>JARHVA010002975.1:700000-1060000 GCA_037957365.1 Torreya grandis
TTTTTTTAGAGATGATATTCACAAAACAGAGGAGAATTCTAGTGTAATTACTGAAAGGCACTTCTCTTCTTTCAGAAGTGATATTCAACCAACATTAGGATTCTTCTTAGGTAGTAACAAAAACCACAAGAAGTTAACGAAAGCACAAAGTCTTTTGTTGTCTCTCCTACTAATTAGGACAAAGGAACACAGTAGTTTGAAGCATAGCCCAAAGTTTACACTTCAACTACAATAGAGTAAATGATTACAAATGATAAAGAGAGCTCAAAGTCTCTCTAGTATCCTTTACACAAAACACAGACTAAAGGCAATTATGGTAGCACAAAGTCTCCCACAGTCAGCTTCAGGACATCTTCTAGCTTACTTCCACTAGTTTTACTTATTTGATTAAATGGACAAGACTGTATTTAGGAAACTGACATAAGAACAATTTCCTAGATGACACAAGCTTATTCCAACACAAAGTCTGAAAGGTCGCTTGCTTTCTCATTCATTTAATAAAATATGATTAACAGTTTGAGCTCAAAGTCTCATGAATGCCTTTCAATTTGGGTAGAGCTTCACTTCTAATAATAGAGAGATCTCCTTAAAACAAAATGAGAGATTACAATATATAGCATCACAAGAAAGACTTGGGCACTTATTTTCATGAAAACGGCCCATGCTGAATTGAATGCATTGAATATCTATGGAAGGGCCATGCTAGAATAGGTCATCAGCCTTGACTTTGGCATTCTGAATTATCTCAAATGTCTTCTCTTAAGCATGGGTTGTATGGTCTTCTTTATGACACTTACACGACTGTCCATTCACCTTTACTTAATGCAGAAAAATAGGCTGCATCTTTGAATGTTTGTGTTCTCTGAAGTCTACTTGGTGGACTATTCCACCTACTAAAAATAACTCTCCTACAGATATTTTTAGATTTCATATAGTTTGTCTCTCTTTCCTTTCCATATTTTGTCTCTTCCTAGTGATCTGAGCTCTCGAGGCTATCTTCTTGCTTTCTACTGCTCTTTCGATTCTTTTTTGGGCTGGTTGTTGAGCTTGTTCTTAGGGCTTTTGAAAACCAACGGTTATTCCATCACCCTAAAATTGATGTCTATGGGGACATCATTGGTCACTTTGAACCTCTTTAAACCTTTAACCTTGAACTCTTTTGGTTTGAAGGTTCAATGGTTCAATGGTTTATCAATTCAATGTTTTGTAAAGGGCCACATTCGCTCTCTTTTTCTTCTTTAGTTGAACCATTTTTTTGAAATTTATTCTAGAATCTTTCACTTCCTTCATTCGCTCAAAGCTTCCTTTTGAACTTTGAACCTTTGTACCCTTTAAACCTTTGAACCATTTTAGTTCAAGGTTTAACGGTTCAACGGTTCATTCTATTTCTTTGAATCTTTTGAAGCTTCAAACTTTCTGGATCCTTTCCTATTCTAAGTCCGTCGAACTCTTTGAGCTTGTTGAACCTTTGAACCTTTTGAACTCATTTGGTTCAATATTCAATGGTTCAATAGTTCATTCTTCACTCTTCAAAGCCTTCTTTTCTCTAAGTCTTTTGAGGTTGTTGAACTCGTTGAACCTTACAGAGTCGGGGTTCAATGGTTCATTAGTTCATTCCAATTGTTTGAAGCCTGCTGTTAAGTCTTCTGATTAAACCTCGGTGTTGAACCATCCTCAAAACACTAAGGAAATGCCTTAAGTGTTTTGAAATTCCCTTTGTAAAATCTTGCCTGTTGAACCTGCAACTTTTTTAGCTAAAAAGGCTTGAATATTTGAAAAACTTAAAGCTCAGAACATTTTTGAGAAAGAAAAGAAAGAGTTTTGGTCTACAGGACCAAAATGGTCGGTATGTTGTCCACAAACGCAAGTGACAAATTTTGGAAACAACACATAGAATAGGGGTTAGTTAATCAAAACCATGGTTGGTTTAGGCCAAACAGACATCGGCTACACTTGACTATCTCCGATCTCTGTGTAGATCTAAAAAATATAAATAAATCAAAATACAACTAGAACAAGGCTAGAAATGCAATTTTAAAGAGATTCAAGCATCCATTTCTTAGTTTTTGACTTGTATATTGATCTCCTTGATTAACGAGGTGCTCATGATCCCACTAGGCATGCCATTTTTTATCAAGGAATCCAAGGAGGGTGGTTAGATCATATATCAGCTTCATAATGATATCAACTCAAAATGAAAACATAACACACTAACATTCATAACACTACCTTGCCTAGATCAAAGGGAGGAGCATGGTGAAGAAATACAAATGAACAAAGCACAACTAAAAATGGAAGGAAATCACACAATTCCTTACCAATTCCTTGTATACTCTAAGAGATTTCTTTATTTGGCTTGCTCGAATTGTGCTCAAGAAGTCTTCATCAATGGGAATTGGCTATCTCCATCTCCTCTTGGCACCATGGTTGGCTTGGCTTTGGCTTTGATATGGTTTGAAATGGCTTAGCTTGGAATTTAGGAATTATAACTCTATAGCTTTCACTCTTGTCATAAAACCTACATTATAACATTACTCTATCTAAGCTCTAAAGTTATTTGTGCATGATAACTTTGCACCAAAATAGCTTCTTAATTTAATAGGAAAGACATGGTATTTATAAGCTTTGAAATCAACTTGGAATGAGTTAAATCCTAACCTAGGTTTGCTTAGTTAACCCTAGTAGAGTTAAAAGGTGTCCAAACCTCATGATTAGCATAGGCTAGGCATGGGTGAAATATTTTAGATTTTGGACAACTCACAAAAGGTAATGATTACTTCCTAAGATATTCTTCAATTTTTGAATTTCCTTTTTAATAATTCATTTAATTTCTCAAGAATGACTTCAATTAGGACTTTGATTAGGATTTAAATGTTAATTAATTCTTTTTAGGCATTTGAACATTTTCCAAGTTTTAATTTAATTCAATGTGTGCATTTTCTCTATTTAAATGATTTTTAGGCCAAATTACATGTTTTGAAGCCAAATTCAAGATGTTTGGAAATTCTTAGGCTAGATGTGCAAAGGTTGGTAATAATTGATCCAAAGTCTAGTATGAAGCCATTGGTGGCCATTTTTAGATGTCTATACCCAACATCCATAGTGGTTCATTGGAGGGTTACTCATGCCATTTCGAAGAGCACTTTCCATGAAGACTTTTAGAGACCCTCGTGAAGTGCTTGAAGCCATGCTTAGCATTGAGGTAGTCAAAATCATTGATACTAGGATCAACCCATTTATGGAAGTGTAGATTGCATTTATGGCCTCCTAGCTTGAAAAGTTTACCTCTATCTCATCACAAGATGCTTGAAGTGGTTTATGGTGTACTGATTACGAAACAAAAGGCCATAACAGGAATAACCACCCATGAAGGAATGTGTGCACCCTACTTATAATCTATAAAGTCTATTAGGAGGTACATGATGGCCACAACTACCCATTATTGTAATGTACTAGCTTGATCAACACAACCATCTATTATTAGTTGTGTGATGCCTACACCCATACCACTGCTAATTATCAAGTTATTGATGATATGTGTAAGAATAGGGAAAGAGGCATAAATGAAGCCATTATAACAGTCAAATGGTAGACTAGCCAAGGAAATGAAGGCTATATTCAAAAAAACACAGGCTTTGGAATGTAATGAGGCACTAGAGGGTGAGGTGGAGGATGCGATGGTGGAAGGTTCCCATCATGCTCATATTATAAGTGTGGCTCCATAGAACATTATCAATGTGACTGCCCTACACATCCCATGTGTGGGTATTGTCGAAGGTCCCATAAGGTCAAAGAATACCCTAACTTGTATAAAAATTTGACCCAAGGTAGGCATGATGTAGATAAGGCTGTTGGAATGATAAAAAATGAGCTAAAAATGGAAAAATGGACCCCAAAGACACAGCTAACCCACACAAAGATAGTTAAGGTGTAGACAACTACTCATAGTGGATTCACCACTTAGCCACCAATTATACCAATACATGAATTATGCTTATAATATAGGGATAAGGGTTGCACTGAGCACATAATGTAGCTTGAATATAAAACTGTGCCTTACTCAGACCCAATACACCAAAAATATGTATTATAGTAGGCTTTAAGTGTCATCTAAAACCTACAAGAGGAGCTTCACTTATCATGAGATCTAGAAGTAGAGGCTGCTGCCTCTCAATAGAAGCAGGATAACTAGGAAGTTGAGATACAAGAATTAACAAAGATCCTACACCTCCTACAAATAGAGAGAATGCTACCTCCATTGAATATCTTGCTTTAGAGGATGTAGGTCAAAAGTTGATTGAATTTGATGTGCCACACATGGAGAGTGTGAGAGAAGCTTATCATACATAACATATGGAGTATGAACAAGAACTCTTGGTGAATGCCACTATTGATCGATGGTCTATCTATGAGGTCCTTGTAGACACAACAATCAAGGTCAACATCTTGACGAAGAATGCCTAAGAGAAAATGGGTAGGCTAGTCTTGAGGCCTTCCCCTCATGTACTCTTCATGGCCAATAAGACTTGAGTGTAGCTGATTGAAATTCGAAAGAACATAGTTATAGATATCATGGGTGCCGAATTCTATGCTGACTTTGAAGTAATCGAGTTAGCAGAACAAGATAACTACCTAGTGATTTTAGGAAGGCCATGGTGCTATGAAAACAATGCACATATGCACTTCAAGAGGTGTTTTATGATATTTGAGAATGAAAAGGAGAGGGTAGTTATACCCCTCTCATAGAACCAAGGACCCCTTATGTTGAGAGTGTGGACCTCGAAGATGTGATCAACCACATATATAACATGATGACATAAGGCAATGAGATGTTAGACCCCAATGATCATGGAGTGCTTTCTTGGGAAGATGGGAAATTAGCCTTAGACACCACTGACATTGCTTGTGATTGATGGGTTGAGGAAGCATATGAGATCACTAGTCAAAATTCCCATTTGGTATGCATAAAGGTGCTAAAACTAATAAAGACAGGCTGGGTCAAAATTAATTGTGCTTTTCAAAGGTGGCTCCCTTGTGCCATGAAGAAGGGATAGAGAGTGTTTTATCTTAGTAAGGGTAAACTTGAAGTGCTTCCAAGATATGAAGGGAGCAATCTAGTGGAATATTATGTCTAAGACCTTGAATCATGCATCCCAAAAGAGGTGGATAGAATGGGTACACTAGTATACACATTGAAGAGCATTGCTACTCATTAGTGGATAGCACAAAGGCCTAGCTTGCCAACTTGGCAGGTATCCATTTGCACTAGATTCAAAAAAAGTAATGAGGACCTAGACATCTTAGTCTACTTTGGTGACTTTGACCTTATAGTGTATGTGCATCTTTATGAAGAAACATGGACTATTTATGCCAATAATACCCTAAAGAAGATGTGGGTGCATGTCTTTTATAGGACCTTGAAAAATTGGGCATGGGCATGGTACATCATCATTGAGATGCACCATAAGACAACCAACTAAGATGCCTTTGAGGAGTACACCTCCTTTTCTTCATAAAACCTTAAACTGATTGAGCCACTGCAGGTAGTTCAAAGGTCAGTGTTTGAGAACACTAGGATATTGGAGCAGTGATCAAAAGACATGTTCAGGGAAAATGGGTTAGTGTTCCCAACCTTCTTTAAAGAGCAAAATCTTAATAGTGATTCTAGTGATGAGGATGATGAAACATGGAAGGCATGCAACTGGAAGAATTTGATAGACAAAAGAAAGTTAGTATGCTAAGTTGAGGATAGTGCCTCAGAAGAAGAAGATGATACCCACCTTCAGATAGAAATAACTGAGGGCAATAAATAAGTTGAGGATTCACATCAAGAGAATAATGAACCCTACTATGCACTATTAAAAACTACCAAGGTAGATATCAGCTTATAATGAAAACCAAAGATTTAGGTGCATATTGGTTTGACACGGAGCTGACACATATTATGGATCTCCTAAAGGAGTTATAAGACTTGTTCCCTTTAAATTACTAAGATATAAAAGGGACACACTCATCTCTTAGGAAGATGAGCATCAAGCTCGTCGATAGTGCAAGACCTCTTAGGAAGCAACCTTACAGGATGAACCCCAATCTTCACGCCAAGGTCAAAACAAAGATTTATGGTATGCTAGCCATAGGCATTATCTACCCTATGTAAGAATATGAATGGGTTAGCCCTATGGTCATTAGCATCAATAAAGATGGGCACATCTAGATTTGTGTTGACTATAAATTGTTGAATGTTGCCTACATAACCAACCCCTTTCCAACTTCATTCACCGATGAAGTATTGGATGGCATCATAGGTTTTGAGATATACACCTATACTGAAGGGTTCTCATGATACCATCAAGTCCATATTGAGGAAGGGGGCAAGCCCAAAACTACCTTCACAATAGAATGGTGTTGTTTTTCTTATAATATGATGCCTTTAGGTTGAAGAATTCTCTAGCCATGATCTCCTGAGTGGTGATCATCACTTTCAAAGACTTCATTCACAAGTTCCTCCAAGTATACTTAAACAAATGGATTGTGTATGGGTTAGTAAAGGATCATTATGATAACTTGTGCCTTATGTTTGAAAGGTGTAGGTAGTTGCAAATTTATTTAAACCTCAAGAAGTGTGTCTTTGTAATGCCATTTAGCACTTTTCTCGGGCACATCATCTACAAAGATGGTCTGCTCATTGATTTAGTGAAGATTGCAATCATCCTTCAGGTCCAAACCCCATCAATGCAAAAAATCATTTGCACCTTTCTTGGCCATTGTAGGTACTATAAGTTCATAAGGAACTATGACAAGATTGTGGTGTCATTAGAAGAACTCTTGCCAAAGGATGGCCCATTCTATTAGGGTGTAACATAGGGAGATGCATTTGAGACCTTGAAGCTCAAATTGGAAAGCACACCAATATTGCAGTTTATTTATTGGATGACCCCATTGCATGTCCACATTTATGCATCTAGTTTTATGATTGACACCATTCTGGCACATCCAGGTGAAGGCAAAATGGATCATCCCATTTATTTTACAAATAGAAAACTAACCAAGGTAGAACAAAATTACACCACAATTGAGCATGAGGTGCTTTCCATGGTCTATTCCCTATAGAAATTTTGGAAATATTTATTGGTAACCCCCTTCATCTTCTTCACTGATCACAATGTGCTTAAGTACTTGGTAAACAAGCCCATTATCCATGGGTGTAATTATCGATAGATAGTTTTGTTTCAAGAGTTCCAATTCTCTATTGTAGTAGAACCTGGAAAATAAAACTTAGGCCCAAACCATCTATCCCACATCAACTATATCAATGTGGTAGCACCTATTGAAGATGACATGCCTAATGTGCAAATTTATAGGATCTAGCATGTCTCCAAAGACTTGGTAGAGATCACCACATTTTTGACATCTAGATATGTGCCCTAGACTATAAAGACTAAGGAGAAGAAGCAAATTGTAGTTCATGCCACCCCTTTTCAATTCATTATCTAAGAAATGTACAAATTGAGCTACAATGAGGTCTTACATTGATGTGTCCTATAGTATAAATCGGACTCAATCTTACAAGAGGCACACAAGGGGATTATTGGAGGCCATTATGCTAGAGATGCTATAACATGCAAGGTACTATAATTAGGATTATAGTGGCTAAGTCTATTCCAAGACATAAAATATTATGCCAAAGTATGTGACATCTACCAGTGCATAGATAAACCAAACCACTGAGATGAGATGCCTCTCATATCCATCCTTTCCCATGTGCCATTTGAAAAATGGGCTATTAACTTTGTTGGGCCTATTACTTCCACTACGAGGTGCACAAGTGCACAATATATTTTGGATACCATAGATTACTTCACCAAGTAGGCTGAAGTAGTGCCAACTAAGGATTATATAGTGACCTTCATACTAAGGTTTATCTAGGAGAATATCATTAGTCACTATGGATGCCCACTTAGTTTTACTAGCAATTGTGGTGTGCGTTTCATCAATAAAATTGTTAAAATCTTATTGACTGAATACATGGTGATGCACTATAAGACACCTTATCATCACCAAATGAATGATACTATTGAGGCATTTAATAAGATATTGAGAACATGCCTTACAAAGATATGCGATATTGGTCATAAATATTGGGATGATCATGTGTTAGTAATATTATGGGCATATCACACTACGTACAAGCACCTAAATAAAGATACACCATTTCAACTAGTGTTTGGCATAAAGGCCATTTTATCTATGGAATTCATAGTACCCTCATTATGCATTACACATATTGGTCATTTGGATGACTAAGAGTCTTTGATCGCATGATTGGAAGACTTGGAGTGCTTGGATGAGACACGCACCCGATCAAGATGAATCTAGTAAATAGAAAAGGCATGCCAAAAGCTATGACATGAGAAGCACATCAAGTGCAAGGTACTTATGGAAGGAACACTGGTCTTGATATATGACTCAAAGTACCTCAAGTACCCATGTAAGCTGCATATTAGTTGGATGGGACCTTATGTCATTCATAATATATTAGAGATTGACACATGTAAGCTATGCATATTGACAGGTGAAATGCTTTCTAAGAATTTCAACAGCAATAAATTAAATCCTTATAGTCATTAAGATGGTGCTTTCATCATCAAACACTGAATTCTCAGTCATAAGTCAGCTACTTTGTGTTGACCTTAATAAAATTTGGTGCAAGAAAAATCTTTCCTTATATTTGTTTCATTTATGTTGAGTGAATAACTGTGGTACTTTCAAGCCTATAGGATAACTCTTCTATCACTTACACACATAAATCTAGTTAGGTGAGTCAACCACAAACACATTCTAAGCACTTGAGGCTAGACACCTAAGTTTCTAGGCATGTGAGGTTTGTCAGATTTAGAAAAATTTAACTATAGGTTGACAAAAGGAGGTGCAAAAGATATTAGTGTGTAAGAAACCAAGAGAGAATGAAGCACTTGAGGACCAATGTAAGGATTTGTATGGGGTAGGGAAGGCTGAAGCAAAAGACTTGGAAGTATAGAAAATCCAACCAAGAAAGAAAGATGCACTTGTAAGGAATCATAACACTAAGAGATGGAAATGAGGAGGCTAAATCATGTGTATGTGAATCATTACACCTAGCTTGCCATAAGAAGGGTAAAGGTCACACCAAAGTGAACAAAGCGTAAGAAAAACATCATCAAGATAACTAGCACCCACCCAATGGTCGATGAGAAGTGACCATTTGAATCACCTATCACTTCACCGAATGAACCATTAGAAAATTAATTTTGTGATGGCAAAGGCACAAAGATCCACAATAAATGAGAATTTGGTGATGGATTTTCATAAATTTTATAGGTTTAATATATTTTAAGAAATCACATGCCACCAACACCATTAATCACTAGCCATTAATGAGATAGCAGAAAATAAGGTATAAAGGGGTGAATGCCAAAATTTGAAAGGTTACAAACCTTATGCAAATTTTAACTAGAACATAGAGCCGAACTAGAGCCAAAGCCATCCAAAAACTAGAAAATGCTACCATAGTGAAAACCAAATCATCCATAGACCCCGAGTGAGAATGGTGAAACCATGGTAAGATTGTGTTCCATTTAGAATTAAATAGGAGGTAAGTGGAGAGATATTGAGAGAGAAATAGGGTATTAAAAATTCTATAAAACACTGAGGCTACCATTAATGATGCATAAAGCTTAAGAGCTGAAGACATATTCACAATTTTTGTGATCGTGAAGAAGTGCAAAGCACCATTAAGGGCTTAGAAAGATCAACTAAATGCATTTTAATAATAGATGGTTCATAATGGGAGTGAAAAGATTCAGTACAGGTCCACCGCAGGTATAGAGGGATGCCAAGAAAGTGTAAATGGTAAAAGAAGTAGCTACCATGAAATGAGAGGTACAGTTGGTAGAAGGAGTCAACATCATGATGATAGACGTAAAAGCAAGTGTAAAGCTTGCTTGTAGAGAGAAGCATTTCCCCCAAAGGTCTTGGTGGGGGAGAAATGGGTATCCTTTGCACACATGTATAGATTGAAGGATTACAACCACCACATAGGGAGAAATAAGTAGGAAATCAACCAGGACTAGATGGTTGATACAGGTAAGAAGACTAAAGTAGGCATGACACTCTTTGACATCTCCATCCAAGACAAATTGGCAACCACTAGCATAACCTAACTGTTCAAGCTACCATCTTTGGCAACCTGAAGGAGTTGGTACAATTTCTCCTCTTGCACATACATGGTGATGGATTTTGCTTTGTAGAGAGGTGCATGAGGATATTGATGCACCTCATCAGTAAGATAATGGGTCTACTAGGTATAGGGGCATTCCTCTATCAGATGATGGAAGATGATGTGGAGGTAGAGAGGGTCGTGAAGCTCCTAGGCTAATGCGAGTCAGGGTTCACATTTCCTATCAAGGATATATAAGATAAGACATGAGGGCTATGACATGCCTATTTTAGATCCAAGCTATGAATTATTAGCTGATGGTTTAACATTAGAAAGACCTACTTGTGCATTGCCCATCACATGATGTAAGGGGTAAAATTCAACATCTCCCAATTCATTACCAAGGAGATTATTAAGAACACACTGGAGTGCCATAAAGTGCATGAGACGTTCAGGTGGGGTTACATGATAATATTAATTGTGATGGAGGAGATAGGTGTGTTGGATAGTGATGACAACAACCTATGGGTGTTCCCACCCCACAATGACTCCCTTATGATGAAGTATCAAGACTTCATCTTCCCACCTAGTTTTTTATAAAAATACAAGATAAAGGTACAAGGGTGGTGTGACAGGTATATCAAGGCCTTTAAGATTGAATGGCACATCCTTCAGGAGCTCCCCCAACATTTGGTAGGAATGATGACCTTCACTATAATGTAACATTTTTATGTAGTACACCTAGTGCTCATAGATGGGAGCCTATCTAGCCGGCTTAAGCTGCCTTATGCATCTTCCACCAAATATTTCATGGTGGCGCTAAGGAGGATTCCCAACATGCAATAGCTAGAGATCCCAATGAAGACCATGGATCAATATAGGAGGAGGTTGAGGTACTAGTTTATACACCTTGGGGCCAAGGTCACCAAGGATGAGGAGGATGACTCTGATAGAATGGACCTCCATCCCCTTCAGAAGGAGATAATAAACATGCACATCTTCAACCTCTATTATGAGATGAAACCACACAAGAAGGGATTTGATCCTCAAAAAGATGATCTCCCCCTCCTAATCAATGATGAAGGGAAGGTTATACAGAACGTGCATGAGAAGACCTTTTAGAAGAAATGAGGGGAGAAAATTGAAGATATCATGGAGTGCATTAAGTTGAAGATTACCTTCGAAGAACAAACTACACATCCAGCTCCAAAGAAGTTTGTAACTTTCATGCCAGAGAGTGCTTCCTCCAATATAAAGCACAAGAAGGAGTCTAAGGGACCTATTATGTTCCAAACTATAAATCTGGTAAAAATGGAAAATAAGGATACCCTCATGCTTAGTATGGAAGAAGACACTGAGGAAGAAAGATCAGGGACTTACATCCTATAGATAGAAGAGGAAGAGGAGCTAAGCATCAAAGATGTACAACAGGCCCTCAAAAGTGGCACAACTAGTGAGGTGACAAACTCCTCATCTAGCTAAGAACCCTCCATACTACCTCCACAAATAAAAGAGGAGAAAAGAAGGGTATAAAATAAAATGGGATTAAGCAAGGTAGATATTAAGAAGGCATTGGTGTTTGATGAAAAGCATAAACTGGCCTAGGAAAAAGTAGAGGCTAAAGTAGACAAAAAGGTAAATAAGGCTTCCAAAATCACATGACCAACCATTGAAGTAGCTAATAAATCTCCCAACACCCCCACCAAGAAGGTAGAAGAAGTTGCACAAAAGGTGTACCTAAGTAGTGAAGGGGAACGTGAAGGAAAAAAAGGCAATACTGATTCCTTAGAATAACAAATAGAGATAATTGAAGAACCCCAACAATAACAAGGTAATGCTGGTGTTAAAGGAATTAACTTAGAGGTGAACATTAAGAAACCCTAGGAGGAAGAAATAGAGGAAGGGGAAAAGTCTGAGGAAGAAACCCCTAAGTAAAAAGTAGGTGAATCCTTTGAGGAAAACATCAAAGAAAGTGATGGTGCTAGTGAAGAGAAGGAAGAACAAATATAATTGGCCATCATCAAGAAGGATGACCAAGAACTAAGCATAAGGGAGAAGGTACAAAAGGTATGGGAGGATGAAGATCTTTACATATATGACATCATGCCCCCCAAGCCACCATAATTAGGATGCACAAACAACTTGTATTTATGTTTGATCATTACATGGATGAGCCTCATTTTGAGGCACCTAGGGCAGCCTTTTCAAGCCTAGAAGACCCTGAGGAAGGGGAAGATTCCCTCCTTATAAACCCTCACACCATGAACCCATTCTGATATATAAATGTGCTGATTAGGATAACCATCAAGGTTATGCACTGAAACATTATTAATGATGGTAGGATGAGAAAATGGAAACAACTCCATAAAGAAGCCTAAGAGGAAGAACATGCTACTAAGTTCAAGCTGTAGTGGCTCTATGAGGTCATAGAGATGACCAAACCATTTTTTTTGGTTAGCATCGATACTTTGAACCTCTAAGGTTGATAAAATCTATGTGCTAGTAGAGCATATGCTCTCAAGGCTAAAACCCAAGCCGACACAAGAATAAGAAGAAGATCCCTATACCTCATTGTAGACAGAGCTAGCTAGAAAGCTCGAAAAGGTAGAAAACCTATTTGTGAAGTTATAAGAGGGTGGGGATGTAGCTAATGCCATTTTTTAAAGCTTTTCTAACCAGGCCTCAGTCATAAATGTGTGCCTTAAGTAGGCAAAAGCGGAGAAGGAGAAGTTGATGGCGTAGGTGTACTTAACAAGCAGATTAGAGTGAGCATAGATCATGGTGACCATTAATACACTAAGCACCCAAATCAAGGACAAAGAGTAGAACTTGAAATCACTCTTCCCTAATCTATAGACTAAGGCCTATGAGTAAGGAACAATCCTAGATAGGAGTGTGGAAAAGGCTAAGGCAAATGTAGTGGCCTTTTGGAAGGAGCTAAAGAAGACTGATGTGCTTATGCTTAGTATTACATCCAATGAAATAGATAGTGCCGCTAAAGAAATCAAGCCCACCATTAAGGGATTTGAATACTTTAATGCTGAGCTTAAGAAGAGCATGCCCAAGTTCTGTGCTCTGAAGACCTTAACTACCTAGTCTGAGGATGGACTATAATTTTTGTAAGGGGTAATATTAGGCCCCTTATTTCATTAAGTACATGATTCATTCCATCAAAACATACACATCGATGCAAATAAACTATTTGGCATGATGATTGACATTTTGGCATTTTGGCACCAACTAGAGGGTTCACTGCATACCTTGTGCCAGTTGGTAGGTATCTAATTAGTTTCTAGATATTTAGGGTATCTTCTAAGATTGGTGATACATGGTGAATGTAGCATGAAGTTTGTAATGTGATGGAGCTAGTAAGAATGATCACCAAGGCTCTAGCTCGACACTCAACATGTGTATTCCACCTTGGTAGAGCTGTTCTTGAAGAGCTATACAAAGAAATCAAACCAATTGATATAAGGATGTGAAAATAGAGCAACAAAGCTCTAACAACTAGAATTTTCTCTATATGCATGCATTTGATAGCCATTAGACTTAGGCTTAGCATGGATGCCATTAAGGCTCCATTTGTAAGCCTCTAAGGTCACCTATGAGCCTCTGAGCCATTACATAGTATAAACTTGAACATATCTTTTATTGTGAACTCTATATTCTTTAAAGCTTTAATTAATGGTGATGATTGTGCATCAAATTATACTCTATCTAGTTTATACATCTTTGAATTGCTATTTGAATGAGTATTGATGATAATGTAGTAATTTCAACAAGTTATGTTAAGGAATGGTTATGCATACTTTTGGCTTATGTCATTATTGGCATCCCTACTAATATTAATGACATCAGCTGTAACTTGTATAAAGACTAAGTATAGATCCTATGCCAAGTGCTCCTACCCTTGCTAGAAGTGTGAGCCTAATATGAGCACTTAAAGTGAAAGCAGTCCATTGACCCTTTAAACACCGATATGATGATAGACTTAGGTTAATAAAGGTTTGCAACCATATGAATCTAGGATTAGTCCACTAAAAGGCTTGCATCTATAGGCCACTAGGCTTAGCCCATGAAAGGCTTACACCTAGGGATGTACTTAGAGCCTTTGAATTGACCAAGTCCCATAATTGATGTCTTGTGCTATAACACAACTAGCCCAATTCAGGTCTTAGTTCCTTCTCAGCTATGCTTTGGGTGAGTGCATAAGGCCTATGCCTTATGTGAATTGATGTCGGCACAATTGAGTGTAAAATGTTGAACACATAGGGAATATCCCATGTTTGCACCTAGTTATAAGAATTCAAGAACTGACTACAATAACTTTGTGTGAAATTTTATACAACAAAGGGCATTAATCCTTGTTAGCACATTTAGACAAAGTCAACGTGATGTTTTTATTTTTAATCATCTTCTTGGGTTCAATTTTTGGTCAATTTCTTGGCCCATGATTGTATACGTATTATATTATAATATTGATTTGATAAATTCTTATTGATGTGCTTAAATATACTTACACATGCCTTAGGGTAAAATAGAACTATGAAATGCATTATTATATTGTAAATAGTCGAGTTAATGTAATAAGTGAAGAAGATTTTTGTTTAAGGTTTTTTTTGAACATGTGAAAAATTTCTCATATTTTGTGTGTGCACTATTTTTCCTTTTTTATATCATAATATTATTTTAGGATTGGCTTTCCTATATAAATTTACAAACATTTTTATCTTTAATATGATTCGACTAAGTGTGCTAAGTGGAATTATTTTCCAATTAGATTGCACTTTAATTGTTTTTATCTATCCTTATAACAATCTGTAAGAAACCAAGTTTTAAACAACTTTTTTAGCCATACACATTCCTTACTTGCATGAATGGGTACAATGTACCCAGATTTGGTAGTTGAAAGTTCAATATTATCTCATATCTTTCTCATCTGGATAAATGCTCCACTAAACAAGCTAAACACAAAACCACATGTAGATCTTTGGCAATCAAGATCTCCATCTCAGTCAATAACATCAAAACTTTTTTCACTTATTATTCTGTTATGCCTAGGTCTTCATGTTGATGTTCTTATTGTATCTTAGGATTTTGAAGAGGAAATAATATGTATATTAGTCTCTTGTTAGTCCAAAATGAGAAAACATCAAGAATAATAATTCACTAAGACTAAACCCTGTTGCCTAAGAACTAGGGGGAACATAACATAATAAGTAAGAGCACAAAATAGAGATGAAGACAATACAATTTTCTTACCTCCCTTGTTGCATATGATGCTTAATTATTGGCATAATAATGTTCATGCTCAGCCTATGATGATTGTAGTCTTTTAACAATGCTCTTTCATGGTGGTAGCATCTCTTCAATAGTCACTTGTGGCTTGGTATAAAGCTTGGCATAAATTGGACATTATAACACTACTGTTAAAGGCTTCAAAAATGTATTCCAATAAAATAACTTTACACATAAAATATTGTTAAATAATGGTGTGGGAATTTGTATTTATAGCTCAAAGAACAAACTCTAACCTTAGGCATATTAGGTTAAATTCTAACTTGGGTTGAGTCTAAATCAACCTTGGTTAAGCCAGCCTTACTCTGGGTAGGGCTAAGGCACTCATGAAATCTTAAAACTTCAATTTTGGATATTTGTGAGACATGACAACTTATTTTAGATATTTATGAGGTGTGATTCATATTTTTTAATATTTATGAGGTAATAAATCACTTTATTATCTCGTTTGACTTTATTTTTGGCTAAAATTCCTTTTTTATTAAATGAAATTCACTAATTTGATTTGGGATTTTTTGTTTAGGCAAGTTAATTAGGTTTTATAATTTAATTAGTCTTGATTAGTGGTTTTTATATTTTGAAATTTATTTTAAATGTCATGAATTAATAGATTGGCATACCAAAAGTGCCAAATTACTAGGTCATAATTTATCTAGGGTTAGAATTGAATTAGGTTAGTGATGCATACATGATAATACATGAAATAAGCTAACCTTGTCATGTTTTTGGGTAATTAAATCCCTTACAAAGATGAATTTTGGAAATTCAAGTAATTTTTATGCTTAAAATGTGTTGTTTGCTAGAAATTGAATTGAATGCCAGTTTAGGAAAGAAAGTGGCCAAAACTAAGTATTTATAGTTTACCCCTATTTGATAAGGCATTGTGAGACACATGCACAATAACTTATTTTCAAAGAATAAAAAAGTTGTTAACCTAAATGGTTCATACCCCAAAAGATGATCGATAAACCCTTGATGCCCCCTCGAGGGAGTGGGCAACAAAAATAAAATCATCGAACATTTCCTCAAAATAAAGAAAATAACATGATTTAGATGGTCAGGTGGGTGGGATTTCTAAATTTACCAAAGGTGGTTATACACAATAATAGATGTGGAGTCATTGATTCATCTAAAGGTAGTTATAATCAGTAATAAAGGGTATGGCACTAGTTTACCCAAAGGCAGTTATAAGCAGTGATGCAAATAGATGCCCCAGTAATGTGGTGGAATAGATATTGATTTGCCCAAAGGTCATTATAATAAATAACCAAAAAAAAATGTTGGTTTACCCAAAGGAAATTATAATTAGGAATGAAAAACACTGGTTTTCCCAAAGGCGATTATAATCAAGAATAGAAAGGGAAACACATTGATTTGCCCAAAGGTAGTTATAATTAGGAACACATACATTGGTAATGGATAACAACACATTTCTAGCCTAAATGTGAATTTTAAGATGCACATTCGAACAAACATGGGATATAGGTTTAAAAATTGTGTTGTTAATCAAGTCTCAAGGGGAGGCCCAAAAGGATAGTGCTGACAAAGGATAACAACACATTTATAGCCTAAATGTGAGTTAGAAGATGCACGTTCAAACAAAAATGGGATATAGGTTAAGAAATCATGTTATTAAATGGGTCTCACGAGAGGCCCAAAAGGATATTGCTAACAAAAGATAATAACACATGTCTAGCCTAAATGTGAGTTTGAAGATGCATGTTCAAACAAACATGGGATATAGGTTGAGAAATTATGTTGTTAAATGGGTTTCAAGGGAGGCCCAAAAGGATAGTGCTGGCAAAGGATAAAAAACATTTATAACCTAAATATGTGTTTGAAGATGCACATTCGAATAAACATGGGATATAGGCCTATAAATTGTGTTTTTATATAAGTCTTAGGGGAGACCCAAAAAGATGGTGCTGGGAAAGGATAATGACATATTCCTAGCCTAAATATGAGTTTGAAGATGCACATTCGAACAAACATGAGATATAAGCTAAAAATTGTGTTTTTAATTGGGTCTTAGGGGGAAGCCCCAAAAGATAGTGTTGGCAAAGGATAACAACAAATTCTTAGCCTAAATGTGAGTTTGAAGATGCATGTTTGAACAAACACAAGATATAGGTTAAAAAATTGTGTCGTTAAGTAGGTCTCAGGGGGAGGCCCAAAATGATGGTGTTGGCAAAGGATAACAACACATTCCTAGACTAAATGTGAGTTCGAATATGCATGTTCGAACAAACATGGGATATAGGCTAAAAATTTGTGTTGTTAAATAGGTCTTAGGGGGAAGCCCAAAATTAAGGTTACAGTTAGGAGATGTTATTTTGAGATTATCATCTTCTTATGTTGTAAGACTCATATGGATGCTTATTCATAGATGCGTGTCTATAGAAACACATAATAAGTCATTTTTTGCACTTGTTTATTACATATGGATTGAGACATGTGCTAGGGTATTTGGCTAGTTTATGACTATTAGAGAGATGTTGCCATTGTTAGAAGACTTTGTGAGCATAGTTATGCTTTAGCTTGCTATATTATTCATGATAGTTATGGAGGACTAAAATGAGAATTCATATCTTTAGAATATAAAACTTAATTTAAATGTGAATATAAACAACTTAGGAGTAAGATATGAATAATCAACCCCCAAGTGTAAATATAACAGATAAATCAACTCTGAGACTAAATACAAAAATTCACAATCAAAGTACATGATATGGATAATCAAGACTAGAGTGTAAACAAAATATAATAATCTTATAGTAACTGAGTAGAAAACAAAAAACAAATAATAAAAAGATAAAAATAAACAAATAAAAACATAATAAAACACCAATAAATAAATAAAACACAAACAAACAAAGTGAACAAAATAATAAAAAACAACTAAAAAATTCAAAGCAAAGAAAATTATAGTAAACAATCTACTCTAAACACATAAAAACAAATAAACGAAGATAAAGAAACAATGAGACAAATAAAGGTTGATCACAATGTTAGTGTAAATAGAAAATAAATTATTCATGTGTGTGTAATAAAAGTGTTACTCTTGGTGATAGGGTGACCCTAAGCTAGGTAATAACGACTCAAGTACAACACAAGAACAATTGGCATAAGGTTTCCTGTAGGCTATAGGAGATAATGACACAAACAATACAATCGAAATGCAAGGGGGGAGGAATAGAAGAAAAAGAAGGGATAGTCAAGTTGATTCCAGATACACTAGGCAAGTGGATGCTAGCTACATAGTTCTATGGACACAAGATCCAATGTAAACTTTTGGCCAAATGTAGTTCTTCCAGGATATGGGATAGAATAAAAATTAATGATAAGAAAACATGATTGACATATGGAGGAAAATATGAATCATCTAGCAAAGTGATGAGTACATGAGAAAAGAGGGTGTGTCACTCCATAATCATGAAAATGTCAACACAAATAAATTGTGCAAATGCAAGAGTATGGTTTAGGTTAAAACCATACTAAAAGGCAAGAGATGAGTATCCAAAAATGAACTGAAGTGGTAATTCATAGTGTCTATTACATCTAAGGCTTAGAATGACAATGAACTTGAAAAATAAAAAGTGCGTATAAATAAAGAGTACTCATAAATTAATGAGAGCATAAGATGAAGCCAAATGGTCATTAGTGTATCAAATTTGAATACATAATGTGCACATCATGAACTCACAAAATGGTGAGAGTGTACATATTGAGACCAATAAGGGTGGGGAAACTAAATGACAAGTGGTTACTTGTGAGATACTTAGGGATTCCATGATCTTTATGATAAAGAAGTGGTTAAAAAAGAACTGAAGGTGCAATTGAGCTAACCCATGATACCCCATGTATCTAGGTGTTGCCTACATAGTCCGTACAGACCTTAGGCTGATGTAGTTCTCCCATAAATGGGAGGAAAATTCTAAGGTGGTCTAGAAATGAAATTGAATAGATATGATGGCCCATCCCAAAAAGCTTTGATGGATTTATATCTCACATGGAAATTTTAATCGGATTTTCATGATTTTATAATTCTTAGGATTTTTTAAATTGTTAACAAATGTTTTTGGAATTTTCTACTTATCTCAACTTGATCAATAATTATGAGACAAAAAAAATTCCAACCTGCAAAATGGTGAGAGTGTGGCTTAGATTGCATGTAAATTGGTGAGAGTGTGGCTTAGATTGCACGTAAAATGGAGAGATTATTCAACTTAAAATGCTCATAAAATAGTGAGAGCATATAAAAAGGGTGATTGAGTTGACCTCAATGTGAATTGAGCACTGCCTATATATTTCCATTAGGACCTCAAGTCACTATAGTTATACTTTTATAAAAGGTGGCAAAATGTTTCCATTGTTTTTAATGTTTTTCAATATCTCAACTTAATATAGAATTACAAGATACAACATGGTCCAAGCTTGTCAAATGGCAAGATCATGACAGAAGGGTGACTGAGCTGACCTCAACATGAATTGAGTGTTGCCTACATAGTCATGTATGACCTCAAGTCACTGTAGTTCTGCATACATAAAAGGCATCCAATTAAGTACCATCAAGTTTTAAGTAAAAGGTAAATAACAAGGCAAATGAGAACAATAATGGCAAGGTTATGTGATAATTCATGGTAAAGGTGTTGCTCCTAATTTACCCATAGGTGATTATAATTAGAAAATAATGACAAAGGGTCAATGGTACTAATTTACCCATAGGCAGTTATAATTAGTAGCATGAGGTGGGACACTGATTTGCCCAAAGGTGATTATAATCAGTGGCACCGGTCAAATATAACAACAAATGAAGGATGCAATTTCTAGAACCAGTATCATATTGCTTTCATGTACTATCATTTGAATGTGTAATTCTAAAATAATTGTTAGAACTAAATCTATCATCAACCATTGACTGTGCCTAAATTATAAATGATTTGGAACCAAGGCCAAACATTATAGGGCAGGGTTAGGTAAAAAGAATTGGTTGGTGAAGGGTTAAGGGTATGGTACAATGGTAAGAGGTATAATACAAAGAATAGGTATAATGTGGCATAACTTAGATGATCCTTGTAGATAATAATTCAAATCTCTCGAGCATAGAAATTATTGAGGTGTATTATGTTCATTGGTTCATCAAGTTCATCTCCCTTTGGTGTAGTGAGCATGTATGCTCTAGAACCATAGTTAGCAATAACTACATAAGGCCCTAACCAATTTGGCTGAAACTTTCCTTTTTTATTTGACTCATCATTTATGTTTTTTTAATTCTCTTTTAGTACTAGGTCACCAAGCTCAAATTCATGATGCTTAGCATGCCTATTGTATTGGCCTTTGAGTTGGTTTTGATAAGCCTAAAAATTATGCAAGGAAACCACATGTTTAACATCAAGTAGGTCTAGCTCCTGCAAGTGAGCCACTCTATAGTTTTCATCAGTGATGATATGCTGCAACAAAATTTGTAGAGAAGGTAACTCAACCTCAATAAGAAGAATGGCTTTAATTCCATAAATAAGTGAATAGGGTGTAGCTCTTGTTGGAGTATGAAATGTGGTACGGTATGCCTAGAGGGTGTTAAATAGTTGCAAGTGCCAATTACGACCAATGTCATTATCTTTTTAAAATTATTGATAATGGTTTTATTAAAGGCCTCAACTTGGCTATTGCCTTGTAGATATTAAGCAATAGAGAAATGTTGTTTGATATGGTATTGAGAAAAAAGGGATTTCACATCTTTATTATTGAAAGATCCACCATTATTAGATATAATGTTGAAGGGGATGCCATAACGGTAGATGAGATGGTTGAATGAAATCAAAGATCTACTTACTAGTGATATAAGAGAGGGGAATGGCTTCCACCCACTTATTGAAGTATTTGATAGCAGTTAGGACATGTTTATGGCCATTTGAAGAGGTTGGATTGATCTTCCTGACAAGGGCGAATCCCCACTTTGAGAATGACCATGGTGTCATCAATGGTTTGTGGGTCTTAGCTATAACATGAATCAAATTGGCATGCTCTTGACATTTTGCACACCTCTTCACATATACAGTTGTGTCTACTTCCATCATTGGCCAGTAATAACTAGTAGATAGTAACATTTTGGCTTAGATTGCCCCACAGGTGTGGGATTCACACACTCCTTCTTGGACTTCCCTCAATGCTAGTCTTGATTTTTCCAAAGGTAAATAATGAAGCAGTGTTCCATGATAGTTTATATGATACAAGGTCAGTTTAAGTAGGGTACAGTGAGAGGTTTTATTGGTGAAGGCTTTTTGTTTTTTATGTGATAAATTGGGAGGCATAGTTTGGTCTTAAAGATAGGCAAATATATCTAAGTACTAGGGGGTGTGGGGCCAACAATGTCACAAACCATCTTGATGACTGATTATTCATGTGTCAGTACTAAGAGATGTTCAACAAGAAATTGATAATCTCTAGCTCTATCAGTGATCTAGATCATGGAACCAATAGTGGCCATATCATTTGTTATTCGATTATTAGCCTGAGGTATTCTTTAAAATTAGATGTTGGCAACTTGATGCATAAGTGTATCGACCATTACTTTATAAGGTACTAACTTCTCATCTTTGGTTTGATACTAATCTGTGGCTTGATTTATGATTAACTAAGAATCACCATACACCAATAAATGTTGAATGTTCTACTATACTGCTTTATAAAGCCTTATAATGATCACTTCATACTCGGCCATGTTATTAGTATATAGACATCCAATACAAAATGACTTGAGAATGAGATCCCCTTATAGCATAACAAATAATATTGTAGATATTGATCCACATGTTGTGAATGATACATCAAAATTCATCTTCCATTATTTAACCTCAAGATATGCATCTGCTTCTTCAATAGTCATAATGGGTTCATCTAAAAATGTAAATGTAAGAGGTTGAGTATCTTTAAGAGGAGATTCAGTAAGCTGATCTACAAGTACTTGGCCCTTTATGGCTTTTTGGTTGGCATATTCAATTTAAAACTTATTCAATAGCATGATCTATTTTTCCATACAACCTTATAGAACTGATTTGTAAAGTAGATACTTGAGTGGATCTAATTTGGCGATAATAATGGTCTTGTTGTTTAGCATCTAATGGCATATTTTCTGGGCTACTAACACCATTACTAAATAGGCTTTTTCAATCAGTGTATATTTATGTTCATACACAACCAAATTTTGGCTTAGATAATACACAACATGTTTTTTTCTGTGTTCATCGTGCTATGACAAAAGTGCCCCCAAGGCATTCCTAGTTGTTAATAGGTAAAGAAGTAATGACTTGTTTGATGTTGGTGGTAACAAAATAGGTGGGTTGGCAAGATTATTTAAGTTAATCGAATGATTTTTGACACTCTTCATTTTAGGAGAAGGTAACACCTTTATTCAACAAGTGCATAAATGGATGGCATTTATCAACTAGTTGTGAGATGAATTGTCGATAGATTGAATCTTGCCCTGTAGATTATGGAGCTACTTTAAGGTAGATGGTGGTGGAATATATATGATTAAACAAACTTTGGTTGGGTAAAATTCAATGCCTTTTCAAGAGACAATGAAACCTAATATTTTGCTAGAAATGATGCCAAATACACATTTCTTTAGATTAACCCTAAAATTATACTTGTGAAGTCTCTCAAAGATTCTTTGTAACATGACTAGGTGATCGACACAAGTCGTTGATTTACCCAAAATATCATTGACATAGTCCTCAATAACGTCATGCATCATGTCATGAAAAATCATTATTATAGCTCTTTGGTAAGTGGCTTTGACATTCTTAAGTCCAAATGACATTACTTGATAATAAAACATTCTCCACAGAGTGGTGAACATTGTCTTATATTGGTATTATAGTGCTATCCTTATTTGATTATTACCCAAAAATCCATCCATTAAATAAAGAATTTCATAGCCAGTCATTGTGTCAACTATCATGTCAATATTAAGTAGAGGAAAGTCATCTTTTAGGTAAGATTTATTGATATCTCTAACATCAGTGAAGATCTTGATACCTTCTAGCTTTTTATTGATGCACAATGTTTGATATCCACTCTAAATAGTCGATCGACTTGATGCATTTCATGTCTAAGATTTTTTATAACTCTTTATTTATTAACACAATAATACAAGGATGCATCTTATACAACTTATATTTAACAAACTTGGCATCAAGATATACAATGAGATGGTGTATAACCAAACCAGGGTCTAAACTTGGCATGTCTAAGTAGGACCATGCAAATATGTCAATAAATTCCCTCAAAAGGCTTGACAAAGCTCCACTTTCCTCCTTAGTGAGGGATACACCAAGTTTAATCACTTTGGGTTTGATGGAGTCCCAATGTTTACCTCTGAAGTGTCCTCCACTAAAAGTGTAAAACCATCATCTAGAATAATTAGTAATGAGTTGAACTTATTGGCAATGGCCAAGTCATCTATACAGACTAACTCTACTAATTCTCCTAAATAGGATGAATTAGAATCTCCTAATTCTATCATGTGCCATGATATAGATACCTTAGGGCACTCTTGAATAATTTGTGCAAAAGCTTACTATTCTTTAGTACTAATATATAATCTACAAATAGATTGTGGGCTATTGGTCTCTTGTGCTTTATAAGAAGAGGGGTGAACATCACCATCTCGTAGCACTAATAATTAATTTTCACCAAGAGACTTGCCTTTCTCTTTACTTTTTCCCTAGTTAGAAAGTGCCTCAAAGAGTTTTTCACTTTCAGACCTCAATGTTTGATTTTTTTTTTAATTTTTGGCTAGGGAAGTTCACCCACTCTCTGAAGTAGGTATTTGGATCTAATCTAATATCAAAGCCCTACTTGTGGTCTCTAAGAGTAATGTGACTCTTTAATCCCAAAAATTCATGTATGGCCTCCTTATTTTTGAACTTGTTTAATGACATTATTGACTCTTGTTGGTCCCATGTTAAAAAGTGGGGATTGTAAAGGGTTAGATGCATTGGTTGATAAATAGGGATAATGGTGCAAATGGCATGGGGGTTAAAAAAAAATTTAGTGGCAAGGTCATCATATATGCTATAATCAAACCTTGCATCATTGTTGACATTGTTATTTCTAATTATTGGTGTTGAAATGCTAATTAAGTATGTGGAGTCATCCCCAGGCAGTTTAAATATGATATCATGAATTCCCTTTTACTTAGTCATCAAGACTAGTTTGATCATTCCTTGTTGATGTAACCTGATTCCTCTCCTTCATAAGCTAGGTGATCCATAATTTGATTGGGAATAGGATACTTCACACTTTGGTAACAATCAACTGACTCATTAGTGTAGAACCATAACTCATCTTCTACTAGGGGATCATGTTCTAGACTAGAGGCCAATTTAAAGATAATAGGCTTATTTAGACAAGATTTTCCTTTGGTTTCCCATGCCATACTAATAGTTTTGGTCATAGGTCTCCCATAAGCTTTAAGATTTTTAGGCAATTTGGAAATATGGAATGCATTATGGGTGCTATATTCTTTAATACCTTTGTCAGTGACATAGAAGTGATTGGAAATTTTTGGTTAAGGCATGGCTGAGGTAGAGGCTAAGTTATCTGGGTCTATATAATTAGTGTCTAGGCCTGATTTAATGGCTTTTATTTTTTGTCTTTTGCTTTATCTAATTTGGGCATATGATTCGTGCCATACTAGTAATTGTAGCCTTTATACTCAACCTCAAGACATTTACAATACTAATATGGATGAAGATCAATAGGTATAGTCCCTTCCATTCTTGAATGTGGAAATTTTATACATTGATGTAATGTAAAAGGTATAGCCATAATTTCATGGATCTAGGGTCGGCTTAATAATAGATTGTAGGATAATTCCAAGTCTAACACATGGCACAAAGTATCATGGGTCAATGGCCCAATGACTACTAGGAAGCTAATGGTACCTTGAGACTCTTGTTTTTCATTATCATATGCCTTAATAATGATGGTATCTAGTTACAATTTCGCTGCTATATATCCAAGATGTTTGACCAACTTTAGAAACACAATTTTGAGCCCTAAATCATTGTTTACAAGGACATGTTTAACTCTATGGTCCATTATACCAACTTCAATGTACAATGGGCTATTATGCAGAGGGCCCAGAGAAGACATATCACTTTGGTTAAAGGTGAGATGTTGTCTAAGGGCCAAGTGTCCTACCATGGCTTGGATTTTATCTGGAGTGATATTATCTGACACAAGGGATTGGTTCAAATACTTGTTTAGGATGTATTTGTAGATGGTAGACATATGCAACAAATTCATGGAGGTGTGTGCAGGTGTCTTATTCAATTATTAAACAATATCATAGTCTTTCCCCTCAATTTTAAGTTAGTTAATTTTTGATAGGAATAAAAGGCTGACTAGACTTGTTTATCGCATTTGACTATGGTCATCTGATAGTGACCCTAGCTCATCAAGTTACGATTACACAATCTCAATCTAGAACTTAGATTTTATAGCTGGTTAGGTAGGTAATAAGGCTTAGAATGATGATCCATGGACAATATGCTGCTTGATTATTAACATGGCTTGTAGAAGAATCACCGGTATAGGGAGGTTGGTAGGTATTGGTTGACATATAGGTATTGTGATGTGAAGGTCCATGTCTGTTGATAGTTGATCTAGGGTTGATAGTGATGATGGTAACATGACCACTTGAAACATGTCTTACAAAATTATTATAAGTATATGCAATGACATGATGACCTCCTTGGTTGGTTTGATCATTTTGCCCTTGGTTTCAACCATTTTGTTATTATTATGGCTGACATTGTTATTGATTTTGTGGTGGAGTTTTTTGTCATTATTGTCACTATTGTTGGTATTGCTGCTAGTTATTGTTATTATTATGTTGGGGAAATGAGTTATGGTAGATACCCAGGTTATGATTACTCATAGAAGCTTGGGTGTCTCTTTTTATCAATCTATTTTCTAGCATGTTCTCAATCAGATGTCTGAGTTGGTACACCATCTTATATAATGCTCTATAACATGATGGTACTCAAATAATTCATGTTTCTTATACCAGTCATGAAAATTAGTATCATCAAGAAATGGATTTGGTAAAGGCTAACTAATCATATTTTCTTGAACCATTCTTTGGAACACAATATCAATAGGCTCACCAAGGTCACTTAAATGTCGGGCAATAGGTGGTTTTCTCCTCAGAGGAGGGGCTTATAATTGGTTTTAATTTTATGGAAGTTGGTTTTATGGAGGTCCTAGATGAATGTATAGAGGAAGTGGTTATTGAGTGGGTGGAGGTATATGGACAACCAATGTTTTCAGCATCTGAACATGGTGTGATTTAGTAACCCCATTGCCAATAACATTTTTATTGTGGTTATAGGATTTAGGTCTTTCATTGTTATTGGCTTAAGGTGGCATTAAATTTGATACTTGAGTTTGGTTCTAGTTATGGTTCTGACCTTGATCCTGGTTTTGGTTCTGATTGGAAGGGGATAACTTGATTATGCCTTTTTGACAAGGGCTTTCTCAATTTGTATTCCTTTTGTTGTGACCTCTTTGAATGTGTGAGCACATTTCAGCTCAAGATTGGAGGACATCCTGTTGTGGAAGCTTCTAGTAAATATTATGCTTAACTATTTATCTGGTAGATTATGTGTAAAGCTTCTTACTAGGGTTATCTAACATTGCAAGTATGTAACAAAGTTCTCACCAGTCTTTTTTTTAGCTTAGCCTAGATACATAGTAGTAATTTCATGCTTGAGATTATATGAAAAGTGTTGTACAAACTTTTCTAAGAGATCATCAAAGTCAGGGATAGATTTCTTTAGCAATTTCAATAGACATTCTAAGGTTCATATAGCTAGACTTCTTGGGAAGAGTAAAAGCAAATATATATCATTATAGGCCACCGACTGGCAAGCAACAGAGAAATCTTTTAAATACTCTCTAGCATCACCTTTGTCTTTATATTTTTTGAATTTAAGTGGCTCATAACTTAGCAAAAATGGTATTTACAAAATTTCCATGTTGAATGTGTAAGATCATATCACCTCCAGTTTAAATTTATTCATTTTTTTTCCAACCTGTATCACTTGAATTACATCCTTTATCTATTTCAACTCTTGGGCTAGGAAATTAGGAGTTTCCTATTGTTGGGGAGGTTGTGTGATCAAAGGTAGATTACTTTGACTAGAGTAGGTATACTATGGGATGATGGTTTAATTCTCCAAATGATCAAGTATGCATATCTATGCATTAAGGTTATATTGAGGGTATAAAATATGCTATTATTGAGGTACATTTTGGTTTGGGTTGGATACATAACCATGGTTAGTGAATTATGGCTATGGCAATGGCATTTGGATCTATAGAATGGGTTGGTATTATTGGGCTTGGGAGGTAACTTGCTATCTACTTGTTAAAACCTATTGGATATAGGGAACACATTGCTGACTATGTCCTTAACATTGAAGGTGTTGGTAGTTAGATCCTTGTTGCATGTGTGATACTTGTTAGGTGAAAGGCAATTATTGTTGAGCACCTAGTACAAACTATGTGTAAGAACCTTGTTGTTGGCTAAATAGCTATTATTAGATTAGTACTTGTTGAAATTACACTTGTTATTATTGAAGCGATGCTAGTTTTTGATTTGGGATTTGTTGGTTTGGTAGGTATTGTTGTTGATTTGACAATTATTGGGGGTTTTTCATTTGTTGATTTGGCAAGTGTTGTTGTTGACCAACTGACATATTATGACCATTAAGAATACATTGTTGGTTAGGCAATCTTTGTGATTGAGAAGGTATATTGGTTTATGCTTATTATAGTAGAACATTCATTATCACCTATTAAGGTGGCATTGTGTTCTACACTTTTTGTAATGGTAAGTTGGTCTGTTATTGGCTCATTTTCTCCTATTGTACATTTGAGAAAGAAAATTTTCTTATTCATTTTGGGAAATAGGTGTACTTATTCCTTATTATTGCAATCCACTTGTGGTGTTGTTTAAAGGAATCTACTGTGTATTTTTTGGTGGTAAGTTAGACCCACTTTGGTTTAAATTGGATTGCACTTGCATGCTATCTGCAATATTTTAGGTGTGGTTTTCTATTTGAACAACATTCTCTTCCATCAAAATATGGACATTATACATATCACTAACCAACGTGCTTTGGCAAAAGGGGTCTACATTTTAACTTGTGTAGCCTGAGGTGTCTATTTATTGCCATGTTTATGGAGCTAACTCAATAAGTGGTGTTTTAGAAAGAACCCTTACATTGAGGTTACGATCTAGGTTGAGATAGGTTTGATATGTTTTTTATACCTATTCCATTTATTTCATGAAAAATATTGTAATAATAAAACTAGGACACTCAAATTTTTTGGCATAATGAACTTTAAACACAAGTACATGACAATCAGTTGGCTTAAAAAGGATGCTTTAAAGAAGGTGAAAAAAAAATAACAACCTCTAGGACTAGGTAAGGGGTATTTTAGATCAAATATGAAATCAACCCAAGTAACACAATCCAAAAAAAAAGGTGGACAAACTAATCCCAAATCAGATGAGGCTTTGACGTGAACCTAATTAGTTTAGGATTTGCACTTTGAAAGGTTTAGTTTTGTCAGGATGTGAAACACCGGAAGCATACAATTGATTACCAAATACCAAGCAACTATAATATGCGGAAATAACCAGATTCACCAAGTAACTAGAATTCAGAATAACACAGCATCTGAGAGACAATACACCAATTGTATTAATAACTCTTACAGAAGGAAATACAACAAAGAAGACTGCCACAGTTGTTCTTCCTTACACACCTCTAGGGCTCACACACCTCTAGATGATAAACAGTAAATCTTCCCTCAAAGCTCTCTCTCTCAGGTCCCAACACCCAACTCAAACACAGAGTTGGTGTTCACCTCTTGTGCTCCATGCACACCACAAGTGATCCACGCACTCCACAAGTACTCAATGTACTTCAAGTAGATCTCCCATGAACCTGCAATAACCTGCACCTCAACAGACCATACTTATGGAAGGAACTCCCTTGCCTTCCTCTTTGCTCTATCTAAGTACACACCTGTACTCCAAGTAGATCCTGCCTGATACTGCTCCCTGTTGTGTTGCTGTCTATATGATCTTGCACACCTGCAAATCAAACACGGTTCTGCACACCTGTGAACCTTGACCTTGCACACACATATACCTACAGATCAACGATCTTACTTACCATGTAGATCACTCTACACCCTGAAGAACCCTTGTCCTTGCCTCACCAAGTCCTTATGATTCTCCAACTAGTACCAAGCTTGGCACTGATAGGGAACTAGGAGGAACACCCTTACTCACTTCACACACAGAAGGAGCAAACTTTGCTCAACTCAAACTAGAACACTTTTCCAATACAACCATGAGTCTATTATATAGATCTCATCCAAACAATAATTAGACATCTAACAATAATTAGATCCGTAGCCCTCAGTTTATAATTAGCCCTGATCATGTAAACACTTGGTTCGTCAACCAACTGCCCGTAATTAACTCGCAGTCGAACCACATAGGCGACCGACGTCGGTCCCTATCTGCCTGGAGGTGACCGACGTCGGCCGACACATGACCGATGTCGGTTGCTTCTCTATGCTATCCTGCCGACGTCGGCTGATCAGACCGACCCTAACTTCTCTGCAACTCAACAACCTTCAGCAACCTCTTCTCCTATTTGCATCAGTGAAGCTTTTAGCTCCACAGAGTAACAATCTCCCACTTGGAGATAAACAACGGCACTGTACCTATACCTGTACTCTATCTAATCTGTTTCCTGGTTTGTATCCCTCTTCAAGCTCAATCCTGAAGACAACCCACCACACATCCCATGGTGTACCACCTGTCATCCAAGTACCTTGCCACATCCGAACCTACAACACCTATAGTGAAGTCCTGACCCTGCATAGCAACACCTGCTGCTGGTCCCTCTCAAAAACCTAAGAACCCACTTCCCCGAATTGGCTGCTAACTCTGACAGCTCCCACTGCATGGGAATACTCAGGTCTATACCAGACCTCATGTGATTTTGGACACTGTACCTGTCCAGCCCTTAGTGTGCTCTGGCTCTGCATCCCAAACCTCGCCAACACCTGATTCACATCAGCTCCCACTGGAGACAAAATCTACCTGTGATCTCCATGTCTCCCATGTCAAAGAATTCCGCTGCTCCAAACTCCTCATGACATGCCACTGAAACTAATCTTACCCTTAGCTCAGCAAAACCCTGTATGTACAAACCTGCTATAGCAAAACATATCATCCACATACAGCAATAGAATGATGTTGTAATCATCATCCCCCTGGTAAGTCAAACCACAGTAGTTACCCTGACACTGACTAGAGTCATGCTCTGTCCTCCACTTGTCAAAACCTGTACCACTGTCCTGCAGCTCCTCAAGACCATATGACCTGGTCTTCCGTCTCACATATCAGTTCTCTCTATTCTTCTACTAAGGCATCCATTCGTCTCTATGCTTTCATCCAGCTGGCAAACCTACCAAAACACCCATCTGGTTCTGCATCATAATCCTGCCATGCTCCCACTTGTTTCCTGGATCCTTCCTGCTCTACAATCAACAACAAGTATAAAGAAGAAGAACATGAATTTGAGGGCCTACTTATGCCTTCAGTCCTCCATATGGGTGTTTGAGACTCCTTGACATCATGCTGTCCACCCAAAATTTGTTACAGTGACCGACCTCAGCCACCCCACAGTCTGCATCCGACCGACGTCGGTTCTCATGCGTCTGTCCCTGACTACCAACCTGCCAGCGCTGGTGTCCCGGCTGCCGACGTCGGTCCTCCTGACTGACATCGGTCTTACCTACTGTCGACGTCGGTCCCCTGACCGACGTCGGTCTTACTCTGCCCGACACTACCGGCTTCGGTCTGCACATGACCGACATCAGCACCTGTCTGTTCGACGTCGATTCCTCCTAACCGACATCGGTATCTGTGTTCCCCTGTGAGTGATGACTTTTTACCCGCGAGCTCCTTTGAATCAATCCCCATGTCCAAACTGCCCTGCTCAGATGTATCTAGCCTCATCCACTGAACTCTGTCTGCCATCTCCTCCAAGAACACCAAGGCTTTCTAGTTCTTAAGCCTGTCAAATATATCTGTCTTCCACTTAAGAACATGCATCTCCTTCCTGTTCATGTGACCAAGCCTACGAAGCCACGTCTCCGCAATAGAAGAAGAATTAGTAATATAAACAAGTAGATAAAGAGTACCTATCTTCTTACCACCAGCTAATTCAAGTGCTAACGCTGTGAGAGTTCTTGTGCATCTCTCATCACCCAATCTTTCTGAAGAAATTAGCCAAATCTCCAAACCTGGGACCTGCATGACCTTCATCAACACCTGTGTGTTGGCCGCCTGCAATTTCAGCTTCACTTCCCCTTTGCCAATCCTTTGGCAAGGTTCACCAGCTCCTCTACCTGGGGCTGCATGGAAAGAGGCAACCGAATCTTTTATCCAAGATTCAACTTTATCCAAGAAACCTCCCAGAGCATCCTGTGCAACAACACCTGCAACATCTGCTTCTTCAGTTTCTTCATGCTGATCTGCTACCAACCAACAATATCCTTTTACCTGCTCTTTCTTTCCATCGGACCGTGAGTGACTGTCTGTGCTTTTCAACTCCTCCATCCTTAGTTTACTTTGATCTGCTGTTGCTCTACTCCCACTCGATCAGAAACCCCTGAGAGTGCCATGTAACCAAACACAACCCTGCTTCCTGCAACCTTAGCTCTGATACCACTTGTTAGGATGCAAAACACTGGAAGCATACAATTGATTACCAAATACCAAGCATCTATAATATGCAGAAATAACTAGATTCACCAAGTAACTAGAATTCAGAATAACACAACATATGAGAGACAATACACCAATTGTATTAATAACTCTTACAGAAGGAAATACAACAAAGAAGACTGCCACAATTCTTCTTCTTTACACACCTCTGGGGCTCACACACCTCTAGATGATAAACAGTAAATCTTCCCTCAAAGCTCTCTCTCTCAGGTCCCAACACCCAACTCAAACACAGAGTTGGTGTTTGCCTCCTGTGCTCCACGCACACCACAAGTGCTCCACGCACTCCACAAGTACTCAATGTACTTCAAGAAGATCTCCCATGAACCTGCAATAACCTGCACCTCAATAGACCATACTTATGGAAGGAACTCCCTTGCCTTCCTCTTTGCTCTATCCGAGTACACACCTGTACTCCAAGTAGATCCTGCCTGATACTGCTCCCTATTGTGTTGCTGTCTATATGATCTTGCACACCTGCAAATCAAACACGGTTCTGCACACCTGTGAACCTTGACCTTGCACACACATATACCTGCAGATCAACGATCTTACTTACCATGTAGATCACTCTACACCCTGAAGAACCCTTGTCCTTGCCTCACCAAGTCCTTATGATTCTCCAACCAGTACCAAGCTTGGCACTGATAGGGAACTAGGAGGAACACCCTTACTCACTTCACACACAGAAGGAGCAAACTTTGCTCAACGCAAACTAGAACACTTTTCCAATACAACCATGAGTCTATTATATAGATCTCATCCAAACAATAATTAGACATCTAACAATAATTAGATTCGTAGCCCTCAGTCTATAATTAGCCCTGATCATGTAAACACTTGGTTTGTCAACCAACTGCCCGTAATTAACTCGCAGTCGAACCACACAGGCGACCGACGTCGGTCCCTGTCTGCCTGGAGGTGACCGACGTCGGCCGACACATGACCGATGTCGGTTGCTTCTCTATGCTATCCTGCCGACGTCGGCTGATCAGACCGACCCTAACTTCTCTGCAACTCAACAACCTTCAGCAACCTCTTCTCCTGTTTGCATCAGTGAAGCTTTTAGCTCCACAGCCTAACAATCTCCCACTTGGAGATAAACAGTGGCACTGTACCTATACCTGTACTCTATCTAATCTGTTTCCTGGTTTGTATCCCTCTTCAAGCTCAATCCTGAAGACAACCCACCACACATCCCATGGTGTACCACCTGTCATCCAAGTACCTTGCCACATCCGAACCTACAACACCTGTAGTGAAGTCCTGACCCTGCATAGCAACACCTGCTGCTGGTCCCTCTCAAAAACCTAAGAACCCACTTCCCCGAATTGGCTGCTAACTCTGACAGCTCCCGCTGCATGGGAATACTCAGGTCTATACCAGACCTCATGTGATTTTGGACACTGTACCTGTCCAGCCCTTAGTGTGCTCTGGCTCTGCATCCCGAACCTCGCCAACACCTGATTCACATCAGCTCCCACTGGAGACAAAATCTACCTGTGATCTCCATGTCTCCCATGTCAAAGAATTCCGCTGCTCCAAACTCCTCATGACATGCCACTGAAACTAATCTTACCCTTAGCTCAGCAAAACCCTGTATGTACAAACCTGCTATAGCAAAACATATCATTCACATACAGCAATAGAATGATGTTGCAATCATCATCCCCCTGGTAAGTCAAACCACAGTAGTTACCCTGACACTGACTAGAGTCATGCTCTGTCCTCCACTTGTCAAAACCTGTACCACTGTCCTGCAGCTCCTCAAGACCATATGACCTGGTCTTCCGTCTCACATATCAATTCTCTCTATTCTTCTACTAAGGCATCCATTCGTCTCTATGCTTTCATCCAGCTAGCAAACCTACCAAAACACCCATCTGGTTCTGCATCATAATCCTGCCATGCTCCCACCTGTTTCCTGGACCCTTCCTGCTCTACAATCAGCAACAAGTATAAAGAAGAAGAACACGAATTTGAGGGCCTACTTATGCCTTCAGTCCTCCGTATGGGTGTTTGAGACTCCTTGACATCATGCTGTCCACCCAAAATTCGTTACAGTGACCGACCTCGGCCACCCCACAGTCTGCATCCGATCGACGTCGGTTCTCATGCGTCTGTCCCTGACTACCAACCTGCCAGCGCTGGTGTCCCGGCTGCCGACGTCGGTCCTCCTGACTGACATCGGTCTTACCTACTGTCGACGTCGGTCCCCTGACCGACGTCGGTCTTACTCTGCCCGACACTACCGGCTTCGGTCTGCACATGACCGACATCAGCACCTGTCTGTTCGACGTCGATTCCTCCTGACCGACATCGGTATCTGTGTTCCCCTGTGAGTGATGACTTTTTACCCGCGAGCTCCTTTGAATCAATCCCCATGTCCAAACTGCCCTGCTCAGATGTATCTAGCCTCATCCACTGAACTCTGTCTGCCATCTCCTCCAAGAACACCAAGGCTTTCTAGTTCTTAAGCCTGTCAAATATATCTGTCTTCCACTTAAGAACATGCATCTCCTTCCTGTTCATGTGACCAAGCCTACGAAGCCACGTCTCCGCAATAGAAGAAGAATTAGTAATATAAACAAGTAGATAAAGAGTACCTATCTTCTTACCACCAGCTAATTCAAGTGCTAACGCTGTGAGAGTTCTTGTGCATCTCTCATCACCCAATCTTTCTGAAGAAATTAGCCAAATCTCCAAACCTGGGACCTGCATGACCTTCATCAACACCTGTGTGTTGGCCGCCTGCAATTTCAGCTTCACTTCTCCTTTGCCAATCCTTTGGCAAGGTTCACCAGCTCCTCTACCTGGGGCTGCATGGAAAGAGGCAACCGAATCTTTTATCCAAGATTCAACTTTATCCAAGAAACCTCCCAGAGCATCCTGTGCAACAACACCTGCAACATCTGCTTCTTCAGTTTCTTCATGCTGATCTGCTACCAACCAACAATATCCTTTTACCTGCTCTTTCTTTCCATCGGACCGTGAGTGACCGTCTGTGCTTTTCAACTCCTCCATCCTTAGTTTACTTTGATCTGCTGTTGCTCTACTCCCACTCGATCAAAAACCCCTGAGAGTGCCATGTAACCAAACACAACCCTGCTTCCTGCAACCTTAGCTCTGATACCACTTGTTAGGATGCGAAACACTGGAAGCATACAATTGATTACCAAATACCAAGCATCTATAATATGCAGAAATAACTAGATTCACCAAGTAACTAGAATTCAGAATAACACAACATATGAGAGACAATACACCAATTGTATTAATAACTCTTACAGAAGGAAATACAACAAAGAAGACTGCCACAATTCTTCTTCTTTACACACCTCTGGGGCTCACACACCTCTAGATGATAAACAGTAAATCTTCCCTCAAAGCTCTCTCTCTCAGGTCCCAACACCCAACTCAAACACAGAGTTGGTGTTTGCCTCCTGTGCTCCACGCACACCACAAGTGCTCCACGCACTCCACAAGTACTCAATGTACTTCAAGAAGATCTCCCATGAACCTGCAATAACTTGCACCTCAATAGACCATACTTATGGAAGGAACTCCCTTGCCTTCCTCTTTGCTCTATCCGAGTACACACCTGTACTCCAAGTAGATCCTGCCTGATACTGCTCCCTGTTGTGTTGCTGTCTATATGATCTTGCACACCTGCAAATCAAACACGGTTCTGCACACCTGTGAACCTTGACCTTGCACACACATATACCTGCAGATCAACGATCTTACTTACCATGTAGATCACTCTACACCCTGAAGAACCCTTGTCCTTGCCTCACCAAGTCCTTATGATTCTCCAACCAGTACCAAGCTTGGCACTGATAGGGAACTAGGAGGAACACCCTTACTCACTTCACACACAGAAGGAGCAAACTTTGCTCAACGCAAACTAGAACACTTTTCCAATACAACCATGAGTCTATTATATAGATCTCATCCAAACAATAATTAGACATCTAACAATAATTAGATTCGTAGCCCTCAGTCTATAATTAGCCCTGATCATGTAAACACTTGGTTCGTCAACCAACTGCCCGTAATTAACTCGCAGTCGAACCACACAGGCGACCGACGTCGGTCCCTGTCTGCCTGGAGGTGACCGACGTCGGCCGACACATGACCGATGTCGGTTGCTTCTCTATGCTATCCTGCCGATGTCGGCTGATCAGACCAACCCTAACTTCTCTGCAACTCAACAACCTTCAGCAACCTCTTCTCCTGTTTGCATCAGTGAAGCTTTTAGCTCCACAGCCTAACAATCTCCCACTTGGAGATAAACAGCGGCACTGTACCTATACCTGTACTCTGTCTAATCTGTTTCCTGGTTTGTATCCCTCTTCAAGCTCAATCCTGAAGACAACCCACCACACATCCCATGGTGTACCACCTGTCATCCAAGTACCTTGCCACATCCGAACCTACAACACCTGTAGTGAAGTCCTGACCCTGCATAGCAACACCTGCTGCTGGTCCCTCTCAAAAACCTAAGAACCCACTTCCCCGAATTGGCTGCTAACTCTGACAGCTCCCACTGCATGGGAATACTCAGGTCTATACCAGACCTCATGTGATTTTGGACACTGTACCTGTCCAGCCCTTAGTGTGCTCTGGCTCTGCATCCCGAACCTCGCCAACACCTGATTCACATCAGCTCCCACTGGAGACAAAATCTACCTGTGATCTCCATGTCTCCCATGTCAAAGAATTCCGCTGCTCCAAACTCCTCATGACATGCCACTGAAACTAATCTTACCCTTAGCTCAGCAAAACCCTGTATGTACAAACCTGCTATAGCAAAACATATCATCCACATACAGCAATAGAATGATGTTGCAATCATCATCCCCCTGGTAAGTCAAACCACAGTAGTTACCCTAACACTGACTAGAGTCATGCTCTGTCCTCCACTTGTCAAAACCTGTACCACTGTCCTGCAGCTCCTCAAGACCATATGACCTGGTCTTCCGTCTCACATATCAGTTCTCTCTATTCTTCTACTAAGGCATCCATTCGTCTCTATGCTTTCATCCAGCTAGCAAACCTACCAAAACACCCATCTGGTTCTGCATCATAATCCTGCCATGCTCCCACCTGTTTCCTGGACCCTTCCTGCTCTACAATCAGCAACAAGTATAAAGAAGAAGAACACGAATTTGAGGGCCTACTTATGCCTTCAGACCTCCGTATGGGTGTTTGAGACTCCTTGACATCATGCTGTCCACCCAAAATTCGTTACAGTGATCGACCTCGGCCACCCCACAGTCTGCATCCGATCGACGTCGGTTCTCATGCGTCTGTCCCTGACTACCAACCTGCCAGCGCTGGTGTCCAGGCTGCCGACGTCGGTCCTCCTGACTGACATCGGTCTTACCTACTGTCGATGTCGGTCCCCTGACCGACGTCGGTCTTACTCTGCCCGACACTACCGGCTTCGGTCTGCACATGACCGACATCAGCACCTGTCTGTTCGACGTCGATTCCTCCTGACCGACATCGGTATCTGTGTTCCCCTGTGAGTGATGACTTTTTACCTGCGAGCTCCTTTGAATCAATCCCCATGTCCAAACTGCCCTGCTCAGATGTATCTAGCCTCATCCACTGAACTCTGTCTGCCATCTCCTCCAAGAACACCAAGGCTTTCTAGTTCTTAAGCCTGTCAAATATATCTGTCTTCCACTTAAGAACATGCATCTCCTTCCTGTTCATGTGACCAAGCCTACGAAGCCACGTCTCCGCAATAGAAGAAGAATTAGTAATATAAACAAGTAGATAAAGAGTACCTATCTTCTTACCACCAGCTAATTCAAGTGCTAACGCTGTGAGAGTTCTTGTGCATCTCTCATCACCCAATCTTTTTGAAGAAATTAGCCAAATCTCCAAACCTGGGACCTGCATGACCTTCATCAACACCTGTGTGTTGGCCGCCTGCAATTTCAGCTTCACTTCCCCTTTGCCAATCCTTTGGCAAGGTTCACCAGCTCCTCTACCTGGGGCTGCATGGAAAGAGGCAACCGAATCTTTTATCCAAGATTCAACTTTATCCAAGAAACCTCCCAGAGCATCCTGTGCAACAACACCTGCAACATCTGCTTCTTCAGTTTCTTCATGCTGATCTGCTACCAACCAACAATATCCTTTTACCTGCTCTTTCTTTCCATCGAACCGTGAGTGACCGTCTGTGCTTTTCAACTCCTCCATCCTTAGTTTACTTTGATCTGCTGTTGCTCTACTCCCACTCGATCAAAAACCCCTGAGAGTGCCATGTAACCAAACACAACCCTGCTTCCTGCAACCTTAGCTCTGATACCACTTGTTAGGATGCGAAACACTGGAAGCATACAATTGATTACCAAATACCAAGCATCTATAATATGCAGAAATAACTAGATTCACCAAGTAACTAGAATTCAGAATAACACAACATATGAGAGACAATACACCAATTGTATTAATAACTCTTACAGAAGGAAATACAACAAAGAAGACTGCCACAATTCTTCTTCTTTACACACCTCTGGGGCTCACACACCTCTAGATGATAAACAGTAAATCTTCCCTCAAAGCTCTCTCTCTCAGGTCCCAACACCCAACTCAAACACAGAGTTGGTGTTTGCCTCCTGTGCTCCACGCACACCACAAGTGCTCCACGCACTCCACAAGTACTCAATGTACTTCAAGAAGATCTCCCATGAACCTGCAATAACCTGCACCTCAATAGACCATACTTATGGAAGGAACTCCCTTGCCTTCCTCTTTGCTCTATCCGAGTACACACCTGTACTCCAAGTAGATCCTGCCTGATACTGCTCCCTATTGTGTTGCTGTCTATATGATCTTGCACACCTGCAAATCAAACACGGTTCTGCACACCTGTGAACCTTGACCTTGCACACACATATACCTGCAGATCAACGATCTTACTTACCATGTAGATCACTCTACACCCTGAAGAACCCTTGTCCTTGCCTCACCAAGTCCTTATGATTCTCCAACCAGTACCAAGCTTGGCACTGATAGGGAACTAGGAGGAACACCCTTACTCACTTCACACACAGAAGGAGCAAACTTTGCTCAACTCAAACTAGAACACTTTTCCAATACAACCATGAGTCTATTATATAGATCTCATCCAAACAATAATTAGACATCTAACAATAATTAGATCCGCAACCCTCAATCTATAATTAGCCCTGATCATGCAAACACTTGGTTCGTCAACCAACTGCCCGTAATTAACTCGCAGTCGAACCACACAGGCGACCGACGTCAGTCCCTGTCTGCCTGGAGGTGACCGACGTCGGCCGACACATGACCGACGTCGGTTGCTTCTCTATGCTATCCTGCTGACGCCGGCTGATCAAACCGACCCCAACTTCTTTGTAACTCAGCAACCTTCAGCAACCTCCTCTCTTATTTGCATCAGTGAAGCTTTTAGCTCCACAGCCTAACAATCTCTCACTTGGAGATAAACAACTGCACTGTACCTATACCTGTACTCTATCTAATCTGTTTCCTAGTTTGTATCTCTCTTCAAGCTCAATCCTGAAGACAACCCACCACACATCCCGTGGTGTACCACCTGTCATCCGAGTACCCTGCCACATGCGAACCTACAACACTTGTAGTGAAGTCCTGACCCTGCATAGCAACACCTGCTGCCGGTCCCTCTCAAAAACCTGAGAACCCACTTCCCCGAATTGGCTCCTAACTCTAACAGCTCCCACTGCATGGGAATACTCAGGTCTATACCAGATCTCATGTGATTTCGAACACTGTACCTGTCCAGCCCTTAGTGTGCTCTGGCTCTGCATCCCGAACCTTGCCAACACCTGATTCACATCAGCTTCCACTGGAGACAAAATCTACTGGTGATCTCCATGTCTCCCATGTCAAAAAATTCCGCTGCTCCAAACTCCTCATGACATGCCATTGAAACTAATCTTACCCTTAGCTCAGCAAAACCCTGTATGTACAAACCTGCTATAGCAAAACATATCATCCACATACAGCAACAGAATGATGTTGCAATCATCATCCCCCTGGTAAGTCAAACCACAGTAGTTACCCTGACACTGACTAGAGTCATGCTCTGTCCTCCACCTGTCAAAACCTGTACCACTGTCCTGCAGCTCCTCAAGACCATATGACCTGGTCTTCCGTCTCACATATCCGTTCTCTCTATTCTTCTACTAAGGCATCCATTCATCTCTGTGCTTTCATCCAGCTGGAAAACCTACCAAAACACCCGTCTGGTTCTGCATCATAATCCTGCCATGCTCCCACCTGTTTCCTAGATCCTTCCTGCTCTACAATCAGCAACGAGTATAAAGAAGAGGAACACGAATTTGAGGGCCTACTTATGCCTTCAGTCCTCCGTATGGGTGTTTGAGACTCCTTGACAGCATGCTGTCCACCCAAAATTTGTTACAGTGACCGACCTCGGCCACCCCACAGTCTGCATCCGACCGACGTCGGTTCTCATGCGTCTGTCCCTGACTACCAACCTGCCAGCGCTGGTGTCTCGGCTGCCGACGTCGGTCCTCCTGACCGACATCGGTCTTACCTACTGCCGACGTCGGTCTTACTCTGCCCGACACTGCCGGCTTCGATCTGCACATGACCGACATCAGCACCTGTCTGTTCGACGCCGGTTCCTCCTGACCGACATCGGTATCTGTGTTCCCCTATGAGTGATGACTTTTTACCCGCGAGCTCCTTTGAATCAATCCCCATGTCCAAACTACCCTGCTCAGATGTATCTAGCCTCATCCACTGAACTCTATCCGCCATCTCCTCCAAGAACACCAAGGCTTTCCAGTTCTTAAGCCTGTCAAATATATCTGTCTTCCACTTAAGAACATGCATCTCCTTCCTGCTCATGTGACCAAGCCTATGAAGCCACGTCTCTACAATAGAAGAAGAATTAGTAATATAAACAAGTAGATAAAGAGTACCTATCTTCTTACCACCAGCTAATTCAAGTGCTAACGCTGTGAGAGTTCTTGTGCATCTCTCATCACCCAATCTTTCTGAAGAAATTAGCTAAATCTCCAAACCTGGGACCTGCATGACCTTCATCAACACCTGTGTGTTGGCCGCCTTCAATTTCAGCTTCACTTCCCCTTTGCCAATCCTTTGGCAAGGTTCACCAGCTCTTCTACTTGGGGCTGCATGGAAAGAGGCAACCGAATCTTTTATCCAAGATTCAACTTTATCCAAGAAACCTCCCAGAGCATCCTGTGCAACAACACCTGCAACATCTGCTTCTTCAGTTTCTTCATGCTGATCTGCTACCAACCAACAATATCCTTTTACCTGCTCTTTCTTTCCATCGGACCGTGAGTGACCATCTGTGCTTTTCAACTCCTCCATCCTTAGTTTACTTTGATCTGCTGTTGCTCTACTCCCACTCGATCAGAAACCCCTGAGAGTGCCATGTAACCAAACACAACCCTGCTTCCTGCAACCTTAGCTCTGATACCACTTGTCAGGATGCGAAACACCGGAAGCATACAATTGATTACCAAATACCAAGCATCTATAATATGCAAAAATAACTAGATTCACCAAGTAACTAGAATTTAGAATAACACAACATATGAGAGACAATACACCAATTGTATTAATAACTCTTACAGAAGGAAATACAACAAAGAAGACTGCCACAATTCTTCTTCTTTACACACCTCTAGGGCTCACACACCTCTAGATGATAAATAGTAAATCTTCCCTCAAAGCTCTCTCTCTCAGGTCCCAACACCCAACTCAAACACAGAGTTGGTGTTTACCTCCTGTACTCCACGCACACCACAAGTGCTCCACGCACTCCACAAGTACTCAATGTACTTCAAGTAGATCTCCCATGAACCTGTAATAACCTGCACCTCAATAGACCATACTTATGGAAGGAACTCCCTTGCCTTCCTCTTTGCTCTATCCGAGTACACACCTGTACTCCAAGTAGATCCTGCTTGATACTGCTCCCTGTTGTGTTGCTGTCTATATGATCTTGCACACCTGCAAATCAAACACGGTTCTGCACACCTGTGAACCTTGACCTTGCACACACATATACATGCAGATCAACGATCTTACTTACCATGTAGATCACTCTACACCCTGAAGAACCCTTGTCCTTGCCTCACCAAGTCCTTATGATTCTCCAACCAGTACCAAGCTTGGCACTGATAGGGAACTAGGAGGAACACCCTTACTCACTTCACACACAGAAGGAGCAAACTTTGCTCAACTCAAACTAGAACACTTTTCCAATACAACCATGAGTCTATTATATAGATCTCATCCAAACAATAATTAGACATCTAACAATAATTAGATCCGTAGCCCTCAGTCTATAATTAGCCCTGATCATGCAAACACTTGGTTCATCAACCAACTGCCCGTAATTAACTCACAGTCGAACCACACAGGCGACCGACGTCAGTCCCTGTCTGCCTGGATGTGACCGACGTCAGCCGACACATGACCGACATCGGTTGCTTCTCTATGCTATCCTACCGACGCCGGCTGATCAGACTGACCCCAACTTCTCTGCAACTCAGCAACCTTCAGCAACCTCCTCTCCTATTTGCATCAGTGAAGCTTTTAGCTCCACAGCCTAACAATCTCTCACTTGGAGATAAACAACTGCACTGTACCTATACCTGTACTATGTCTAATCTATTTCCTAGTTTGTATCCCTCTTCAAGCTCAATCTTGAAGACAACCCACCACACATCCCGTGGTGTACCACCTGTCATCTGAGTACCCTACCACATGCGAACCTACAACACCTGTAGTGAAGTCCTGACCCTGCATAGCAACACCTGCTGCCGGTCCCTCTCAAAAACCTGAGAACCCACTTCCCTGAATTGGCTCCTAACTCTGAAAGCTCCCACTGCATGGGAATACTCAGGTCTATACCAGACCTCATGTGATTTTGAACACTGTACCTGTCCAGCCCTTAGTGTGCTCTGGCTCTGCATCTTGAACCTCGCCAACACCTGATTCACATCAGCTCCCACTGGAGACAAAATCTACTGGTGATCTCCATGTCTCCCATGTCAAAGAATTTCGCTGCTCCAAACTCCTCATGACATGCCACTGAAACTAATCTTACCCTTAGCTCAGCAAAACCCTGTATGTACAAACTTGCTATAGCAAAACATATCATCCACATACAGCAACAGAATGATGTTGCAATCATCATCCCCCTGGTAAGTCAAACCACAGTAGTTACCCTGACACTGACTAGAGTCATGCTCTGTCCTCCACCTGTCAAAACCTGTACCACTGTCCTGCAGCTCCTCAAGACCATATGACCTGGTCTTCCGTCTCACATATCCGTTCTCTCTATTCTTCTAGTAAGGCATCCATTCGTCTCTGTGCTTTCATCCAGCTGGAAAACCTACCAAAACACCCGTATGGTTCTGCATCATAATCCTGCCATGCTCCCACCTGTTTCCTAGATCCTTCCTGCTCTACAATCAGCAACAAGTATAAAGAAGAGGAACACGAATTTGAGGGCCTACTTATGCCTTCAGTCCTCCGTATGGGTGTTTGAGACTCCTTGACAGCATGCTGTCCACCCAAAATTTGTTACAATGACCGACCTTGGCCACCCCACAGTCTGCATCCGATCGACGTCAGTTTTCATGCGTCTGTCCCTGACTACCAACCTACCAGCGCTGGTGTCTCAGCTGCCGACGTCGGTCCTCCTGACCGACATCGGTCTTACCTACTGCCGACGTCGGTCCCCTGACCGACGTCGATCTTACTCTGCCCGACACTGTCGGCTTCGATCTGCACATGACCGACATCAGCACCTGTCTGTTCGACTCCGGTTCCTCTTGACCGACATCGGTATCTGTGTTCCCCTGTGAGTGATGACTTTTTACCCGCGAGCTCCTTTGAATCAATCCCCATGTCCAAACTGCCCTGCTCAGATGTATCTAGCCTCATCCACTGAACTCTGTCTGCCATCTCCTCCAAGAACACCAAGGCTTTCCAGTTCTTAAGCCTGTCAAATATATCTGTCTTCCACTTAAGAACATGCATCTCCTTCCTGCTCATGTGACCAAGCCTACGAAGCCACGTCTCCGCAACAAAAGAAGAATTAGTAATATAAACAAGTAGATAAAGAGTACCTGTCTTCTTACCATCAGCTAATTCAAGTGCTAACGCTGTGAGAGTTCTTGTACATCTCTCATCACCCAATCTTTCTGAAGAAATTAGCCAAATCTCCAAATCTGGGACCTGCATGACCTTCATCAACACTTGTGTGTTGGCCGCCTGCAATTTCAGCTTCACTTCCCCTTTGCCAATCCTTTGGCAAGGCTCACCAGCTCCTCTACCTGGGGCTGCATGGAAAGAGGCAACTGAATCTTTTATCCAAGATTCAACTTTATCCAAGAAACCTCCTAGAGCATCCTGTGCAACAACACCTGCAACATCTGCTTCTTCAGTTTCTTCATGCTGATCTGCTACCAACCAACAATATCCTTTTACCTGCTCTTTCTTTCCATCGGACCGTGAGTGACCATCTGTGCTTTTCAACTCCTCCATCCTTAGTTTACTTTGATCTGCTGTTGCTCTACTCCCACTCGATCAGAAACCCCTGAGAGTGCCCTATAACCAAACACAACCCTGCTTCCTGCAACCTTAGCTCTGATACCACTTGTCAGGATGCAAAACATCGAAAGCATACAATTGATTACCAAATATCAAGCAACTATAATATGCAAAAATAACCAGATTCACCAAGTAACTAGAATTCAGAATAACACAGCATATGAGAGACAATACACCAATTGTATTAATAACTCTTACAGAAGGAAATACAACAAAGAAGACTGCCACAGTTCTTCTTCTTTACACACCTCTAGGGCTCACACACCTCTAGATGATAAACAGTAAATCTTCCCTCAAAGCTCTCTCTCTCAGGTCCCAACACCCAACTCAAACACAGAGTTGGTGTTCACCTCTTGTGCTCCACGCACACCACAAGTGCTCCACGCACTCCACAAGTACTCAATGTACTTCAAGTAGATCTCCCATGAACCTGTAATAACCTGCACCTCAACAGACCATACTTATGGAAGGAACTCCCTTGCCTTCCTCTTTGCTCTATCCGAGTACACACTTGTACTCCAAGTAGATCCTGCCTGATACTGCTCCCTGTTGTGTTGCTGTCTATATGATCTTGCACACCTGCAAATCAAACACGGTTCTGCACACCTGTGAACCTTGACCTTGCACACACATATACTTGCAGATCAACGATCTTACTTACCATGTAGATCACTCTACACCCTGAAGAACCCTTGTCCTTGCCTCACCAAGTCCTTATGATTCTCCAACTAGTACCAAGCTTGGCACTGATAGGGAACTAGGAGGAACACCCTTACTCACTTCACACACAGAAGGAGCAAACTTTGCTCAACTCAAACTAGAACACTTTTCCAATACAACCATGAGTCTATTATATACATCTCATCCAAACAATAATTAGACATCTAACAATAATTAGATCCACAGCCCTCAGTCTATAATTAGCCCTGATCATGCAAACACTTGGTTCGTCAACCAACTGCCCGTAATTAACTCGCAGTTGAACCACACAGGCGACCGACGTCGGTCCCTATCTGCCTGGAGGTGATCGACGTCGGCCGACACATGACCGACGTTGGTTGCTTCTCTATGCTATCCTGCCGATGTCGGCTGATCAGACCGACCCCAACTTCTCTGCAACTCAACAACCTTCAGCAACCTCCTCTCCTGTTTGCATCAGTGAAGCTTTTAGCTCCACAGCCTAACAAGTTTTATATTTAATGCAAAATGACTCGAATGTTCTAAGGAAAAAGGTGGCTAGACCAAAATATGAAGTGTAAACATGCATTTAAAATAAGTGAGGTATAAAAATAACTTGGAACTCAGTTTCAAAAGTGATAAAAGTTCGGAACAAACCTGGCAACGTAACAACATTCCTTCAAACAAATGACATGGTAAATGGCTTTATACTAGAATATCCAAGTCAAAAGTTTGGGATGAAACAAGTAGCATAATGATGCCCCATTTAAACAAGAGATACACAAATGGTTTTGGAATAAAATTTCCAAGGCAATAAGATGCAACACAAATGGACAGAGTAACACCTCTTAGGCTAAAGGGGTGTAAAAATAATGTGATAGTTTTGGAATTATTTTGATGTGAAAACATAAACAAATAGTTTCAGTCTAAAAACACACATGTAAATCAAATAAAAATAGAAGTAACACTCATGGTTCATCATATTCCCTATAACTAACATAGATACGAATAACTTTAGCCAATGTTTCCATTGATGTACCAATACTTGTGAGAAATTAAGCGTTAATATAAAAAAGAACGTATAGGTGTAGGTATAATTTTTATTCCCTCTCTATCTATCAATCACTGATACATTTCATGAATTTAGAGTGAATATCACTTGTCATTTGGTATGAAATTCCATAAAAAGAGGGGCTTTATCTAAAATCTATAAGTTTTGCACGTACTAGATGGTCCCAAGTGAGGCTAACATAAGAGTACAATCATGTCAATTGGGTTCATACCTGATAAATTACTATGCAAGGGTCTCTTCCTTTAAATAACAACTATAGATATGTGCTACTTAGTGGAGTCCAATATTTATCAAGTCTTGACTTGAGTTTGCATTAGGATCAGAGAGGCTAGCTGCTCAACCCCTAGCAATCTCAGTATCATGTGCCCTAATTTATATACCCCATAATGAAGAGGGGTTGTTATGATGATAAGAGATCAAACCCTAAGTCAAATAACCCCTAAATAACTTGTGGGGAGGTGATTGACTCTTGCCCATATACCAAATGCATAAAACAAATAAATGAAAAAGGAAAGACTTTAGAGGTCATTTTTGGGCCACCCAAGTCACTTGGAGTTTGGGGAGAGCATATACGACATTCTTTTTGACACAAATTTTCAAACAAAGGTAATAAATTAATTTATTTTAGTCACTTGAGTTCCCTAAAGGGGATGGGGGGAGAGCATACATGCAATAATTCATAGTTTTCCATAAATAAAGAAGCTAGTCTAAGAACTTTGAAATTTAGCTAATAAGTGAGAAATAAACATAAAGTGAAAAATCTCTTAAGAGCTCTAACTAATATGTATGTTCTTTTTAATAGAAATAAATTGAAGTGTGATTGAAATTTTGGTCCCTTGGCCTTGTTTTCACTTGTAAAAATTTCAAAAACAACTAAGAGGCAAATATAATTAAGTGGATTTTAAGCACCAAACAAAATGTATGTGAGATTTTTAACAATGCTTAAAATTTGCTCTCTCCACCTTAGGACCTAAAAATTGTTATAGGGTTTGCCTACTTAGAAGCCCAAAATTAAGTGAGTAAACAATAATTTAATTTTAGCTCTCGAGTTTCTATATTTTATCTCAGAGAAAAAACACCACTGATCACACAAGATCAATGTCAATTCTTGAAATCAACATTGATTCAGTCAGATCATCGAAGTTTCTTGTAAACACACAAAAACAATTCTATTTCAAAGGAAAAATGGTTAATAAACAAGATTACAACACAAATATCTCATGACTTCTATAAGAAAAAAGTTACACAGATGAAAAATAGGTTATCAAACATGAAATTAAGGTAAGGGAAATCAATAAAAGATAATTTTAGCCATGTTCCTGCCTTGCTCTATTTTTTTCTCAAAGATCATGGTCGATTCCTAAAATTGACATCAATCTGGAAAACTGGCATTGATCCCTACAACCTTGTTTAAAAAACACATAAAATTCAAAGCTAAAACTTGAAGATTTTAATGCATCCATTAGAAAAACTAGAGCTAGCATATTAATCTTCTTAACCATACAGGATATTTGGTCCCATCGGGCATGACATTATGTACCTTAAGAGTTCTAAGAGGGAATAATATGTATATTAGTCTCTTGTTAGTCTAAAATGAGAAAATATCAAGAACAAGAATTCACTAAGACTAAACCCTCTTGCCTAGGAACAAGGGGGAGCATAACACAATAAGCAATAACACAAAATAGAGATGAAGACAATATAATTTTCTTACCTCCCTTGTCACATATTATGATTACTTGTTAGCATAATAATGTTCATAGTTGGCCTATGATGATTGTATTCTTTTAGAAATGATCTGCGATTATGGTAATATCTCTTTGATTATGATGATTGTAGTCTTTTAAAAATTGGGCATTATAATACTACTCTCAAAGGTTTCAAAAAGGTATTCCAATAGAATAACCTTACACATAAAATCTTTTTAAAGAATGGTTTGGGAACTTCTATTTATATCTCAAAGAACTAACTCTAACCTTAGGTAGATTAGGTTAAATTCTAACTTGGGTTGAGTCTAAATTAACCTTGGTTAAGCCAGTCTAACTCTGGGTGGGGTTAAGGCACTCATGAAATCTTGACACCTTAGTTTCAGATATTTGTGAGGCATAAAAACTCACTTTAGATATTTTTGAGGTGTGAGTCATATTTTTGAATATTTATGAGATAATAAATCAATTTATTAGCTCATTTGATTCTCTGACTTCACTTTTGGCTAAAATTCATTTTTTAGTAAATTAATTTACTAATTTGATATGGAATTTTTATTTAGGTAAGTTTATTAGGACTTGTAATATAATTAGTCTTGTTTAGTGCTTTTCAGATTTTGGAAATTATTTTAAATGTCATGAATTAATAGCTTAACATGCCAAAAGTGCCAAATTAATAGGTCATAATTTGACTAGGGTTAGAACTAAACTAAGTTAGTGATACATATAGGATGATGCACCAAATAATCTAGCCTCATCACATTTTTGGGTAATTAAATCCCTTATGTGGATGAATTTGGGCAACTCAGGTGATTTCTAGGCTTAAAATGTGTCATTTTCTAGAAATTGAATTGAATGTTGGTTTAGGCATGAAAGTGGCCAAAACTAAGTGTCTACACTTATATATCTGAACATAACACCCTCAAACAAAGCATAACAATGGTAAATTTTATTGTGTTATACCTACCATTAGAATGATCTCCAAGGTGAAAAGGTTAGCTCCTTCCCTATGATAATGCTAAAATTGAATATTTACAAAGGGAAGTGGGAGGGGCGTAACAGGGGGCGGAAGTAAAAGAGTTACTTGAGATAAAGGGTGGGGGGTGATGCATCGAGATATATGTTTGGGTTTAACCTAAAATCAAAGTGATAACATCAAACATTTATAATTATATATCTTTAGAGTCTAACATGACGTAAATATACTATAAAAGGTGTGGACTCAACACCACATTAGATTGAACAACAACAGCTAAAAGTAAGATAAAGGGAAGAAAACCAACACAATATCCTTTATTAAATGATTGAAAAGTTACAAGATCACAAAATATTTGAAAGGTATTTTAACATGAAAATAACAACCTATAAATGAATAAGGCAACTACTATACAATTCACATAAACAGATAGATTTGATCACAAGGACAAAACTTGATCCCCTATTCAAATGAGTTAATTACATTTATAGAAGATGAGACTGAATAAGAGAGTGATTGTTAGGGCCACCTATGACACTTTAATTTCACCACTTCCTTTGTGAGGACCTTGATATCACAATGCTTATGAGACAATCTATGAGTGGGAGAGCATCACTTTATTGGGGTCCTCTACCATGTTGATGCTTGGGTTATTATTACATAATCAATTCTACATTTTGATGATTGAATAACTTATGTTAATTATGACCCAAAATCTTGTAGATAGGTTATATTTCTAAATCAGTTGTATTCATCAATGGTTATTTATGCATTTCTCATCTTTTATTGTCTACAAAATAGTACAGGGCATCAAATCAAGTAAATCAACAAATCATGCAACTCTAAACCATAATGAACTGTGGAAAACTTCAAAGGTGCATGATTGGTTACTCTGGCATGGTGGGTCCTCTTGTAACCTCTTCTTTATCTAATAACATTGTATTTAAGATAAAACCTTGATGACTCATTGTGTTGATGTGGCACTACTCCATCCATTAATATGACTATTTCTATGACCTTTTCTATCGACTAATTTTTTACCCTAATTTTGATTAAGGTGGACTGCTTAACCTATTTAAGATATAATTTTATATTATAATTCAAATATTAAGATATGGCATTTAGGTATACACCTAAATGTAAAAGACTAAAATTAATTGTATTGATTTGATAAGTGGCATGTTTTGAGTACAATAAGTATAATAAAGGATGGATACTTAGCTTTTTTGGGTGTTTGCTTGAATGTGATTGTATTGTAGAAGAGAAAATCAATATATGTTAAATATGATGCCAATATGGGCACTTTATTATTAGTGTTCTATTTAGTTTATTCGGTGTTTTATGCATTTAGGAAGGTTATTGTAGACACCTCATTTTTGCCATTTTAGTGTCTTCATTAATTATCAAACTAAGTTTATGCATCAACAAATAATTCAAAACCAAAGTGTTCAAACATATAAAATCATTGGTATATTTATCAGTTTCATCCCGAATCATGACAACACATCCTTAATTTAGAAATCACACCATATCATGACATAAAATTAATGATAATACTTTGAATCAGTTGGTTACTTTGATAACGACACCCTAGTTATATTAAATTAAATGATCAATCAAGAGGGAACATTAAAAAGGTTACCACATCATCCTAATCACATGTTATTATCTAGTAGACTTTTATTAACTGATTAATCAATCACTAATGGGAAATTACATGGAATTCAAATGTCATATTTACCAAAATTCAATAAATTATAATTTCCTACATCACTCACCAACTTGGCAATTTAAAAATTATATTCTAAAAGTTAAAGTGTCTTTCTCAAAGCAAATTCAATGCAAGGTGAAAAGTGTGCAAGAAAGGTTCATGACATGGACTTACACACTCCAAACTTTCATGAGTAGATCTCCTTACATGCTCTTACACACTTCATGTCATAGCATTAAATTCTCATCTTCCATTGTAGGACTAATTTTCCACCATTGATCTTCATCTAAGATTAATGGTCACAATGGATCTTGAAAATCTATAAATGGAAGGGCCACCTTATATTCTCAACAAGCTTTCAAGTGACAATAATTCTTGTTAAATCTTCACACAAAGCTTCAATTGTTCTCATCATCTATCATCCAAACATCAATTGTGCAAGGGGAGATGATGTTGGATTTCCCACACATCTTGTGCATGTCTTTGTAACTACATCTGAGCACATCTTAATTTCAAAAATAATATAATAATAAAGGTATAACAATTGTGTTTACTTACTTATTTGAATTACATTATTATTAATCTTATTCAATCTTAGGGCACATGCTTAGATTAGTGATAATATTTTAATTTTATTTTTGATTTCTATTAATGGAGTTAACCTTTGTTTCATGATGTTACATATGGCACACCCAGTGGGACCTTGATCACCAACCATGAGTCCTTAGGGCATGACAACTGGGATTTCATCCCCCAATGTACATACCACCCTATATTCTAGTAGGGTATATAAATTGGGAAAGAGATGTCACTATTAGCTAAGCAATTATGTGTTTTAAGCACACTGTGAAGTGAGGAACTTTACTCCAATACACAAGTCCTAGACAACCCTCCTAAAGAATGATTTCTGGTGACACTCCACTGAAATATTAAAACTAGAGTGCCCTTTAAAGGAATAAGACCCTTTTGTGAATCCTGTTATCACCCTCTTCCATGGACGTGGGCCCATTGTACTATATGGTATATATGAAACACACCTAGTTGAGCCTATTTTGTCTAGCTTAAGATCATTCAACTGTAAACAACTATTAGTGTAGGAAAAATAACATTCCTAAATATTATTTACCATATACAGATTCCTAGTGAGGGTTGAGAGACCAAATTAGTCATAACTTTACATGATTAGATTGGTGGACTGATTAGTTTTGTTGTACACACATTACTACTAGTATAAGGCTTGTTATTTGTGTGCACTTATTTGATTGTTATTTATACATGTATTATTTATCAAACATATACACTTAAAAAACAAGATTGATTACCTAAGTCCAACTTTATCACGTCCAACTACATCATTGCATTGTCCAAATTAAGGTGTTACTTTGTCCAAATCAAATGTCATTATATCCAAATTAAAGGACTATTCTATCCAATTCAGACCTCATATATCATCACATTAGGTAAACTTTGACCAAGGTCAAACCAAGAAAAGCATTTCAAAGTCCAACATCAAAGTCAAACTCAAACACAAATCAAATCAAAAGTTAAATCCAAATCAGATTTAAGTCAACTATTTTAGATAAACTTTTGAAGTCAAAGGTCAAATTTGGTCCAAATCCTAAGATAAAAGTAAACCAAATTCAAAGATCCACCCTCTAACCAAAGTCAAAAAATGTCAAACTTTTCCAAATTTAATAAAACAAGTCAAAATTTTCTAAAATCAAAACAAGTCAAAATTTTCCAAAGTCAAACCAAGTCAAACTTCAAAGTCAAAACAACTCAAACTTTTCCAAAGTCAAAACAAGGCAAACTTTTAAGTCAAAATCAAAGGTCAAACTTGATCTAAAATCCTAAGTCAAAAGTCAAATTGAAGTCAACTCTTAAATCATAATTAAAATTCAAATCAAGGCCAATTTAAGACAAAGTCAAAGTCTAATCATAATCAAGTCAAACAAAGTCAAAACATCTAGGACATACTTTTGAGACATATCAAATATCCTTTTGAATCAAGTTAAAATTCCAAGTACACTCTAAATTCAAACATTTTCAAAACATGTCAAGTATCCTAAAGTTAAAATATCAAGCAAACTTGTTCAAAGACATCTAAAGCATCTAAGGTTGCAAAAACAATCAAGATCAAATGCTAAAACATCCTATTTTTAATAAACACGTAAGTCAAGATTAAAATTTAACTGAAATTTGGTTTCTAAAACTAGAGGTTAACTCAAATTGCATTGAACAAGTACAACATAATCCATATCACAACTTGAAATCAATTCAAACCCTAACCCTATCTTGATTCAAAGATGAAGATTATAAACATGCCTAAATACATGAGAAGTGGGGATTCATACAACCCTACCTTTGATGATGATTGAAGTTACGATCCACCTATCCAAAATATTGAAGATCAAACTAAAAATGGGGTGTATCAACAAGAATACAATGTTTCTATGCAAAATTGCTTTCTACATTCAAAGAAGAAATAAGAAACTGAAATAAATGGTTAAGGCTAGAAGTACCTGATAAAGTTGAGCGCACCAAAATCAGACGTTGGAAGATTCTCCTCTTTGGCTATGGAGGAATGACACCTGCAAAAAAGAGAGACTAAAACACGGAAAGATGTTAGTCAAAGATATGGTGGGTTGTCAGGTGAACGCCCGATCCCAGAAGTACAAAGACTCCCTAGAAGGATATCAACCCACTGATAAAAAGCGTAATATTGGACGAAAACAGATAATGGAAGATAAAATGACAGAAAATAAAATGCGTACCTGATAAGCGGCACTGTTCTGCACAGTCACCGGCGTCGGTCTCTGTGGTGCCGACGTCGGTCAAGGATAGTGCCGACGTCGGTTGAGGTGCCGTCGTCGGTCGGGGAAGTGACCGGCGTCGGTCGGGGCAGGTTCTGAACAGAGGTCTGGGAAAGTTGCAGAAGGTCTTGACAGGGTCGGGACGGGGTTTTTGGTCGAGTCTGGGGGTTTGAAGCTTCGAGATGGCAGAAATAGGGAATAAATAATCAGAAAGAAAATGAAATAAAACACAGAAGATACTTACCTGTCAGACGCCGTGATTGAAGCCATAGTCAAAGTTCTTGTGCAGTGCCAGAAGAACGAACGCTGGAGTTGGTGGATGCTGGAGTTGAAGGATGCTGGAGTTTGAATGCTGGAGAGCCTGTAGATGTCGCAAAAAAATGGGAGACTGTAGATGTCGCAAATAGAGAGACTGATCAGGGAGGGAAGATTGAATGAAGGCCCCAGGACGGTTTCGAGAGACGATTCGATAACCGTTTCAAAAAACCGATCGGGAACCGAATGGTAACTGCTAACGGATAACGGGATAGTGACCGATGTCGGCAGGATTGCCGACGTCGGCCGATAAGTGACCGACGTCGGTGACATCGACTGGGTAAAGACCGTCGTCGGCAGATGCACAATGAGGACAGAGTCTAGCTTTTAGTTCTCTGCTCATTGTTACATGCTGCCAGGGTCAAGGTTGGTGGAACAAGTGATCGACAAGGGTTAAATAGGCGAAGAAGAATAAGACGGGGAGTGATCAGGGGAGTCGACACGATTTCGGTGTCTACATTTGCCCCTTTTTGTCTTGTTGGTTGTTCTGACGAACTGCAAGACAAAAATAGGAGTGATTGCCCCAGGTGAGGGATAAGGTTGATTTCATCTTGTTGGTTGTTCGAATGAACTGCAAGACAAAATAGGAAGAAGATAGGTTGCCCCGATTATGGATGAGGTATTCCCCCTCAAAGCAGGAGTCGAGGGAAGGGAACCGAGAATCGGGTGCTGATTTGACAAAGAGTGGATGAAAAAGGTGTGAGGGTGAACGCTGCAAAAGTCGTGATTGCGCGCATACCACTGCACGAGATGGTCAAGTCAAAAGTGTCGCAGGTCAAGGGTCGAGGAGTGCCAAAATTGAAGTAACTGGGCCCCAGCATTTAGTCATTTGCTGATCGGGTCACTCAATCTAAGCTGAAGCTCCAAATGGTCATCGTGTTCCAGGTATCCCAGGCTCAGAAAGTGCTCCTAGAAACACGAAAAAGTCACAAGTAGGGCGGATCAACCGGTTTGCGATCCTATACTTGTGAGGGTCCAAAAAGGTCTGCGCACAATTCTGCTAACCAGTCATGAGGTAGCATACATGCAAAAATAACCAAGGCAACAATGTCTTGGAAGTAGTCGAGGTCAGAGGAGATAGGCATGATCTCTAATGGTTGGTGGTCGAGGGAAGGAATGGATGAAAGGATGTGGCCGAGCTAACCCCAGAAGACTCCATGTCAACTGAGTGCTGCCTACATAGCCCTGGTGATAGGGCCTCAGGCCAATGTAGTTCTCCCTAGAAGGGAGGGAGGGTCAAAGGGATAAAATGGGTCATGGTCAAGGACAAGATTTGTCCATCAGAGAGACGAACAAACGAGAATGGTTGAGCTAACCTCAGAAGATCCGATGTCAACTGAGTGCTGCCTACATAGCCCTGGTGATAGGGCCTCAGACCAATGTAGTTCAGACCAAGCATCCGAGTGGTAGACAGGTGGTTAAAATGGTTGATAGGTTGGTCGATGATTGGATGAAATGATGAGGAAAAAAGATGTTGCAGTCTTTTCCAAATGGTGTATTCTGCAACATTGGTTGACGGGTTTTTCATCCCTAGCAATATTCCATATTCGTGATGGATGTATGCTAAAAATGAATTGAGGTTTATTTATGCTTCAGCAAGTATTGGTTTATGCTGAACATAAATTGTGGCGGGTCGATAGTTTCCATATGTATTGGTGTCCATAGAAACTAGGATGAATAGGCTAGGTCAGGTTGATGGTCTGAAAAGAGAGTTGAGTTGAGTCGATTGACAAGTGATGAAGGTGAATGTGACCAAAGTGTAGAAGAAGTGAAAAGCATATTGCTCTTTCATTGACAAGGACCAAAAAGATAGCATAGATAGGGATTATGAGAACCAAGAGCCCCATTCATGCGTGACGTCGTTGACCGTGGTTATGTTAGAGCGGTAATCGAATCACTTAGACACTAAAGTGAGCTCGAAGTCCCTTGAGCAGGTGATAGGAGGAGGAAGAAGGGTAACCCGTTTTAAGAGCAGAGATAACGATGCCCCTTTTTATAGGAGACCCTGAGACAACTATAAGTCGAGTCCATGACCTTTTTTTTTTTTTTTTGCGCAGACTGATCAATGCGGAAAGCCTGCATAGAGATGTCGTTTGTTTGGTGGTCAGGTTGTGAAGCTGATCAATGCGGGAAGCTTCTAAAATAGTGCTATTTATTGCCAGATTTAGTCATAGCCATCCTTCGAGGGAGTGGTCTAGATTTTTGTTTAATAAAAGGCTTTTGAATAGCTGTCCTTCGAGGGAGCAGTCTATTTATTACAGCAATGATAGTACAGCTGTCCTTCGAGGGAGCAGTCTACTTTTTGATTTTGATATAGATATAGTGACCATGGATATGTTTTGACATCTTGATTTGTTTTGACAGAAATGTGAGTCATGGACAAGATTATAGAAGGTCAAGGACTCCCTTTTATGAGGACAAAGCATCCATACAGCATAAAAGGGTTATAGGAATTGTTAAGAGGAAGATGGTTGAAAGGAAGTAGGACTAAGAAGACGGGGATTGCTCAAGGGACGAGCTCAAGTTAAGTGTCAAGTAGACGAATACTCGACTAGCAGTAGAACGGTCACAGATGCAACGCATTAAGAGGTTCAGGTTCTGGGCGTCCATCAAGAGAAGACAGACGATAAGTCCCTGATCCATACTTGTGCGTGATAATAAAAGGTCCGAGCCAATTAGGAGCAAACTTGCCTCGTTTACTTCGCTCCATATTGGTCACGTGTTGATTGATGAGTGGATGTGAAGTTGACTGATATGGTTGTTGATTGATCGAGACTGGTTGAATGTGTGGATAAAAAGGTTGGTCAATGTTCGGTTGAGATTTGGTCATTTGATAGTTGGTCAATGGTTGGTTAAGGGTTGATTGGTTGGTATTTGGTCTTTGGTTGGGTCGAATGTTTGGTTGAGGTCGGGTTAAATGTTTGGTTGCTAGTCTGGTTGAGGTTAAGTTGAAAGAGTGATTGATATGTGGTCGAGACTGTGTTGAAATATTGGTCGAAGTTTGGATGAAGGTTGAATTCCCCCAGCAGCTAGGGAGAATGTTTGACGGATTGGTTAAGGTCGATTGAGGTTTAGTGGTCAGATGGACTGTGTTGATGTCGAATAAGGGGGTTAAAGGCGATAAAGGAACCAGAACCTGGCGTGGAGATCCCGATTTAGGTGATGAGGTTAGAGAGGTATGAGTTGGTGTTGATGATTTATTGGAGGGAAAGTCAAGAGGATCCTTGATGAGAAGGGAATCCTTTCTCCGTTGGTGATGAATGACAGCTTTAAGAGCGCAACAACGCTCAGTGTCATGTCCCAGAGTATGATGATAGTGACAGTATTTAGAGTTGTCGAACCAAGAGGGTCTTGATCCGAGAGTTGATGAGAGGGGCAGTGTTGAAGGCTTGATAACGTGGTCAAGAAGAGAGGTGTCATTCCCCAGACATTGGCGAATGGCGACCTTGAGGGCACAACAATGTTCCGTGTCGTGTCCAGGTGTGCGATGATACGCACAGATATGAGTGTCGTCAAACCAAGGTGGTTTAGGTCCAAGAGAATGATATGGTTTGAGAGGTGGAAGGTTGAGGAGAGATGACTGCAATAAGTGCCGTAACAGTAAGGTATAAGAACCTGCTAACGGGTCTAGATATTTTATTGCAGTGAGGGTTGATGACATTGGTTTGAGAGGTGTAAGAGACGTTGGTCGATGGTTTAGAGAAGATATATGTTTGACAGGTTGATAGAGTAATGGAGGTGACGTGCCTCTGTGAAGGATGGGAGTAGGAAGCACTCCATTTAAAGTGGACGGATGCGGGCCCAAGATTGAAGGTAATGACGAAGGTGGGGGAGGAGTCCTCCGGTGTGGTCTAGTGGTCTTCGTGGGTTTGAGTTGAGGGCCACTATTGTGCGAGGCGAGGTTAGATACGGGTTTGGGTTTAGATGTGGACGGAGGTGAGTGAGATGTAACAATCTCAGGCAAAAGGCAAGAGGAAATCGTGATTGGGTTTTCCTCAATCGAAATGGGCGAAGAGATAGGGTCTTCTCTTGGTGGAGAAGAAATAGGAGAGGGTGGCTCCTCAAGTGGGCAGATGGTAGGGATGATCGTGCCTTCTGCGTGTGCTTGAGGAGTAGGCGAGGTAAGGTCATTGGATGAAGGTAGGGCTAAAGGTGTAGGTGTGATCAAGGCGTCCTCCAATATAGGAGAAATAGATGGAGGACTAATAAGAGAAGAGGGTTATTCATCTTGTGAAGAAGGTTGGTCAGGGACAAGAGGTAAGATAGTGTTGACGGTGTGTATATGGTCTTGAGGGTCATTGATTATGGTTTGGATGTTGTCTTGAGTAGGTGGCTGATTAGGAAAAGGTTGTTTGAAAATGTCAAGGTTTTGGTTGGGCGGTGCGTTCGGGTTATCCAAGATAAGATCGCCCTTGTCAAGCATGTCCTGGACGAGGTTTTTAAAAGTTTGATAGTGATTCGTATCATGGCCTTTGACACGGTGATAGTTACAAAAGTGATTCTCCCTGTACCATGCAGGGATAGGTGTTGAGGGGTTGAATTGATGTGGTCGGATTGAAGGGAGATTGAGGACCCCCTGCTTGATGAGTTTATCCAAGATAGAGGCATATGACTCTCCAATTGGAGTGAATTGACGCTGTATGGATTGACGTTGAAAATGTTTATTGATGTAGTCTAATGTTGAAGATACTGGTCGGTTGGTTATTGTTGAAGATGATGGTCTAAAGGTGACAGTGTTCGCCGACTCCTTAGATTGAGAGTGGGCAGAAGAAGGTCTGGAAGAAGAATGGTCATTGGTTCTTGTGTTAGTGTTACACAATTTGACCTTATCTTCTTCAATAGCGCAGAGTTCAAGCTTTCGGGCCATGGTGAAGGCCTCGTCGAAAGTGTGGAATGTTTGAACTCGCAAGGTGGATGAGATGTGACTGACACATGCTCGGGAAAAGAGCTCAATGAGCTCGGGTTGAGGCAAGGAGAAGGAGAGCTGGTTGATCAAGTCTCTCCAACGGGCGACAAAATCAACTACTGATTCATCATCAAATTGCCTAATGGAGTAAAGGTCTGTGATCGAGACTTGTTTAGTGATATTGATTGAGAAATGGTCAACGAATAATTGAGCGAGTTGAATGAAGGAAAAGATAGAATGTCTGGCAAGGGAGCTATACCAGTCAAGGGCAGGGCCAGAAAGAGACATAGGAAACGTGCGTAAAAGTAACGCATTGTCGTGGGCAAAAAGATAGCAGGCATGTCTGAATGCTCGTAGATGTTGTTGTGGGTCTTCCTTACTCTGAAAGCGAGTAAATTTAGGAAGCTCCCAATGGTTGGGGTATGGTCGGATAGGGATAGAAGGATGAATGGGCTCGTTGTAAATCTGGTCATATGAAGAGATATTATTTGAACCGGAGATAGAAGCTTCGAGACTGGACATTTTATCCATCAGCATCTTGATGACGTCTGCTGACGGATTGGTGGACGGAGCGCCCCTAAGGTTGTAAGGTGCTTGAAAGAGGCTAGAGGAGGTATACGACGTAGTCGGTTGTACCAATAAGGATGCAATGTACGGATGACTAGTCGCAGGGGTAGAAGTAGAGGTTAAAGGTGGTTGCGTCATGAAGGTCGAAGGTATAAGTTGACTAGGCACCGCCAAAGGTGGTTGAATAGCGGCACTGGTAGAGGGATAGGTTGGCACTCCTACATTTTTGGGCGCAAGAGTGTAAGGGGTCGAGACAATCAAGTTCTGATACGATGTAGAACTTGGTTGATTTGTAGATGATTGAGGGGGTAATGAAACCCCGATGGAGGTTGGTCTAAAAATAGACGAAGAGGCCAAACTTTCCGTATTGGCCATGGTTGAGTTAACGGTTGAGGCGAAATGCTGAGTCAAAAAGGGTTGGGTGGCAAATGGTGTGGATGTCGTCGCCATGTCACCCGAAAGGTCTCGCGTTGGATTTCTCGCGAGATAGTTATGGAGGGCTGCAGTATTGAGGTCCAAGAATTTTTTGAAATCTTGGTCCCCTTCAGGGATGATGGGAAGTTGAGTCGGGGTCAGGGTCGGTCCTGTAGGAGTTCTTTCAGTCTCCGAGTGGAACTCCATGATAGGATGGTTTAGAGATGGGGTAGACGAAAGCAGTTGATGGCCAGAGTGGTCAAAAAGGGCCTTGGTTTGACTGTGTGTCAAAACCATAAAAGGCAAGAGAGAACGTCCTTACACGCTCAAATAAGCAGATAAGAACTAAAAAGATGAAGACACAAGCAGATCCTAAAACTCTAGAAATAAAATTTTTAGGATTATAGTGGCTTATGCCTTAGAATGTGTGTTTGGGGAGGTTGGCTTTGTGAGTCAGGTCCTAGAAGAAGCCTATGGATGGTTTCGGGTTTTGTTATGGTGCTCAAAAAGTCTGTGTTAGGGTCTGGTACGTGGCCTGGTGCTAAGGAGCAAGCTCCCCTCACTTCACGATTCCAGTGGTTAGCTGGTTTCGCTTAGCCAAGATATACCTCGCCTAGAGATTATACTCCGCCAGAGAACGGAGTGGGCTTCCCCCTTGGTGATGAAATCCAAGTAGGGTTATCGGGACGGGTAAGGTATCTGCTGGGGGATGAAATCCCAGTCGGGCCTTGTCTCAGGTAAGTTAAAATGTTTATTTTGTGCAGGTGGTTTGGTCATGTAACATGAAGTGATCTAGATTAATTCAATATGCGGTTTAATTACTATGTGTGGTCTAAGAGATGCAGGCAAACAAAAATGAATGCAAAGTGTTTTAATGTCCAAGTCGAAATGTTTGTTCGTATGAAGACGAATGGAGAAAGAGTCGAAGGATATGAGTTTAGTGTTTCTAAAGTGCAAGAAAGAAAGAAATGTTTGTTTTAGTTCTGCTTATGATGTCGTTTAAGAAGAGATGAAAGGAGGCGAAAAGGAAGAAACCTAATGCGCCTAAATGAACGAAAGAAAGAAAGAACCCAAGGAGGACCTAGGGTCCCACCGGGCGTGCCAAAATGTTTCTATGCAAAATTGCTTTCTACATTCAAAGAAGAAATAAGAAACTGAAATAAATGGTTAAGGCTAGAAGTACCTGATAAAGTTGAGCGCACCGAAATCAGACGTTGGAAGATTCTCCTCTTTGGCTGTGGAGGAATGACACCTGCGAAAAAGAGAGACTAAAACACGGAAAGATGTTAGTCAAAGATATGGTGGGTTGTCAGGCGAACGCTTGATCCCGGAAGTACGAAGACTCCCTAAAAGGATATCAACCCACTGATAAAAAGCGTAATATTGGACGAAAACAGATAATGGAAGATAAAATGACAGAAAATAAAATGCGTACCTGATAAGCGGCACTGTTCTGCACAGTCGCTGGCGTCGGTCTCTGTGGTGCCGGTGTCGGTCAAGGATAGTGCCGACGTCGGTTGAGGTGCCGTCGTCGGTCGGGGAAGTGACCGGCGTCGGTCGGGGCAGGTTCTGAACAGAGGTCTGGGAAAGTTGCAGAAGGTCTTGACAGGGTCGGGACGGGGTTTTTGGTCGAGTCTGGGGGTTTGAAGCTTCGGGATGGCAGAAATAGGGAATAAATAATCAGAAAGAAAATGAAATAAAACACAGAAGATACTTACCTGTCAGACATCGTGATTGAAGCCATAGTCGAAGTTCTTGTGCAGTGCCGGAAGAACGAACGCTGGAGTTGGTGGATGCTGGAGTTGAAGGATGCTGGAGTTCGAATGCTGGAGAGCCTGTAGATGTCACGAAAAAATGGGAGACTGTAGATGTCGCAAATGGAGAGACTGATCGGGGAGGGAAGATTGAATGAAGGCCCCGGGATGGTTTCGAGAGACGGTTCGATAACCATTTCGAAAAACCGATCGGGAACCGAATGGTAACTGCTAACGGATAACGGGATAGTGACCGACGTCGGTAGGATTGCCGACGTCAGCCGATAAGTGACCGACGTCAGCGACATCGGCCGGGTAAAGACCGTCGTCGGCAGATGCACAATGAGGACAGAGTCTAGCTTTTAGTTCTCTGCTCATTGTTACATGCTGCCAGGGTCAAGGTTGGTGGAACAAGTGATCGACAAGGGTTAAATAGGCGAAGAAGAATAAGACGGGGAGTGACCAGGGGAGTCGACACGATTTCGGTGTCTACATACAAAACTAAACCACCCCAAACAAGGCTAAGAGTGAAGTCTGATATCGAGTAAATAACCTAGGAAGAGCTCAATTTTAACATGAACTCTTTTAGCATAAGGATGATGTCCTTTTATAATTAATCGAACTAGGGTCAAAATTTCCTATTAGGTATGCCATAGAAAATTTACAAACCCTTGTTTGCCCACTTAAAAAAATGTTCCTAGGTCACTATAAAGACAAGGCTACTTCTAATCAAAACCTACATCAAGATCACACCAATGTTGAAAATCCCAAGTCTTCTAGCAAAGATAAATAAATTCATGCAAAACCACCATCTCTTAATGCTAGCAATTAATGATTGAATAATTTCAAGATATGAGCCAAGTAATTGTAACTTTGGCCTCTACCTTGAATTTCAGTCAATGCCATCAACACAACAAATGACATCTAATTCAATCCCATCCAATCAGGAATAATAACAAGAAGTCTCATCTAAATAGAAACAACAACAATAAATCCCCTTTGGTTAGAAAATTCCCTCTAATCAATAGTGAATCCACACCAAACCTAGAGGCAGGGTATTTATCCCCTCAAAATTAGGTTCTAATCCACCTATCCAATCTAATCCACCTTTTCAATCCCATCAACATGCATCACATTCATCCCAAAATGCACTTTTCTCTCAAGAGTGGCAAAGGATGAAGGATGTTATTCAATGACTACAAATGAGGAACCAAAGTAAAAAGTTTGTCTTTGAAGAAATATGTCCTTATCCTTTTGATGCAAGTATTCTTCAGGTTGCTTTCCCACCTCATTTTGAGGTTCTAAAATTTGATAAATACAAAAGAAAAGGGGACCCAAGAAAACATTGTAAAGGATTCTTTGTGGCTTGCTCAGAGGTGGCATACAACCACATTTATTTGCTTTAGTTGTTCCCCCATAGTTTAGGCAGGCAAGCATTGAAATGGTTTATTTGTTTGCCTAAAGGATCAATTACAACATTTGATGATTTGTCTAAATGATTTTTTCAAGAATTTCTCTTATAATATGGAACATGAGCTCAATATGGTTGACGTTTGTAATATAAAACAATGAAGTGGGGAGAGCTATGCAACATTTTTATAGATATGGAGAGGTTTGGCCTATAGGTTTCCTCATTCTCTCCTTGAAAAGTAACTAGTAAACACTTTTACTGCCAACAAAATTACATAATTACCCTTTCATTTACGTTTGCATTGTGATAATACCTTTGATGAGATTATTGAAAAGGGTTTGCAGATTGAAAAGGCTTTAATTGAAAGGGGATTGATTAAAATATATTCTCAAAATCAAGCTCAAGTAATTACTTCATTATAAAAACCTAAGGTGTTCAGTAAGAATAAAAATACAATAGGTGATGGTTTGACTAAGATAAGACATGAAAATAGTTCAACCACTACATGTCCAAAATGCTCCATCTACACAACCAATCACACTTTAAAGACCATCACTTATAACATAATCTTAGTGAAGAACATTCTCCCCTCTTAGTGAAGCTATATGATATGTGTTTCAAAATCTATTTACGACAAACATGGTTGTATGGCCTATCACCAAACCTTTTGAGGAAGGTCAACCTAAGCCTACCTAGTATAAATAAATGAGTATTATGATTATCATTGAATCAAAAGTCACACTACACATAAGTGGACACATCTTAAACACTATGTGCAAGAATTGTATGAGCCTAGAGAAATTACACTTGATAATGGTGCATCATCCTTTGATAAGAATATGGGCATATTTAAAGACCCATTTCTAAGGCATAATCATAATAATAATTAACATAATCAAAATAACCATCCACATAATTAACATAACCAAGGTAATCATCAACAACAATAACAAGATTTGAATCAAGGTTAACATTCCCAAACCCATCATGTGGATTATTTTAACACCCACTATAATTATGATAATGTTATGGGTCACATTATAGATATTCACGTGGCCAATATAAAATCCCATCCACATAGTTTGTCCAACACCAATTAGTGTGCTAGACTCATCATTCAAGGATCTTCCCCATCTTATCTTGTTAACCCTACTCAAGCTTGAGAATGTGAAGTTACCACTCACTACCCAAAAGTTATAATTTAAGGTCCTTCCACATCTAAGTCCCACAATCAAGCCCAAGGCTCCTTGCCTTCCAAATGCAAGCCATCCATTTAGTCCACTAATAATCCATATGACCTTATCGAATAATTAGATACAACTTTAGCACAAATATCCATTTTAGATCTCTTGTGAACATTTTAGGTTCATAAGGACATATTGTATAAGCTTCTCCAGTAGTCCAAAGTTTGAAAAAACATTGACCCATCAAAATTCCAAGCACTTGTAAGACACCTGTCCTTAGGGCAATAGATCACTTTTGATCAAAGTAACATATCACCACTTGGTTCTTCACATAATAATTCCCTTTACATTGAGGTGATCATTGATTAACATAAGGTTAATAGGGTGCTCATAGATAATGGCTTAGGTTTGGACATTGCTACATTCAAGTTGTTCAGGCACATGGGATATTCACTAGTAAATTTACAAGATGATACTATCATAATCAAAGGGTATGACAATGTACAATGATAATCAACTAGCTCCATTTATTTACCCTTCATTATTGGGTATGTCATCCATAACACTCCATTGATGATCAAAATTATCATGTCAATAAATCAACCCTTTCACTTATCACTAAGATTAAGGTGGAATTGTACCAATCTAATAGTAAGAATCTACTAGGTCACAAATGATCTTATATATGTGCAAAGGGTTTTTTAAATGTTCTAAAAAATAATAAGCAAGTTAAACAATGAACGATACTTCATTATAATTTGAGAAATCAAATATTACTTGAATCAAAGGAAGGAATCGAATGTGATTATATAATATAACCTATCTAACAGAGAAAGTCTATGGACAACCTCTTGAAGGAAAGATCATTGACCCTAAATATCTCTATTTTATCAATTAGTTAACAATTTTCTGATATGTTCATTACACTCAAAATAAATCTAGAGAAAAGAAACAAAAATAACCCAATGATAAATAAAATAATAGAAAATTGAAACCAAATAATGAAACTTAAATAAAAACTAACATTAGAAATAATTAAAACTATCTAAAAGAGAAATAAAACTATTCTAAATAAGAAAATAACTTAATAAAGTAACTTAAATCTAAACAAAAACTTAAATAAAACTAACCTAATCTCTAGAATAACATCTAAGAAATTACAAAACATGAAAATTAATCTAATACTAATTAAATCTAATGAGGAAAATAGAAAAATAATTAAAATAAACACTTAATCTAGATCAAATAATGATTCCTAATTAATAAACTTAAAAGAGACAAATGAATAGTAAATCTAAACTAAAACCTACAACATAAGTAAAGTAAATTTAAATATAAACAAAGCTAATAGGTATAAATCAAATTGACAACCACTAGATGAAATGAAACTCAAATTAGAGTAAAATATACTAACCAAGCTAACTTTAAGAAAACAAGAATCAAAGACTTAAATGAAAATAGAAACTAATATAAACCAACTAAAAGAAACTAAAAATATATTGTGAGTCTTTAAAAGAGTCGTCTTAGCAAAAAAAATGATTTTATTGAAAAACAACATCAAGTACAAAATTTCTTTGAAAATGACAAATATTACAATTTGAATAGATCAATAGAATGTCACATATGATGATGTAATCATTATTTTTCATATCAAATACTTCAAATTATGCATATATGACCGCATGTCTATAATCATCATAAGATATTAGACTTAATAAACTATAAATAATTGATTTATAAACTAAATAAAAAATTGGATATACATGCATTGATTAAGCATGTTACTTAACCATTATAGAATGTATCATTAGTGTATCTACAAATGTTGTATCATCTTAGAGAATCTGTATATAAAAAAAATTGATGAATGAATTTTGAAGTAATTTAGAGTCTTCAAAAATACCTATGTAATGTTTCTCCCTTTCTTGATGTAACTTTGATATCCTTTTAAACAATCTCTTCAAGATATGATTGAGGAATAAGTTTTAACTAACTTTACTTAGTTATTTGTTAACTTTGATTGATTTTAAGAAAGTTAATTAATTAAATTTTATAACTTAACTTTATGTTTAAGACTGAAATAAAATTCTTAAGATCAAAATTAAATAATAATAGACCAAAGGCAACTCTAAATAGGTGGGGGCCCTTAACTCAATGCAATCACTTAAAATAAACAAAATATGCCAAACAAACACAATGACTAAAGTAATTAAATAAAATTAAATACTATGAACATTAGTTCCATATGCATTTAACCATTTAAATTTAATAAATATATAATCAAACTAACCATACTGCATAAATTTAAACTATTTCTATGTATCAAAAACATAAAATATCCATAGTCAAAATATCATAGTATCATCAATAGAACATTAAATCATCAAGTATCAACAAATAAACTAAACCAACCATCCACTCATCATCTGTATCTAACAACATCTCTATCAAAAGATAACCTTTATTTATCACATACTCTGTATAGTTCATGGTTGTAGCAGGAAACTTAACCAATTTGGTGCCCAGTTCACCATCTTCATCATCAAATTTCAACTTATAATGGGTGAATTTGAAGTTAGAGGAGTGGTTTCATGCCTTTTAAATTTTGAAGGAATTGCCCCTTCTTGTCCAAGTGAATAAGATGAAAATTGGTCAAGACTTAACTTTAAACACCCTACAGGCTCAACTATTGGCTCGGGTGAAGGAGATTTAGTATTCAATGGCATAAGAGAGCATCAGTATAACTTTTCAGTCACTTAAAGGTAACTTTTAGAAGTAGGTGATCTATGCTAAAGATAATGATGAGCATAATGATTAAGATCAGATTGTACTATAGTGTGCATATATTAAGAATAACTACTTGGAATTCCTCATCCATGAAAATGAAATCTCTAAGGAGGACCTCTCCAGCCTCTATTTCTTAGGGTATTAGCAAGCTTATAAGGCAAATAATTCAACACATTGAAAAAATCAAGATCAAAAGCATCAAAGTTTATAGACATGTGTGTACCATAGTTAAAGGGTCTAGAGAAAGTCCTTACAGGCCTTCTACCTTGAAAATTTTGACCTCTGAAAACATATCTTTGTGGTGTCTCCTCTATATGCCAATCATGGTTACATCCATAATTATTCTCAGTTGAATGATGAGAGACTGAAAAAGTCCAACCTGACATTGTTATACTCACATATAAAATCAAATCAAAACCCTAATTATACTTCAAACCATGAAAATATCAATGCAAAATATAAATGCATCAAACTTCAATAATCTATCAACCATATAATTCTATAATAAATGGAATAAATTCCTTGTAGAAATATATTAATAATTTTAATAAATAAGATTGAAATTTGCATCTAAATTAAACCATATATCCCTATTTCCAAAACCTCAAACTGATCATCAAAGAAAATGCCACCAATCTAACTGTATTCCTCATTATAATCATGTTATCAACAATAAAATGTTTGACTATAATCAAAATGTCAAACTATTCCTTTTCATCTATTTAAAAATTAATACATGCAAATATATAAAATATCTAAACCATGTATATGTTTACTTCCAACATGAGTTTAAAAAATATTTTGAAATGGCAAATATCATCGTTATTACTACAAAATAACCAATTCTACCTTTGAATAATGAAATAATGTCTAAATAGACTTTCCAAAATCCTTTGTACAAATGAATCATATGTATATCTTGATAAATGTATTTGTATTTTTCTTTTTATCAGATTCCAAACATTCTATTATAGTTAAAATATCCATATTATCAAAACCATTTATATCTTCAAAGAGAAATAATAGAGTCTCTACAGACATATTCCATTGAAGCGTTCAAAACACAACCATTCATGCATGGCCAAAAACTTGTTTTATAAAACCCAAACTTCAACCTTCCCAAAAATAAGAAATTCTATAAGAAGACATATTTGATAACATCAATTAAATCATTCAACATATGCTCATAGTTCATTGTAAACCCTAAAATTATTTGGTTACAAATAAGATAATGAAGTAATTTTTTTTTTAGATGGAACAAGTTAGCTACCAAAATAAAACTAAACCCAATCTTCAAGAATAACAACTATTAAATTTGCTTGTCTTGCATCTTATAAGACAAAATGACTACATGCAAACAAATAATCCCAATCTGATCATGCATAGATTTATTTGAACACCATGAATACATACAAGTGCAACCTTGTGTTAAAGGTAAAAATATCCATTAGAATTGATAACCCCTGTCAAACATTTCCAAAATACATATGTAATATAAATGATCAACCCACTTCGAGACCCAAATCTTCTACCTAGAATAAATGATGAATAGAGAGACAATCATTATCATATCATCAATCATTTAATAAACCAAACTATATTTACCCACTTTGCATTCCATGAAAAAACAAATATTTCACAAACTTGCCTCAAAAAATCTAATAACTAGATACTATTTGGAAGAGAACTCCATACCTCTAAATCATCCAATTGAGTATAACAATATTCTGCCTATATAAATTATATGAAACCAAACACCAATCCCAAACAAAACTATAACATTTAAGAATAAACCCAAGTATCTATGTCTCACAACTTTCTTCATAATGCATGCAATGGATATGAAACATAAATATGTTCTTGATACTTTTGTATAATAATTATTTCATAACCTCCCTCAAAATACTATCAATTGCAAGGAAATTATTAACCTAAAAACCAAACCTTAAAGGTCTAAATGATTTTTGTTGGCCAAAATTGGCCCACATAATAAAATTTGCCTAGATATGGTTTGAATAATTGAGCAGAGTTCCTGTTGAGAGGGTGATCTGATGCTAAAAGGAGCAGACAACCTTTAGGAAAAAAATAATTATCATTTGTAAGATTTTGAAACACATTAAGCAAGCTTAAAGTGTAATTTGATGACTTTTAAGGAATATGCTTGTGAGCAAGTCTAAAAATGCAAATGAAGGTCATGTCCTATAGGTCATTAAGGTAATGAATATGCTTTGAAATTCAAAAGTGTTTTGGTAAGGTTTCATACCTTCTAGTGCTCTTTTGAAAAGATGATAGTTTCTAGCACAAGCCTAGAAGAACTACACCATCATGGCATGTCATGTAGGAATGTGTTGGATAGATATTTTGTAGTCTAGAAAAGTACCTAGGTAGTCATGGGATTAAATCCCCTTTATTTAATGGTGAAACTCCTGTATGCTTATGTCTATTTAATTCTAACTATTCATAATTTTATTTATTCATAATTTATACAAAATATGCATAAGTCATCTTATTTTGGGGTATTAATTTAATCATAGAGTTTATGACCCATAAAAAAGTGATTTTGTAGCGAACAACTATTTTAGAGAATGTATAAAGAAGTTTCAAGAAAATGAAAAGACTAGAATATATTAGAAGAAAGAAGGTGAACTTCATAATAATTAGTTTTACAGAGCTTATTGAATATGTATAAGTAAATAAATATTCAATAGATGATAATCCTTTCAACAAATGATTAAGAAAGATTGGAAATAATATTTAGATTTAAAGATAACACAAAGTTTGCCATTTTAATCTTCATAAATGCACCAAATGATCTCCTTAGACACAAAGTTCCACAGAAATTAACTTCCTTCTTATTCACTCTGAACCAATTTCATACAAAAGAGAAACTCAAAAATCTAAACACAAATTTTTAGATTGCTTAAACTCTCTTGCTTCAGTTACAATTGCTTTCCAAAAATTAGGATCCTGTTTTTGACTTATTCGAGTAGTTTCAGTCATTAACCCTTCATACAATATCCCTTATTGAGAATCCATGTGGAAGTCATGGTAAGGACCAAAGAAGTTTTCTCAGCAATAGTTTTAACTTGATTCTTACTAAAAACAATCTCTGGAAGTGGAGCGTTATCTCCTCTTGTTGCATGGTAAGCATCACTAGTCTGGAATTGTATTTAGATCAAAATAATGAATCTGCTTAATAGTCAATCTACTATTGTCTCTTCTTCTTACATCAAACTCATCCCTATAATCAATCCAAAAGTCTTCAAGTACATGAATATGCATATACTCAAGAGAAATTATATTTTGAGCTATGCCTCTCTAATGAAAATCTGATCTAGCTTCAAAGTGAGTTTGATTGTAGTTGTGGTACATCTCTATTTTTACAATCTTTGCTTTATAGATGTTTTCACAATAATAGTTACCAATACTAATGAGAAAACTAACTGAGGAATGATGATTCTTTGATTGTAGGTCATGCAATTCTACTAACTACCTACACAACTCCATAAGAATCCATTTGTCACTAGGATACCTTTACAATTTGACTGGTGTGCTTGATAAGCCACCAACTTTGATGTATGTGAAATTGAGAAATCGAATGAAGATGCATCCAAAATGGGAAACTACTTCCTACATTGCACCCGACACTCTCTTGTGTTTCAAAGCAATATTTAACTTATAAATGATTTCATAAAAGAATCCATCATTTACCTTATTATAATGTTTGAAGTATTTAGAGAGAACTAATTAGGGGTAATATTCATATATAGGTTTTAATGCCAATATTCATTTTGTAGTTAATCTAGAAAAATTTCCACTTGATGCTACTACATATACTATGTATGAAGTCATCTTAAAATCTAGAGTTTATAAAACATTACTCACCTATTGGTCAATGTTATCACTTATCATCCTTGACCACTCAATCATTACATAACTCTTATTGACATCAATGGCCCTGATGTATGCATACATCTGGGTTGAAAATCACTTAGCATTCTTCTCTCTATTTATTGTACATAATAACTATGTGATATCATCCACTTCATGAATAAAGTTAGACCTTACTATCTATTTTGGGAACCTTGAGGGCTAATTTACTTTCTTTAGATAGTTAGTATTTATTACTTTGATACATTCTAAAGTTTGTCTTTCTAAGAGGTTCTTAGCTTTCTCCATTGATAAATCTATTACTTTAGACCTTGTTGGAATCTTCAAATAATAGTCAAAGTATTAAACATCAAACCTGATTACCACATTGCCTGAAGTATCTTTCACTATTCTAGTGAGAGAGTCATAATACTTGGCACATTCTAGGAGAAACTCAAGTAGTTGTGCAGAACTTGAGAAAGTTAAAAATTACAAGATTTCATTGTTGGTTATTGCTTGCATGAGTGGAGTCTTAGTGATAGCCTTAGATCTCTCCAATAACTCAATTACAGACTAATGCCCCATATTATGTCACTAATTTTTGACACTTTATATACAATAATGGACTCAATGGGGTACCCCTTGTACTCATATTTCATATTTGGTTCCTATGATTTCATAACTTTCTTTTCTTTTATCCTACGCTTCCAACTTGGCCTTGGTATTTCCTTTAGTGTTAGATCAAGAAATTCTTCAATGAGAGTTACAACTTATAGTACTTCTACTTTAGTTTCTTCTTCCTTTGATCCTAACATTTGTTATGATTGATACCTAAAAGACTTGGTGAATGCTCTTGAGAACTTAGTAATCACTCCTGCTAATTTGGAAATGTTTAAACAATTGAGTTAGATTATTGTTTTAAGTAACATTTATGAGTAAGATTTAGGTTATAAGGTGCTTTCGACAAGTGATAAGCTTTGAAAACTCTAGGTAACTTGTTAGAAGTAGCAGGATATCACAATCTCAAGCAAGTCTGGGAACTCCTTAAGTCTTCAACATTTAAGACTTTGAATAAGTAGGAAGTATTTTCTACTTTGGGTTTTTCTTAGCTTACAACTTTGGGTTTATCTTAGCAAGTTACTTTAGTTTGAGACTCTGATTAAGTAGGAAGTTATGAGGAGTCTGGGTTTTTATTTGGTAGTTTACTAGGTTTCTTAAGACTTACAACTTTGAGTTTCTTTAGATAAGTTGCTGAGATTGAAAAACCTGGTGAAGTAGAAGAATGGATTAAATAGAATTTTGGGTAAGCAATAAGTAATGGGAAGTCTAAGTAAGTGGTATTTTTAGAGTTTCAGGTTCCTTGATACTAGTAACTTGGGTTTGAGAGTCCAAACAAGTTATAGAAAAATCAAGTAGCTGGGCTAGGTTAACAACTAGGTTTTTCTTGCAATAAGATTTAACCCTTTTAGGATTTTGTGCGTGATTTTCACATGCCAAGTGCTTATGAGAATTTTGACAAGGTTTTACACAATTTTGTATGCAAAAATGGATTTTTAAATGCAAGTAGAATGAGAAATGGTAAATAAAAACCAAAATGATGAATTAAAGCTAACCAATAGGAAAAATGAAATTTTCAACTAGAAGTGAAACAAGAAAACAAGTGAAAAATAATTAGAATACCTTGAATACAAATAGGTCAAGAGAAAAATGCTTCAAATCACTCCAAAGGCTTAAACGATGTCGATCAAGATCCATAGGGGTAGCAACTTGAAATCTAGGTAGGAAATGAGGTGAATTTTTCATTATTTATTTTAACACCTACATTTATGATAAGTAGGCAACACGTGTAAAGATAGCCACATAAGCACTTAGCTTTTTTATCGGGTTACATAGACTACTTTGCTTAATTTGGCCTTTGAAGTCAAGTAGCTTCATAATCCCAATTTGGTCGTGACTTATGAGTACTTCTTCAGTATTACGAACCCTTATCACTTTTACTTGTGACTTTGAGCAAGTAAAGTAACTTTGAAACACCTAGTTTCTCTAGTTAATGCTTTGTGGGTTTACGAAAGTACTATGCTTAACTTTTGATATGAAACAAAGTTATTTCTTAATTTTGGTTTGAACTGGGTAGTGTTGTTCAAGATTACATGGATGACTTGATTTTTATTTAATAAGTGAAGTAACTTAGATTACTCGAGTTGTCTTGGAAATAAGCCCAAACACTTAGTTTTTTGATCTTCTTGGGAAGATGGGAAAATGGGTTTTTCAGTGATGGCCTTAGGCAAACATTTTTAGCCTTTTGGAATAATTTAAAGTAATTGGGAATGAAAGCAATCATAATGAAAATAAATAAAGACTAAGTCTTATTCAGGAGATTGAGTTTCAACAAGAACAACTTAGTTACAAAAGATAAAATACAAAAATTTAATAGGGGTATCCCAAAATTCCATGTGTGAAATTTTAGGGGACACCAGCTGGCTTTGATTAGGGAAATCTTTGTTTCTATCAGAAAGAAATAAATAAGGATGAGATCTTCATGTCTCTGATTTTGAGTCTTGTCTATTGGGTATGGAATCATGTAAAAACTCAATAACAAAAAACTATAAAATGAACAAACAAACATAAAAATAAAATCAATCGAACAAAAGAAAGACTGAAGACTTATTTATATACATTTAGGTGTTACCCTACTACTCAATGCTTGTAGAGATTCAAGTGCTGCCCATTATAAGGTGGGGACAATTCACTTCCATCTTGATAAACTAGGATGAAGCTATCTCTTAAAACAATCTTCTTTATAGTGAAAAGCCCTTTCCATAATGAGTCAAAATTACCATGCTTCCCTTTTGGTTCATTCTGCTTATCCCATAGAAGGACCAAGTCACCAACATCAAACTATCTTTCTTGAGTCTTCTTATCAAATATCTTCTTCACTTTCATCTGGTGATCAGTCATCTAGTCAACAACTTGAGTATGAACCTCTTGTAGTTTAGTGAGAAACATAATCCTCTTATCAAGTGAGTCTTGATAAGTTGCATCTTCAATAGCTTTAGACAATTGCAAAGCATGCAACTCTATGGTGATTGGTATCTCAACATCTATTCCATATAGCAATTGAAAATGTGACATACTAATGGCTTTCTTTGGAGTGATTCTGTCAGCCCATAATGTATCAAAGAATGTTTTGTGCTAGGTACATTGAGTATCATTCACCAACTTATGAATGATTATAATCAAATTCTTGTTACTTGATTCAACTTGACCATTCCCCTGAGGATAGTGATTTGAAGTATGGACTAGATCTATTTTGTATGAGTAACAAAAATCAATTAGTTCTAATGAAGAAAATTTAACTGCATTATCAGTGACTATCTTGTGAGGATCACCAAACTTGACTACAATGTTTTCCTTGATAAAGTCATATATAAATTTAGAAGTGGAATGCTTGATCAGAATGGCTTCTACCCTCTTGTTGAAGTAATCAGTTACAGTTATAACATAACAATTCCCAACACTTGAAGAAGGATTCAACATGCTAATAAAATCCATGCCCTACTGTTGGAATGGTTTTAAAGGTAATGTTGGAAACTTTACACATCCTACAAGGTGTTAACATGCTTGACATTTAACAACCCAATCCAAAGTATCTTCAAATAGAGTAGGCCAATAGTGCCTTGCTCATAAGATTTTATGTGCTGTGACTCATATTGATAAGTGGCCTCTACATGCTTTATCATGAAACTACTCTATTAGTCTCCTTTGTTGCTCTTTGTCTACATAATAGAGGAATACACCATCGATTCCTCTTTTGTACAAACCATTATCCCAAATGACATAATCCTTTGAATTCAACTAGATGGTATGCCTTTCCTTGTGTGTAAGATCAATTGGACATTCTCCATAAGTCAATAAGTAATCAATATTACTGTACCATTCATCAATAAGATCAATAAAAAACACCATGGGCAAATATTCATCTAATTCAGCTTGGAGTGAAGATGCCACCATATCTGTATTGTTAGCTTTTCTTTCTATCATCAATTAACACAAGCTTCTTCCTCTTATTAGATTCATTGGTTTGATATCAAGATCAAACTCTTGCATGTTAGCTACCAAGGTACCTCTCAGTAATCCCAACTCTTGCTGTATTAGAATTGATTTGAATGTAGTGTCAGGTACACATACTATAGTATGCGAGGATAAAAAATAGTACTTGAAAGCTTTGCATGCTTTGACTATAGAGAAAGCATGTTTTTCATCTGTGTATACTTTAGTTTAAATATTTTCAATAGTTGTCTCATGAAAGCTATGGGAAATTCAATACCCTCATCATTCTTTTATAGAAGTATGGTTAACATTATGTGCTTAAAAGAATAACAATAAAAAATGAATTCGTTACTAAAATTAGGGGAAACCAACACTGAAGTTTGAGCTATAGATGCTTTATTCCTTTAAAATTCTAACTTACCTTCAACATTCCATTTGAATTCTTGCTTCTTTTTCATCATATCAAAAATGTGGTGAGTTAACTTGACAAAGTCAATGATGAATTTTCTGAGGAAGTTGACTTTATTAAATAAGGAATGTGTTCCTTTCTTGGAAGTAGGCATAGGTAAAATTTGAATAGCTTTCACCCTTTTTGGATCAATATTTGTTCCCTCCTTTTAGATGATGTGACCAAGAATTTTCCCTTCAATCATGACAAATATTGATTTCTTGAGATTCAAAGAAATCCCATGTTTCCTGCACTAAATGAATACTTTTTCTAAATTAGACAAGTGATTACCTCTCTTTTTGGAGAAGACTATCAAGTCATCAAGGTATACCACTATACTCTTATTCCTTAGATGTGAAAATTCTAGATCTATTACTTGCTAAAAAATTGCTCCAACATTGATCAACCCAAAGGGCATCTTCTAGTAAGCAAATATCCTGCATGGTGTTGTGAAAGTTATCTTGTATTGATCCTCATTTGCCACTTTTAACTGATTATACCCTAAAAAACCATCTAGCATGGACAACATTTTTGATCCCATAACTACTTAGAAGGTGTGATCCATAATGGGCAATGGGTAGTTATATTTCAGATAAGCTTGATTTAAATTATAGAAATCAACAGATAGGCGTATTTCTCCATTTTTATTTCTTATTGGGACAATGTTAGCTAGCCATGCTAAATGATGAATTGGATAGATGATATTAGCATCAAGAATATTCTATATTTCAGCATACATAGTACCTAATATGGTTGGGTTATGATGGCATAAGTTTTGCTTGAAAGTCTTTGCTTCTTGCTAAAGTGGAATGTAATGTTGTACCTCATCTGATTGGAATGTATTTAGGTCTTTGTAGGACCAATCAAACACATCAATGTATATTTTTAGAAGCTCAATGAATGCTTTCTTTTATTTTTAGGAACAACATTTTCCAATGTTGACCATCCTAGGCTCTTTTTCACCACCTAGATTAATCTGCTATACTTTTGAAGAACTATCACCATACTCTTTCCTTTTTTTTTAGAAATTGATCATGCTTATCAAAGATTCATTCTAAAGAAACTAATCCTTTAGGTATTTTATTTACCTTAAATTGAATTATACCTTCATTATCATTAAGATCAGGTTCAATGTTACATGTTGTCATCTGGCATGGAAGTGAACTACTACCTTCAAAGTATAGTTCCTCAAAGTTATCTTGCTACTCAAAGAATGTAGCTATTTGCTTGTTGTCATTGAAAACTTGCCACTGATTGATATTATCTAGAACCTTTGGATGGTAAACCATCTCTAATTTATAGTTAATTTCTAAAAAAAGTGTAGGCTACTGATTTGGCCTAAGTAGATATGTAGTAACTACAAGAGAATCATCTCTAGAGTTCTAACATGAGGAACAAAGTTGATTGAGAAGGTTGCAAAATTGACTATTACACTTAGAACTCGATCATGGTAGTGATTCAACTTGTCTTTATTCACTTGCTATTGGCCATGAATTTGCCTCACTATTAAATCAACATCTCCTTGTTCTCTCAAGAGTCTTACTCTTTTTTCCTTTGCTTGATAAATTCCTAATAACAGTGCCCTTATATTCTACTGTGTTGTTAGTATTTTTAAACATGTGTTTGTAGGAGTAAGGAGATACTTCACCACTAGGTGATATCAATACCACCCCAACACTTGAATGAATAAGATTGTAAATACCATCAAACTCTAGAGTCCATATCTTATCTTCTTCTTTTTCTTCTACTTCCTCTGGTTCTTGTATCTCCTTGCTCAATTTGAGGTAGTAGACCTCATGGTCTGATTCTTAAAAGGAATTTATGATCAAACTTGGAAACTATATACTTGGACTTCTTTTCAAGATCAATATTTTGATTTACTTCTTTGATTGGAATGTGAACACATGATCAATCCATCTTAACTTCTCCATCCAGATCTTTGAAAAAGTTTCTACTTAATAACATTACATAAGAAACAAGAATATCTGCAACCAAAATTGTTATTTTGAGCCTTTTATCTACGAAAGCTATTAGGATAGCTTGGGTATCTTTGATTTTTCTAATAAAGGGGACTTGTCTTTCTATTGAGTAACATCTCCCTATTGTCTTAGTTAAAGTGAGGCCAAGGGCATCAACTAATTTAGCTAGCATAACATTATTCGAGGCTCCAAAATCCAATTGCTCAACTTGAACCCATTAATTAAGAGAGACATAAAGAATGGCTCTATCCTTTTAGATGTGGAATTAGATGTGGGAAAATTAGTTGCAACACTATTCTGGGAAGAAACCTATTTGGGATTAGGCAAGTTACCTTTAAATGCATTGGCTATATTATTTGATCCCTTACTTTGAACATAATTGACTAGTCTATTTAGCTGATTTGAATAAGACCTCAAGTATTTGGATTCTAACATTTGAATTTTGGTTTTCTTTATGTGATCAATTATGCCAAAAAAAGGAATGGATGTAGACAAAGTAGGATTGGCTTTAACAGTATGAGTAACTAGCTTATGAGTTTGAGAAGAGGAAGCTACATACTTATCTTTTGGAGTAAGAGAGGAAGGTAGAGGACTACCTCTTTTAAGAATGCTTACATCTGATATGGAGTCTTCTTTCTCTTTCCCTTGTTCCTTGAAAGATTTTTCACCAGCTTGTTGAGTCTGTGACCTTGTAAATAGTTTAAAAGAGTGACTATGATCTTATTTAAATGCTTCTTCATAACTAATTTCTAATTGATATTCAAGGTAGCCTATGTTGGAGTTTCCAATAGGATATACAAAGTCATCTTCAATTGCTAGACTTTGTGTAAGACTAGAAATGTTGTTCTTGTTCTGATTATAAAAATTATGTGCAAGTGCATTCCTGGTAGAAGCAACATGAGTACCTTGAGCTATTTTCCTTTTGACTTGTAGAAAGTAATTATCCAACTTTTGTAACAAGGGATAAGTGGTATGTGATGTTCTTGAATTAGAAGAATCACCCTTAGAAGTTATTTTCTTGATCTTTCTAGCTATAATCAAGTCATCTTGGACCTCTCTAGTAAGATTTTGAGTTGCTACTGAATCAACTAGACATGATCTACATAACTAATAATTAACCTCTAGTAGCTAAGCATTGATGAAGAAGCACTCTTGATTATCTCTAGTGGGCAAAGTAGCTTGAGGGATTTTGTAGAGTAGTTTGTTAAACTTGGCAATAAAATCTTGCATGTGTTCATGTGGTTCTTTTTTGAGTTGAGTTAGTTGGGGGATCAATATGTGAGAATCTTCAGTAGTTTTAAACCTCTTCTCAAATTTCTCATGCATAGTGGCCCAACTAACTATAGTTCTAGGAGCTAAATGGTAAAACCATTCTATGACTAAGTTGTGCAAGGTCTCAATAAAGAGTCTAATTGAGACATCTTCATGCTTAGTGTCAATTAATCCACAAGCTATAAGAAAGGTAGCCAAGTGCTCATCTGGACATTATTTTCCATCACTTGTGAACTTTGAAAAATTCTTTATTGACCCCTTTGGCAAGTCATGAAGAGGAGGGGTCAAATTCAATGGGCCAATTGCTACCCCCTAAGGAAAAGATAGTGGTAATGCCATTTTTCAAGGAATATGAAATTGAGGGTTTACAAGTTGAATTATTCCTAAATAATTATGTTTTAGCTGATTTATAGGAGTTTATGCTCATCTAACAGGTGAGAGAATGACTCTTTTTATTCTGGTTTGGATGGGAAATCTAAGATTAAAATGTTCTTGCAATGCAAATAAGTTATCAATTTAGCTTTGAGCTCTCTTTGCTCTGGTGAAAGGTCAATTGGCCAAATTGAAATGCCTAAACTTTTCTAAGGATTTGTTTTGAGATTACTTCAGTTTTATAAGCAAAGTTTTTGAGAAGTGGTTACTTAACATGCAAAAATTCATGAAAAACAAGGTGTAAAATAAAATGTTTCATGCAACGATGTATTTAGACATGCAACAATTTAAGAAAAGTGATGCGTATATTCTTAATAAGTCTAATTAACTTCACAAAGGATGCATTTCAAATAGACAAGCACACCATGATTTGCTTGCAATGTCTCAAACATCAATTAAGAAAACTTGGGATTTTTGGAAAATAAAATGTTAAACTGTGTCTATCTCGACTTGTGTGAGTAATCTAATTTTAGTACTAGGAGTTAAGCTCATAGTTCCCTAGTAGAGTCACCATAAACTATTGGCTAAATATTTTTTAGACTAGCAAATTACGTAGGTAGTCATGGGATTAAATCCCCTTCAATTAATGATGAAGCTCCCATGTGCTTATGTTTATTTACTTCAAACTATTCACAATTTTAGTTATTCACAATTTATACAAAATATGCACAAGTCATCTTATTTTGGGGTATTAATTTAATCTCAAAGTTCATGAACCATAATAGAGTGATTTTGTAGCAAGCAACTATTTTAGAGAATGTGTAAAGAAGTTTTGGGAAAATAAAAAGACTAGAATATATGAGACGAAAGAAGGTGTACTTCACAATAAGTAGTTTATAGAGCTTATTGAATCCATACAAGTAAATAAACATTCAAGATATGATAATCCTTTTATAAAATGATTAAGAAATATTGGAAATCATATTTAGATTTAAAGATAACAAAAAATTTACAATTGCTTTCCAAAAATTACCATCCTTTTCTAACTTATCCGAGTAGTTTCAGTCATTAACTCCTTCATGTAATATCCCTTATTGAGAAGCCATGTAGAAGTCATGGCAAGGACCAAAAAAATTCTCTATGTAATATTTTTAACTTGATTTTTACCAAAAATAATCTCTGGAAATGGAGTGTTATCTCCTCTTACTGCATTATAAGCATCACTAATTACTATTCTATCATCCTCTATGTCGTTTGAAGTTGTTGCTAGATCAAAAGAATGAATATACTCAATAGTCAATCTACTATTATCTCTTCTTCTTACATCAAACTCATCCTTATAATCAATCTAAAAGTCTTCAAGTGAAAGAATATACATATACTCAAGAGAAACTATATTTTGAGCTATGCCTCTGCAATCAAAATTTTCTCTAGCTTCAAAGTGAGTTTGATTGTAGTTATGCTACATCTCTGTTTGCACATTCTTTTCTTTATAGATGCTTGCAAAATAATAATTACTAATAACAATGGGAAAACTAACTGAGGAATGATGAATCTTTGACTGTAGGTCATGCAATTCTACTAGATTCCTACACAACTCCATAAGAATCCATTTGTCATTGGGATACCTTGGCAATTTTACCAGTGTACTTGGGAAGCCACCAAATCTGATGTATGTGAAATTGAAAAATTAAATGAAGATGCACTCAAAATAAGAAACTACTTCCTATTGGGTGAATATTTTGTCGTCAACTAAATGATGACAAAATGAGAATATCAACCACAGTACAAGGAGATTTACGCCACAAAAAGTGTAGGTTTACCACATCTTAATGAGATAAATCTCTCCTCTCATCAAGGGTAGGTTACCTATGAAATACTTATATGCTATATGCATATATAAGTAAGTAGAAAATATTACTCAGGGTAGTATAACACCATCCATCTCTCTTTTTTTAGAGATGATGTCCAAGGAACAAAAGAGAGAAATCTTGGTTGATGGCTAAGAACATTCCTCTTTTTTCAAGAATGGTATCTAGCACAGAGCAAAAAATCCCCTGAACTAGGTAACAAAGTCCACAAGGAAACCCACGTAAGCACAAAGTCTTTCGTTGCCTCCTTCACTGATTCGGAACGCGTAACAGTAGAGTGAAACAAAGCACAAAGTCTTTGCCTAAAACTATAATGAATAACAAGGTTACAAAGATAAAAGTAACTCAGCGTCTTTCCTTTGTCTTTAGAACCATCTTTAGACAATTTCAATACACCCACTTTGCTTATTAAATCAAACAGATGAGAGATTATCAGGAAAAGAACATAATAACTATTTCCTAAGTAACACAAATTACTCCAACACAAAGTCTAGAATAAATTTGTTTCTCATTCATTCAATAAAATATGATTTATAAGTTGAGCACAAAGTCTCAAGAAGTGTCTCAATTTCAGTAGAGTTTTTGCTCTCAATTATCCAGAGATACTTTTACAAAAAAAGTTCCCTCTATATATAGGGAAAAACTTTCAAAATAAAAAAAAGATTAAAATATTAAAATATCTGGTCAAAGATGAGTCATCTTTGACTTTGAGATATTTTTCCATATTTTTTACATGTAATTACATATTACAAAATTGCATGCACTTTTACATGACAAAAGTGCATGAGAAGAGAGGAAGAAGAGAGAAAGGAGAAATAGTTCAACTCTTGCCGCCAAACTTCTTCAGATGAGCATCATACATGGTGATAGATGCCTGAATTCCTATACTATCTGGTGCAATGGTGTTCTTAAAGATCACTCTGGCCCTGATTGTAGCATCTTTCAATGCTGTGATTGCCTTGGTATGACTAGTTAACCTGGATATTAGGTTATCCAGAGTTAACTGAGTATCTAAGATGTTATCCACAGAAGTCATTGAGAACACTTTCTCTTCAAAATCCCTCTGGACCATACCTTTGAATTCTTGAATCATCTCTTCTGCTGAGAGAAATTGATTATCTCTAGAGATGAGGTCACAGAGCAATTCTTCTAGTCTGTTCAACAGGCCTGTGTCACTTTTCTCGCTAGCATATTTGGAAGACTTGAGATCTTCGATCAAATCCTTGAGTACATGAATCCTGTATATCAGTGATTCCTTGATTTTGACATAGGAATATTTGCTAGTAATGACGTCGATGGATATCAAGGTGTGTTTCTTCAGATCCTTCATCTCTATCCACTTGCTAAGATATTTATATGTACTATCAATATCTTGAGAAATAAGAGAGATGAGGTCCTCTAAATCTGTCCTCACCTTCTTCATCTTGTCTATCTTCTCAGCAACCTCTGTGAGCAAGGAAATTCCTTGAGTGTGCATCTTTTCAATATAATCCTCTAGCACTTTCCCTTTCATATAGGTTTTCTCTGCTTTCTAGATAATAGGGTCGTCTATAGAAAAGACTTTTGGGGTTGCTACTTCAAGAGTAAGAGTGAATTTCCTGACTACTACAGTCAATTGCTTTGCCTTTGCCTTATAGTAATCTTTCATCTCTTTTTCCCTGTCAAATTTCTAGACTATGATGTCCATTACAGATTGTAGGTCGCTCTTGTCACCCTCATGAGTAACTTTCCCTAACTCAACATGAGAAATGGAATAGTTGCTCATGTCAAAACCCTCAAGGGTTACATCATGTGGAGGTTTGGCTATTTTCAAAAATTTGTGCCCCTTTTCCTCAACCAATTTTGAAAGGATCTTTAGTCTCTTAGGGGCCTTAGCTTTCATTGGCACAATCTTGCCAAAATCAAAGTCATCTACAGAGATGGCTAGCTTCTTCCTTTTGGGCATGAAAGTTGACAACCAAGGAGGGAGAGCAAAAGTTCTTACTATGGAAATAGTTCCTGCAGCTAGTGTCACTAGGGTAACATCTGCAATGTCAGTGGGAACAACAGGCGTAGTGGGAATAACAGGTGAAACTGTGTCAAATGTTGACTGATCAATGGCAGAGCTTTCTCTTATATTGAAAGAATGAGAAGAGAGACTAGGGATGGAACTTGAGGAGTGAAGGACATCTCCAAAAGCACCTTGAGGATCACCAAACATAAATTTAGAAGGAGAAGTAGCTCCAAAAGAAGGAACACTGATGGGAGAAAGAGGTGAAGGAGATGCCACAGGAGATCGAGGTGGCAATGAAGAAATGCCTATAAGTGGCTGTGCCCCTTCCTGGGAAGATAGAGGCTCAGTTCTCTGCTACTTTGAAGGCCTGTCATCTATCTCCATATATTGTGCTACCTATTTCTTGGTGCTTTGTTCTTCAACCTCCTTAGCCATTGATTTTGGCTCCTCAACAACCTTCGATTTCTTGGACACAAAGATGATTCTAGGATTGTGAGGCCTAGATGGAGAAGGAACATCACCTTTATTCTTAGTTTTGTTCTCTGCCTTCTTTATTTTTGCTTGAAATTTAGCCTCTGATCTTGTAATGAACTCCTTCAACGTGATCCCTTTGGCTACTAACCAATCATTGGTGTTAGCTAATATTGGTTCAAATATCTTTCTCAAAGAAGTCAATTCTTTTTGGGACCACTGAATTGGAGGAAGAGGAGAGTCAATGACCTTCTCAGTCAGGTATCTGCTGTTGATTACATTTTTATCTTCAACTAGACTAGGGGGAATATCTGCAAGCCCCAGATATTTAACCTACTCTAGAGTGAGCCTACTATAGTCAATCCTTCTAATTTCTTCTACCGTTCTCAAGTCTACCCAGATGTCTTCAATCATAGGCTCATGAAACTGAGTCTTTCTTCTGATCATATCTTTGACACCTCTGTAGTCAAAATTATCTCTTCTCTTGAACTGCTTCATGGTAACCAATTGCATTTTTGTCTCCATTACCTTTGCTTTGGCTGCAATCAAAACTAAGTATCTGTTAGTTTCAATTAGGAACCTGAAGCTTGGCTTTTTCAATTCCATTTGCCTAGTGTGTACGATAAAAATCTATCTACACAGCTCCATTAAGACTAACTTATCAGAAGAAAATATGGAGAGTATGTATGGATAGCCTTAGAAAAAGCCAACCCGTACATAGCAAAAGGAGGGGAATTACAAAAACATGTAGCTAAAATCATTGATGACCATCTAGGCTTCGTCTGATACTTTTTTTTGTTCCAGCTGAAGATCGAAAAGGCACAAAAATATCACAAAAAGACATCATTTACCCTCATAAAATGACAGATTGATCCTTGTAGTGTTAACTGAGGGTACTATGAATAAATAGGGGTGATTTTTCTATCCCCTTCTATTGTCAAACCTAGAAAGGTTCGCATGAAAGCCATGATGTATACTAAGTATGAAGTCATATAGAACTTTGAAGTAGTAGACACTTTTATCAGTTGCTCATGAAGAGCATTGCTGATTTGCTCACCCTAAAAGATGACTTGCTTCCCTTGTAGAATTATCTTGATGAAGGGATACATCCATTCATAGAATTGGGAAGAGGATGGTAGGCCTCGTACCCTGCTGAGAAGAGTAATCAAGTCACCAACTTCTTCAATGAAATCACTTGTCAAAAAATTCTGTGGCCATCTAGACAAGTTTGTTCTAAGAGTCTTAAGCCACCTATTATTCATCACCTTCTTTGCCCTCTCAAGATCCTTGTCATACTCCTTTTGTGCCTCAACAAAGTCAATTCTTATCACTTCAGTAGCAAGAGGGCACCTGAAGACCTTATCAATAAATTTTGGGTCCAACCAAATTATCATGTTTTCACTGGCATCTGACACTGACCTGGTCTCTCTGTTGTAGAATTGGGTGCACTGGAGGATGAACTCTGTGTGATGTGATGTTACTGGGAAGGAGGCAACTAGATTAATGTTTTTTTTGATTATCCTTTTCATTTTTGAGCTTGAGTTTGTCACCTTGGTTTTGGTTACAAACTCAGTCATATCCAAGTGGCTGATCTCTGTGTCTCTAATGTCATTGACATTAGAAGTGACCGAGGTGCTTGAGAAAATACCTTGGTATTGTTACTTCATGGCTTTTGACTTCTTTGGAGAAGCTTCAGTCATTGGGATGAACTTTGATTGAGCGGGTGTTGACGAACGAGAATCCTCAGGGGTACTGCAATGATAATCATAATCATCCAATTAGAGAACAATGGAAAAATTAGAGAATTTGTACATTGGATGATCATGACTAAGGAAGGGCACTTGACAGGGTTGGGTCAAAAAATGAGAGGAAAATGGGGAGGAGGCAAAAAATGGGAGGGATGAAGATCTCTCCAGAGTTAGAGAAATTGTAAGAAAAAATGCAAGGGCGATAAAATTTGCTGTCTGTGCATGTAAGAAGAAAAAAATATACAGGTGACAAATTTTGCCACCCATGCATTCAAGAGAAATAATAAAAAAGGCGCAAGCGGCAAAAATCGCCGCCCGTGCATGTCGCACAGGAAAGTGTAAGGGCAACAAAATTTGTCACCCTTGCACTTGAGACTTGCATCAGTGGTGAATTTTGCCACCGAGGTAGCTAAGTGGTGCAAACCTGTATCGGTGGAAAATTTTTCCACTGATGCAGTAGGTGGGGAAGTGCACAGTTAGGGTGGTGAGTTTGCCACCCTTAATAGGTAAGACCCCAAGAAATTCATGGGAGAGAAGGGAAGGGGGCCGATCGGTCTTAGGGGAAGGACGCCAAGGTTGGAGAAAAAAAGAAAACTAAAAACAAAACCTAAAGAGAGGAAAGGAAAAGAAAAAGAATGTAAAAACAAGGGCCTACCTAGAAAATAACACGCATAACAAGCTCAAATCTATCGAAACACACTTTTTCCCGCTTACTAGATCGTCTAGAGGTAGAAGATAGGAGGAAGAGTGGAAGGAATGAATCAAAATAGGGTGAAAATTAGATTAAATGGGAGAAAAATTGACCCCAACCACTCAATGTGTGAGCCATAAATGCCATACATGAAAATTGAGGTAGTGTAGGGGCAAAAAAATTTGCCGCCCTTACACTGAAAATTGAAGGGTCATACAAGGGTGGCAAAATTTGCCACTCTTGCATGTGAGGGAAAAAATGTAGGGGCAGAAAAATTTGCCACTCCTGTATGCCAGATGCAAGGGCAGTGGATTTTGCCGCTCCTGCATGCAAGAAGAAAAAATGCACTAACGACAAAAATTGCTGCCCATGCACGAAAATAGAAGAAAAAAGCTAACTCCTGGAAAAAAGATTAATTTGGTCCCCTAGTCGCATCGAGACCATAAAAACATTCACATTTTGGGGAAAACGTAATGAAAATATGTTATGAACTTCGAACGGTTTCAGTTGAGCAAATGTGAGAATGAAAAAAACTCATCTTGAAAAATAGATTTAGAGAGACAAAGGGAGAAATAAACAAGTTTCATAGGGGGTTATTTTAAAAATGAGCTGAGCTGATTTTGGAAACAACAACTAGCTCCTATTGGGGAACTTTTATTGATCAAATCGATCAATGAGAGTAGAAACTAATCTTTAAGTGCCTTCATCCAAGCCATTGGGCTACGAAGTCATGTTAAAAATGAAAGAAAACAAACAAAACATAAAAACTATACAAATATACAAGTGGATCCATCTAAACTTCAAGGATTGAAAAGCTTCAGATGCTACCTCCTGTGGGGTAGTGAAAATGGTGCTCCATCCTGATACTCCATCAAGAAGCTATTCTCACCATAGAGTTGTCGAATGGTAAATAGACCTCTCCATAAAGAGTCAAATTTGCTGTGCATTCCCTTCGGTTCTCACCTCTTGTCCTACAACAAGACTTGATCTTCGATTTGAAAATCATGGACCTTAGCTCTTTTGTCAAAATTTTTCTTCACTTGATTTTGATGTGTCGTAATCCGGTCCACCACCATGGTTCATTGCTCATTCAATTCGGTTAGACACATGATCCTTTTGTCGATCAAATTTTCAAAGGTTGAATCTTCGACTGCTTTGACTAATCTGAGCGCTAGTAGTTTTAAAGTGGTAGGTATCTCTGAATTCAAGCCGTATAAAAGTTGGAAAGGTGACATACCTATGGACCTCTTGGGCGTAATCTTATTAGCCCATAAAGCATCATTATGCCAAGTTCTTTGATTATCATCTACCAATTTCCTGATAATAGTGACCAAATTTTTATTGCGCGATTCTACTTGGCCATTTTCCTGTAGAAAATAATTTGAAGTGTGGGATAGGGTAATCCCATAATAAAATTAGAATTGAATAATTTCATGTGAAGAAAAACATGCCACATTATCTGTTACAATTTTGAGTGGGACCCCAAACTGAGAAACGATATTTTTCTTAAGAAAACTACACACCACTTCAGACGTAGCGTGCTTGGTTGGGATGGCCTCCATCTATTTGGTAAAGTAATCAGTTGTCATGAGGACATAATCATGTTCGACACTTAAAGATGGGTTAACTGCGCCAATGAAGTCAATACCCCACTGTTGAAAAGGCTCTTTGATTATTACTAGCTTGAGGGGTAATACAACCAATTTAGGCTTCTCGTTGAGCTGTTGACATAATTCGCATCTATGCACCCATTTGTAGGCATCTTGAAATAATGTAGGTCAATAGTACCTTGCTCACAAAATTTTGTGTGCTGTCACTGGTGCAAAAAAATGTCCTCCATAGGCCAAATTGTGGAAAGACTCCAAGAGTTTATCTTGTTGTACCTTATCAACACAATGAAGAAATGCCCCGTCTAGGTTTTTTTTGTACAAACCATTATCCCACAAAACATAACTAGCAGCTTTTAGTTTAACATTTCATTTTTCCTTATAAGAGAGATGAGTGGGACACTCACCATAGGTCAAAAAATGGGAAATGTCAGAATACCACTCATCAGTAGTGGCAATAAAGAGGACCATAGGCATGCCTTCGATCTCTATTTCTTCATTTTTACTTCATTGAGAATGTTGTTGGTAATCAATTGACAAAGACCCTTTCCCCACACAAGTTTGGTAGGTTTGATGTCTAGATCAAACTATTGAATCTTGGCAATCCAATTACCCCTCTTCATACCAAACTCCTGTTGAGTCAAAATAGACTTCACTATTGTATCAGGTACCAAAACCTCAGTGTGCGAGTTCAGGATATAAAACTTGAAATGTTTGACTGCTTTGACCACCGCATACACATGCTTCTCCATGTTGGAATATTTCAGCTCATGAGTCTTGAGTGGACAACTCATGAAAGAAATAGGAGATTCTATGCCTTCTTGGTTCTGTTGAACTAAAATGGCTGAGAGTGTATGTTCAGAGGCATAACTATATATTTTGAAGTTTTTGGTGTAGTTCGAACAAACTAGAATTGGTGCATGAGCTATTGCTTCTTTGATGTCTTTGAATGCTAATTTTCCCTCTGTAGTCCACCTGAAAGTAGCATTACCTTTCATCATATTGACAATATGGCGAGTTTTCTTAGTGAACTCAGGGATGAACCTTCAAAGAAAATTCACCTTTCTGAAGAAAGAGTGAACTGCAATTTTACTGGTAGGTAGAGTAAGTTCTTGGATGGACTTGACTCTTTTTGAGTCAATTTTAATACCTTCTCAGGACACAATGTGTCTGAAAAGTTTCCTTTTTGTCACCCCAAAGATAGATTTTTTGGGATTTGGAGAAATATCGTTCTAACGGTAGTGTTCCAGTATTCTTTATAAATGGTGGACATGGTCAAAATGATGCTATAAAATTACCATCAAATCATCCAGATATACTATAATGAACTTACCCATTTCATCCTTGAAAGCGAGGTCCATCGCTCTTTGAAATGTGGCACCTATGTTTATCAGACCGAAAGGCATTCTTCAATAGGTGAAGGTGCCCCAAGGTGTGGTGAAGGTAGTCTTATGCTGATCTGCTTTTCTAACTTCAACCTGATTGTACCCCAAGAAATCATTTAGTATTGATAACATCTCTAAAATTTTTACCATCTATAGAACTTGATCCATGATAGAGAGAGGGTAGTTATCTTTTAAAGATAACTGATTCAAATTTCTGAAATCTATGTAAATTTGAATTTCACCATTCTTCTTTCTCATAGACACTATATTGGCAATCCATGTGGACTGATGGATTGGAAAAATTATCTGGGCATCAAGTATTTTTTGTATCTCAGATAAAATGGTACCTGATATTTTTGGATTATATTGCCTAAATTTTTGCTTGTAAGGTACTGAGTTAGCCTTAAGAAAAATGTCATGGCAAATTTCATCAGGCCTGAGTGATTTTAGGTCATCATAAGAATATGTTAAGATGTCTATATATTGGGAGAGTAGATTAACAAGCTTGAATCTCTCCTCGGGGGTGAAGCATTTTTCAATGTTTACCATCTTAGGGTCTCTCTTGGTTCCAAGGTTCACTTGATCAAAATCCTGAGAGGAGTTTGAATTTTTTCATTGTTGTTTGATAAACTTGTCATGGTTATCAAATAATTTCTCTAGGGAAACCAAGCCTTTGAAAATTTTATTCCCCTTAAGCTATAAGAAATCCTCACCTGTGCCTGTGTTTGATTCAGAAGAAGGTTCACATTCTCAAAGTTCACTGCCTTCAAAATGCAGTTGTTCAAAGCTGTCCCTTTGCTCTAAGAAGGCAATGATTTGATCATCATTATTGAATACTTGCCAATGGCTGGCATTATCAGGTACACTTGGCCCAAAGACTAGTTCAATAGTGTACTTATCTCCTTCAAAATTTGGGTGGGGAACCAAGAGAGTAGCAGAAATAGCTAATGTATCTGCTCAGACATTGAATTCTCTCAGAACGGTAGAGATGCTAAAAGCATCAAAGTTTTCTATTTGGTCTCAAACTAGATTGTGATAGTGGCACAATCTTTCATTCTTGGTTTGATAGAGATTCCTTATCTGACAAACCACCAACTCAGCATCCCCTTTAGCATGGAGGAGTTTAATACCTTTTTCTCTAGCAACCTGTAATCTAAGTAATAGGGATTCATACTCAGCTATGTTATTGGTGTTGTTGAATTGCAACTTGTAGGATAAAGGAACAATATCTCCTTGAGGAGATACCAACACAACTCTAGCTCCTAAACTGGTAGAGGAGTAGCTACCATCAAATTCTAAGATCCATACCTCATTAGACACTGCTTTTTCTTTGAAGACTTCTTCATTTGGGGGAAGAGGTTCTTCCATGCATGCATTTTGCTTTATCGATTCTCCCATTGTGTCAGCTGAACACATTTCTAAGTTGTCACCTATAGGAGTTTCATCAGATGCCTCATGGACTTCGTCTGTAGATAGGAAGTAGTTACCCATGCTAGAAGACTCAAATAAAATTTGAGCTTCTGGTGCTGATGATCAGGTGACTACATATCTTGCCTCTTTTTTAGGAAGCAATTTCTTCATAATACCTTGAATTGGGATCCTCACCTTTGACAAGTCCATGGTTAGCTCACCTCCAACATCCTTGCAAAACTTCCACCCAAGTAGGATGCCGTAATACGTTGAAACATTAACCACTAGAACTATCATTTTTATCCTCTTTTTTGGAAAATTCGTGAATGCAAATTGGGCATCTTTTATTTGACCAAGGAGTGGGACTTGCTTGTTTTCCATAGAAAAACACCTCCCAAAAATTTTGGTCAAAGTTAGACCAAGGGAATCTACCACCTTGGCAGGGATAACATTATCCGAAGCTCTGAAGTCTATTATGCAATTACTCAATTTATAAACATTTATTAGTAGGGAAACATAAAAAGGTTCTATTTTCCCAGGAGCAATAGGAGGAGTCATGACAAGACTATTTTGAGTGGATTTATCTTTAGGGGGATCATGAGCAGCCTTTAAATAATCTTATCTTGTGGGGATAGCTTTATTTTTCACATATTCTGCCAACCTATCAAACTATTCAGGATTAGCTCTCAAATACTCAATCTCTGTCATCTAGATCTTAGTCTTTTTGGTGTGATCAATTATATCAAGTAATTGAAAAGAATTTGAGATAGAGGAAGAGGGTCCATCATCTTGGTCTTTAGTGGGTGTAGCACTGGTCTAAAAAACAAAGGTAAAAGATATAGGGCGGTTTGAGGTACTTAATTTTATGTGAGTTACCTGATCTTTTGATTGGGAAGGCAATATAGTCCCTCATTTAGCAATAGAGACCACCGACTAAGGTTCTTTTTCCACCTTTCCTTTATTAGTTTGTGGAGCTGACTAGTTTTGAAATCTGGTAAAAATAGCATAAGATCCATCCAACCCTTCTCCTTTACTTTCAGCTTTGTCTTGGTAATCTAAGAAAGTAATATTAGAGTCACCAGCTAATTCTTCTTCCTACTCTTTGAAGAGATTAGCATCATCTTGTTGGTCTAACTCAGGTTGGAGCAAAAAGTTGCATTTAGCCTCTAGGTAATCGATCGCTAAATTGGCAGGTGTTGCTTCAATGGCAAGTTTCCCTTGAGATGGAGGTAGGTGATTTGGTTGCCCTTGGTTCTGAGCAGCATTACCCTAATATTGTTGATTCTAGAATGTTCTTCTTGGCATATCTCAATAGGTGGGAACAAACACACCTTGGGCCATTTGTCTCTTCAAAGCTATCAACTCATTGTTCAATTTCTACACCATAGGATATGTAGTGCTTGTAGAAGAACTTTCAGTAGATGAAGAGAACCTACTTTTATTGGAGGCTTTTCTGATCTTACCTACCATGATAAGATCATCCTCAATCTCAGTAGCCAAATTTTAAGCCAACACGAGATCCATAGGGCCAGCTTGTCTCAACATAAAACTTACTTTGAGAAGTTGCGAGTTGATAAAAAAACACTTAAGATTCTCTGGCATGGGCTGAGCGATGGTTGGAATCCAGTTTCTTAACTTATTGAACTTGGCTATGAAATCCCTCATGGGCTCATGAGGTTCTTTCTTCATCTGTGTAAGTTGCATTAACAAAGTGTGTGCATCTTCAGTAGGTTTAAATCTAGCTTCAAATTTGGACTTTAACGTGTTCTAATTAGTTATAGTTCGAGCTTGAAGGTGGTAAAACCAATCTGCAACAGTGCTTTATAGAGTTTATACAAAAAATCTCACTTTTACATCTTTGAATTCCACATCGATTACACTACATGCTATAGAGAAGGCAATAATATGCTCATCGGGATGAACCTTCCCATCACCAAAAAACTTGGATTTTTTTTTTAGAACTATGAGGTAGTTCATGCAAGGGTGGGGTCAAATTAAGAGGACCAAAAGAATTGCTCCACAGACCTTGAGCCATTAGGATAGGGTGATTAAATGGCATGATAATAAATCTTGGTAGGGTCAATAAAGATAAAGCCTTATCAGTATCGAGGCTAGAAGCTTCACCAAGTATGGGAGATTTGGCATTGGTAGGAGGGAAGCTCTTAGTTCGTTAAAAACAAGATGATGAAGGAGAAATCTCAAAATTAGTTTGCTACACCAACTCGAATATAGGATCAACAATACCTTGAGCTCTCTAGCCTCGTGTGTACGGTGGATCTGCCACAGTGTCAAATAAAAAAGGGATTAAAACTACTTCAAGTTGAAGCTTGAGGCTTCAAAATGCACATTTTGTCCCTAACAGAGTCACCAAAAGCTGTTGGGTGAATATTTTATCGTCAACTAACTGATGACAAAATGGGAATATCAACCATAGTACAAAGAGATTTACACCACAAAAAGTGTAGATTTACCACATCTTAACGAGATTAATCTCTCCTCTCATCAAGGGGAGGTTCCCTATGAAATACTTATATGCTATATGTATATATAAGTAAGCAGAAAATAATACTCAGGGTAGTATAACACCATCCATCTCTCTTTTTTCAAAGATGATGTCCAAGGAATAAAAGAGAGAAATACTGGTCGATGGCTAAGAACATTCCTTTTTTTTCAGGAATGGTATCCAACACAGAGCAAAAAATCCCTTGAAGTAGGTAACAAAGTTGACAAAGAAACCCATGTAAGCACAAAGTCTTTCATTGCCTCCTTCACTGATTCAGAATGCGTAACAGTAGAGTGACACAAAGCACAAAGTCTTCACCTAAAACTACAATGAATAACAAGGTTACAAAGATAAAAGTAGCTCAAAGTCTTTTCTTTATTTTTAGAATCATATTTAGACAATTTTAATACACTCACTTTGCTTATTAAATCAAACAGATGAGAGATTGTTAGGAAAAAAACATAAGAACTATTTCCTAAGTAACACAAATTACTCTAACACAAAGTCTGGAATAAACTTATTTTTCATTCATTCAATAAAATATGATTTACAAGTTGAGCACCAAGTCTCAAGAAGTGTCTCAATTTCAGTAGAGTTTTTGCTCTCAATTATCTAGAGATACTTTTACAAAAGAGGTTCCCTCTATATATAAGGAGAAACCTTCAAAATTAAAAAAGATTAAAATATTAAAATATCTGGTCAAAGATGAGTCATCTTTGACTTTGAGATATTTTTTCATATTTTTTACATGTAATTACATATTACAAAATTGAATGCACTTTTACATGACAAAAGTGCATGAGAAGAGAGGAAGAAGAGAGAAAGGAGAAATAGTTTAACTCTTGCTGCCAGACTTCTTCAGATGAGCATCATACATGGCGATAGATGCCTGAATTCCTATACTATCTAGTACAATGGTGTTCTTGAAGATCACTCTGGCCCTGATTGTAGCGTCTTTCAACGCTGTGATTGCCTTGGTATGACTAGTTAACCTGGATCTTAGGTTATCCAGAGTTAACTGAGTATCTAAGATGTTATCCATAGAAGTCATTGAGAATGCTTTCTCTTAGAAATCCATCTGGACCATACCTTTGAATTCTTGAATCATCTCTTTTGCTGAGAGAAATTGATTATCTCTGGAGGTGAGGTCGTAGGGCAATTCTTCTAGTCTGTTCAATAGGCTTGTGTCACTTTTCTCGCTAGTATCTTTGGAAGACTTGAGATCTTCAATTAGCTCCTTGAGTACTTGAATCTTGTATATCAGTGATTCCTTGATTTCAACATAGGAATCTTTACTGGCAATGACGTCGATGGATATCAAGGAGCATTTTTTTAGATCTTTCATCTCTATCCACTTGCTAAGATATTTATCTATATTGTCAATATCTTGAGAAATAAGAGAGACGAGGTCCTCTAAATCTATCCTCACCTTCTTCATCTTGTCTGTTTTCTTAGCAACCTCTGTGAGTAAGGAAATTCCTTAAGTGTGCATCTTTTCAATATAATCCTCTAGCACTTTCCCTTTCATATAGGTTTTCTCTACTTTCTAGATAACAGGGCCGTCTATGGAAAACGCTTCTGGGGTTGCTGCTTCAGGAGTAAGAGTGAATTTCCTAACTACTATGGTCAATTGCTCTACTTTTGCCTTATAGTAATCTTTCATCTCTTTTTCCTTGTCAAATTTTTGGACCATGATGTCCATTACGGATTGTAGGTCGCTCTTGGCACCCTCGTGAGTAACTTTCCCTAACTCAACATGAGAAATGGAATAGCTGCTCATGTCAAAACCCTCAACGGTTGCATCTTGTGGAGGTTTGGCTATTTCCAAAAATTTGTGCCCCTTTTCCTCAACCAATTTTGAAAGGATCCTTGGTCTCTTAGGGGCCTTAGCTTTCACTGGCACTATCTTACCAAAATCAAAGTTATCTACAGAGATGGCTAGCTTCTTCCTTTTAAGCGTGAAAGTTGACAACCAAGGAAGAAGAGTAGAAGTACCTACTATGGCAACAATTCCTGCAACTGGTGTCACTGGGGTAACATTTACACTGCCAATGGGAACAATGGGTGTAGTGGGAGTAACAGGTGAAATTGTGTCAACTGCTGATTGATCAATGATAGAGCTTTCTCCTATATTGAAAGAAGGAGAAGAGAGACTAGGGATGGAACTTGAGGAGCAAAGGACATCTCTAGAAGCACCTTAAGGATCGCCAAACATAAATCTAGAAGGAAAAGTAGCTCTAAAATAAGAAATACTGATGGGAGAAAGAGGCGAAGGAGATGCCACAGGAGATTGAGGTGGTGATGAAAAAATGCCTGTAAGTGGCTGTGCCCCTTCTTAGGAAGATATAGGCTTAGTTCTCTATTGCTTTGAAGGCATGTCATCTGTCTTCATCTGCTACACTACCTGTTCCTTGGTGCTTTGTTCTTCAACCTCCTTAGCCATTGATTCTGGCTCTGCAGCAACCTTCGATTTTTTGGACACAAAGATGATTCAAGGTTTGTGAGGCCTAGATGGAGAAGGAACATCACTTTTATTCTTAGTCTCGTTCTTTGCCTTCTTCCTTGTTTCTGCTTGGAATTCAGCCTCCGATCTTGTAATGAAATCCTTCAATGTGATCCCTTTGACTACTAACCAATCATTAGTGTTAGCCAATATTGGTTCAAATCTCTTTCTCAAAGAAGTCAATTCTTTTTGGGACCACTGAATTGGAGGAAGAGAAGAGTCAGTGACCTTCTCAGTCAGGTATCTACTGTTGATTATATTTTTATCTTTAACTAGACTAGGAAGAATATCTGCAAGCCCCAGATATTCAACCTGCTCTAGAGTGAGCTTATTGTAGTCCATCCTTCTAATTTTTTCTACCATTCTCAAGTCTACCCAAATGTCTTCAATCATAGGCTCATGAAACTGAGTCTTTCTTCTGATCATATCTTTGACACCCCTGTAGTCAAAATTGTCTCTTCTCTTGAACTGCTTCATGGTAACCAGTTGCATTTCTGTCTCTATTACCTTTGCTTTGGCTACAATCAAAACCAAGTATCTGCCAATTTCAATTGAGAACCTAAAGCCTGGCTTTTTCAGTTCCATTTGCCTAGTGTGTATGACAACAATCTATCTATTTGACTCCATTAGAACTAACTTGTCAGAAGAAAATATAGGGAGCATGTATGGATAGCCTTGGAGAAAGCTAACCCATACATAGCAAAAGGAGGGGAATAGCAAAAACATGCAACCAAAATCATTGATGACCATCCAGGCTTCATTTGATACTCTTTTTTGTTCCAGCTGAGGATCAAAAAGGCATAAAAATACTACAAAGAGGGCATCATTTACCCTCCTAAAATGATGGATTGATCCTTGTAGTGTTAACTAAGGGTAATATGAATAAATAGGGGTGGTTTTTCTATCCCCTTTTGTTGTCAAACTTGGAAAGGCTTGCATAGAAGCCGCGATGTATACTAAGTACAAAGTCATATAAAAATTTGAAGTAGCAGACACTTTCATTAGTTGCTCATGAAGAGTGTTGCTAATTTGCTCACCCTAGAAGATGACTTGCTTCCCTTGTAGAATTATCTTGATGAAGGGATACATCCATTCATGGAATTGGGAAGAGGATGGCAGGCCTCATACCCTACTAAGAAGAGTAATCAAGTCACCAACTTCTTCAATGAAATCACTTCTAAGAAAATTTTGTGACCATTTAGACAATTTGGTTCTCAGAGTCTTAAGCCACCTATTATTCATCACCTTCTTTGCCCTCTCAGGATCCTTGTCATACTCCTATGCCTCAATGAAGTCAATTCTTAGCACTTCAATAGTAGGAGGGCACCTAAAGACCTTATCATTAAATTTGAGGTCCAACTGAATTATCATGTTATCACTGGCATCTGACACTGTCTTGGTCTCTTTATTGTAGAACTGGGCACACTAGAGGATGAACTCCATGTGATGTGCCACTACTGGGAAAGAGGCAACTAGATGAATGTTATTTTTGATTATCCTTGTCATTTTTGAGCTCAGGTTCATTGCCTTGGTTTTGGTTACGAACTCGGCCATATCCACGTGGCTGATCTCTATGTCTCTAATGTCGTCGACATTAGAAGTGACCGAGGTGCTTGGAAAAATGCCTTGGTACTGGTACTTCATAGCTTTTGACTTCTTTAGAGAAGCTTCAGTCATTGGGATGAACTTTGATTGAGTGGGTACCGATGAACGAGAATTCTCAGGGGTACTGCAATGATAATCATGATCGTGTATTTAGGAAACAATGGGAAAATTAGAGAATTTGCACGTTGGATGATCATGACTAAGGAAGGGCACTTGATAGGGCTGGGTCAGAAAGTGGGTCAGAAAATGAGAGGAAAATGGAGAGGAGGTGAAAAATGGGAGGGATAAAAATCTCTCCAGAGTTAGAGAAATTGTAAGAAAAAATACAAGGGTGGCAAAATTTGCCGCTTGTGCATGTAAGAAGAAAAAATATATATGGGTGGCAAATTTCACTACTCGTGCATTCAAGAGGAAGAAGAAAAGAGGTGCAGGCGGCAAAAATCACTGCCCGTGCATGTTGCATAGGAAAGTGTAAGGGAGGCAAAATTTGCTGCCCTTGCACTTGAGACTTGTATCGATAATGAATTTTGCCATCGAGGTAACTAAGTGGTGCAAACCTGTATTGGCAGCAAATTCCACCACCAATGCAACAGGTGGGGAAGTGCACGGTTAGGGCAGCGAGTTTGCCACCCTTAATAGGTAAGACCCCAATAAATTTATGGGAGAGAAGGGAAGGGGGCCGATCAGTCTTAGGGGAAGGATGCCAAGGTTGGAGAAAAAAAGAAAACCAAAAACAAAACTGAAAGAGAGGAAAGGAAAAGAAAAAAATGTAAAACAAGGGCCTACCTAGAAAATAACGCGTGCCACAAGCTCAAATTTATTAAAACACATTTTTTTCCACTTACTAGATCATCTAGATGCAGAAGGTAAGAGGAGGAGTGGAAGGAATGAATCAAAATAGGGTGAAAATTAGATTAAATGGGAGAAAAACTAACCCCAACCATTCATCACGCACGACCATAAATACTGCGTGCAAAAATTGAGGTAGTGTAGGGACAGTAAAATTTGCCGCCCTTACACTAAAAATTGAAGGGTCATGCAGGGGCGGCAAAATTTGCCACTCCTGTATGTGAGGAAAAAAATGCAGGGGTGGCAAAATTTGCCACTTCTGCATGCCAGATGCAAGGGCGATAGATTTTGCTGCTCCTACATGTAAGAAATAAAAATGCACTGACGACAAAAATTGCTGCACATGCACAAAAATAGAAGAAAAAGACCAACTCCTAGAAAAAGATTAATTTGGTCCCTTGGTCACATCGAGACTGTAACAACTTTCATATTTTGGAGAAAACATAACAAAAAGATGTTACGAACTTCAAACGGTGTCAGTTGAGCAAATACAAGAATGAGAAAAATTCATCTCAAAAAATAGACTTAGAGAGACAAAGGGAGAAATGAATAAGTTTCATAGGAGGTTGTTTCAAAAATGAGCTAAGCTGATTTTGAAAACAATAGCTAGCTCTTATTGGGGAACTTTTATTGATCAAATTGATCAATGAGAGTAGAAACCAGTCTCTAAGTGCCTTCATCCAAGCCATTGGGCTACAGAGTCATGCTAAAAATGAAAGAAAACAAACAAAACATAAAAACTATACAAATATACAAGTGGATCCATCTAAACTTTAAAAATTGAAAATCTTCAGATGCTGCCCACTATGGGGTAGTGAAAATGGTGCTCCATCTTGATACTCCAGCAAGAAGCTATTCTCACCATAGAGTTGTCGAATGGTAAACGAACCTCTCCATAAAGAGTCAAATTTGTCGTGCATTCTCTTCAGTTATTGCCTCTTGTCCCACAACAAGACTTGATCTCCAATTTGAAAATCACGGACCTTAGCTCTTTTGTCAAAAAGTTTTTTCACCTGATTTTGATGTGCTGTAATCTGGTCCACCACCATGGTTTGCTGCTCATTTAATTCAGTTAGACACATGATCCTTTTATCGATCAAATTTTTGAAGGTTGAATTTTTGACTGCTTTGGCTAACCTAAGTGCTAATAGTTCTAAAGTGATAGGTATCTCTGCATTCAAGACGTACAAAAGTTGGAAAGGTGACATATCTATGGCCCTCTTGGGCATAATCCTATCAGCCCATAAATCATCAAACATTGCTTTGTGCCAAGTTCTCTGATTATCATCTACCAATTTTTTGATAATAGTGACCAGGTTTTTATTGCTCAATTCTGCTTGGCCATTTCCCTATGGAAAATAATTTGAAGTGTGGGATAGGATAATTCCATAATAAAAGTAGAACTTAGTAATTTCATGTGAAGAGAAACATGCCGCATTATACGTTACAATTTTGAGTGGGACCCCAAACTGGAAAATGATATTTTCCTTAAGAAAACTGCACACCACTTCAGACGTAGCGTGCTTGGTTGGGATGGCCTCCACCTATTTGGTAAAGTAATCAGTTGCCATGAAGACATAATCATGTCTGGCACTTGAAGATGGGTTAACTGTGACAATTAAGTCAATACCCCAGTATTGAAAAGGCTCTTCAATTATTACTAGCTTGAGGGGCAATGCAACCAATTTAGGCTTCTCGATGAACTGTTAACACAATTCACATCTACGCACCCATTTGTAGGCATCTTGAAATAGCGTAGGACAATAGTACCTTGCTCACAAAATCTTATGTGTTATCACTAGTGGAAAAAAATGTCCTCTACAAGCCAAATTATGAAAAGACTCCAAGAGTTTATCTTGTTGTACCTTATCGACACAATAAAGAAATGCCCCATCCATGTTTCTTTTATACAGACCATTATCCCAAAAAATATAGCTAGCAGCTTTTAGTTTAATATTTCATTTTTCCTTATAGGAGAGATGAGCGGGACACTCACCATAGGTTAAAAAATGGGCAATGTCAGAATACCACTCATCAGTAGTGGCAACAAAGAGGATCGTAGGCATGCCTTCGATATCTATTTCTTTATTTTCTGCTTCATTGGGAATGTTGTTGGCAATCAACTGACAAAGACCCTTTCTTCGCATGAGTTTCATGGTGAATTTTATCAGGCTTAAGTGATTTTAGGTCATCATAGGAATATGCTAAGATATCTATATATTGGCAGAGTAGATTAACAAGCTTGAATCTCTCCTTGGGGGTGCATCATTTTCCATTGTTTACCATCTTAGTGTCTCTGTTGGTTTCCAGGTTCACTTGATCAAAATCTTGAGAGGAGTTTGAATCTATTTGCTGTTGTTTAATAAACTTGTCATGATTATCAAACAATTTCTCTAGGGAAACCAGGTCTTTGGGAATCTTATTCCCCTTAAGCTATAAGAAATCCTCACCTATGCCTGTGTTCGATTCAGAAGAAGCCTCACATTTTCAAAGTTCACTACCTTCAAAATATAGTTGTTCGAAGCAAAAAAATGCAAGGGCAAAAAATTTTGCCACCTGTGCATGTAAGAAGAAAAAAATATACGGGCGACAAATTTTGCCACTTGTGCATTTAAGAGGAAGAAAAAAAAGGGCACAAGCAGCGAAAATTGCCACCCGTGCATGTCGTGTAAGAAAGTGTAAGGGTGGCAAAATTTTCCACCCTTGCACTTGAGACATGCATCAGCGGTGAATTTTGCCCCCGAGGCAGCTAAGTGGTGCAAACTTGTATCGGTGACAAATTTCATCGATGATGTAGTAGGTGGGGAAGTGCACGGTTAGGATGGCGAGTTTGCCACCCTTAATAGGTAAGACCCCAAGAAATTCATGGGAGAGAAGGGAAGGGGGCCGATCGGTCTTAGGGGAAGGATGCCAAGGTTAGAGGAAAAAAAGAAAACCAAAAACAAAATTGAAAACAAAACCTAAAGAGAGGAAAGGAAAAGAAAAATAATGTAAAAACAAGGGCCTACCTAGAAAATAATGCACACTGCAAACTCAAATCTGTTGAAACACACTTTTTCCCACTTACTGGATCATCCAGAGGTAGAAGGCAGGAGGAGGAGTGGAAGGAATGAATCAAAATAGGGTGAAAATTATATTAAATGGGAGAAAAACTGACCCCAACCACTCGACACATGCAGCCATAAATGTCGCATGTAAAAATCGAGGCAGTGTAGGGCCGGCAAAATTTGCTGCCTTTACACTAAAAATTGAAGGGTCATATAGGGGTAGCAAAATTTGCCTCTCTTGCATGTGAGGGAAAAGATGTAGGGTTGGTAAATTTGCTGCTCCTGCATGCCAGATGTAAGGGTGGTAGATTTTGCTACTCTTGCATGCAAGAAGGAAAAATGCACTGACAGCAAAAATTGCCGCCCGTGCATGAAAATAGAAGAAAAGGCTAACTCCTAGAAAAAGATTAATTTGGTCCCCTAGTCACATCGAGACCGTAACAACTTTCACATTTTGGGAAAAATGTAATGAAAATATGTTACGAACTTCAAACGGTGTCAGTTGAGCAAATATGAGAATGAGAAAAACCTGTCTCAAAAAATGGACTTAGAGAGACAAAGGGCGAAACAAACAAGTTTCGTAGGGGGTTGTTTCAAAAATGAGCTGAGCTAATTTTTAAAATAACACTTCCCATGCTACATCTGACACTATCTTGTGTTTCAAAGTAGTATTCAACTTACAAATTATTTCATAAAAGAATCCATCATTTACCCTCTTATAATGTTTGAAGTATTCAAAAAGAACCAATTGGGGGTAATATTCATATATAAGCTTTGATGCCAATATTACTTTTGCAGTCAATCTAGAAAAATCTCCACTTGATGCTATTACATATACTAAGTATGAAGTCATCTTGAAATCCAAGTTTGTAAAACATTATTCACTTGTTGGTCAATGTTGTTACTTATCATCCTTGACCACTCAATCATTATAGAACTCCTATTGACATCAATAGCCCTGATGTATGCATACATCTAGGTTGAAAATCACTTAGCATTCTTCTCTCCATTTATTCTACATAATAACTGGGTGATATCATCCACTTCTTGAATAAAGTCAGACCTTACTGTCTATTTTGGGAAACTTGAGGGCTACTTTAATTTCTTTAGATAGTTAGTGTTTATTACCTTGATACACTTTGAACTTTGTCTTTCCCAGAGGTTATTGACTTTCTCCATTGATAAATATATTACACTAGATGTTGTAATCTTCAAATAATAGTTAAAGCATTGAACATCAAGCTTGATTACCACATTGCCTAAAGTATCTTTCACTATTCTAGTGAGAAATTCATAATACTTGGCACATTCTAAGATAAACTTAGGGAGTTGTCTAGAACTTGGGAAAGCTATAGTTGGTAGGATTCCACTATTGGTTATTGATTACATGAGTGACATCTTGGTGATAGCCTTGGATCTCTCCAATAACTCAGTTATGGACACATGACCTATATTTATGTCACTAATTTTTGACACTTTGGATACAATACTAGACTCAAAGGGATACCTCTTGTACTCATACTTCATATTTGGTTCCTATGATTTCACAACTGTATTTGCTTTTGTCCTACCCTTCCTACTTAGCCTTGGTATTTCTCTAGTTATAGTTTAAGAGATTATTTAATGAGAGTTATTTCTTCTTGTACTTCTATTTTATTTGCTTCTTCCTCTAATCTAGACATTTATTGTGATTAATACCTGAAAGACTTGGTGAATGCTCTTGAGAACTTAGTAATTGATCTTATTGATTTAGAAATGCTTACACAACTAAGTTATGTTATTGTCTTAAATAACACTTATTAGCAATCTTTAGGTTATAAGTTACTTTTAGCAAGTGATAAGCTTTGAAAACTCTAGGTAACTTGTTATAAGTAGCAGGGTATCATAATCCCAAGAAGGTCTGAGTAGTCCTTAAGTCTTCAATATTTAAGACTTTGAGTAAGTATGAAGTATTTGCTAATTTAGGTTTTTCTTAGCTTACAACTTTGGGTTTGTCTTAGTAAGTTACTTGAGTTTGAGAATTCGAGTAAGTAGGAAGTTATGAGGAGTTTGGATTTTTCTTTGGTAGTTTCTCGGGTTTTTTAAGACTTACAACTTCAGGGTCTTTAGATAAGTTGCTGAGGTTGAAAAAATTAATGAATTAAAAGTAAGGAGTAATTGGAATTTTGGGTAAGCAAGAAGTAATGGGAAATTTGAGAAAGTGGTCTTTTGAGAGGTTTGGGTTCCTTGATACTAGTTACTTGGGTTTGAGAGTTTGAACAAGTAACAAGTTATGGAAAAACTGAGTAGCTGGGCTAGGTCAATAATAAGGTTTTTATTACAAGAATATTTAACCCTTTTTAGGAATTTATGTGTGTTTTTCACATTTCAAGTGCTTATGAGAATTTTGAAAAGGTTTTAAACAATTTTTTGCATGCAAAAATGGATTTTCAAATGCAAGTAGAATGAGAAATGACAAAGAAAAATAAAAATGGTGAATGGAAGCTAGCTAGTAGGAAAAATGTGATTTTTAACCAGAAGAAGAATAAGAAAACAAGTGGAAAATAATTGAAATACCTTAAATGCAAATGGGTCAAGAGAAAAATGCTTCAAATCACTCCAAAGGCTCAAATGGTGTCAATCAAGATTCATAGGCACAACAACTTATACGAAGAACTTGAAATCTAGGAAGGAAATGAGGTGGAATTTTCAATATTTATTTTAACCCCAACATTTATGATAAGTAGGCAACACATGTGAGGATATCCATTTAAACACTTGGATTTTTTTTTATTTTCACGAACTACTTTACTTAATTTAGCCTTTGAAGTCAAGTAGCTTTGTAATCCTGATTTGGTCTTGACTTGTGAGTACTTCAAGATTGTGAACCCTTATCACTTTTAATTATGACTTTGAGTAAGTAAAGTAACTTCAAAACACTAGTTTACTCTAGTTAGTGATTTGTGGTTTTATGAAAGTACTTTACTTAAGTTTTGATATGAAGCAAAGTTATTTCTTAATTCCAGTTTGAACTAGGTAGTGTTGCTTGGGCTTGTAGGGATGAATTGATTTTTGTTTAATAAGTGAAGTAACTTGGAGAACTCGAGTTGGATTAGAAATAAGCCTAAACACTTAGTTTTTTGATCTTCTTGGGAAGATGGGAAAATGGGTTTTTTAGTGATGGCCTTAGGCAAACATTTTTAGCCTTTTGAAATAATTTGAATCAATTGGGAATGAAAGCAAAAAAAGACTAAGTATTATTCAAGGGATTGAGTTTCAATAAGAATAACTGACTTACAAAAGACAAAAAACAAAAATTTAATAGGGGTATCCAAAAATTCCATGTGTGAAATTTTAGGGGACACCAAAATGAATGGGTCAATTTGGTTACTCGTTTGATAAATGCACTTGAGAAGTCAACCAAGGTCAAAGGATCACATAGACATGATGTTTCTAGTACCATAAATATCCTCTACAAGTTTTTTATCTTGATGAATTTTATATCTCAAGATGTAAGCATTCAAAGTCAAACTAGTCGAGTGGGACGTGCATGTGGACATCAAGTTAAGGCCATAAGAAATAACCTTTTGGATTTAAAAATCCTAAATAATCTTCAATTTTAATGTAGATCTAACAAGTGGCATGATATTTGAGGGTGGATAGTATATCTAACAACACACAGATGATCAATGAAGTTAGTGGGCTTAGATAGATCGATAGAGCATGTTAAATCATGTAATCAAGGATCAATGGTAAGATTCAGGTCAATAAGTTAGAGGATTTTAGGGTCAAATACAAAAATTAAAAGTGGCACAATCATGGTAAACCAAATAATCAATGGTGCACATTTGATCAAGCTGATTAAAATCAATGGCACACATTTGACCATGCAAAGTAGATCGACAATGTGCATAAAGTCAAGAGTCAATGAGCTCAGATTAAATACAAGGATGCCATGTGGTGTAAATGCATTAATTAATTAAATGTTGACTATAGAATCCATAAAAATAGTGTGGAGATGACAAGTGTCATGAACAAGGAGCTCAGATCAAAATTAATGACCAATATTAAAAGTTAAAGTCATGGGACTTTAAAAAAATATAAAATATGATCCAGGTTAAACTAGAAAAAATATTTCAAAGGGCATATGCCACCATTAGAGCTCAATTGAGCACCATTAAGAATAAGACACAATCATATAGTTAGGATTGTCAATGATGAAGTTTTGATGCCATTAAAGTTTAGTATGAACTTATGGTTTGAAGATTTAAAACATACAAGGTCCATTTTCTAGGGTTATAGTATTATTCCACAACTGTGTTCACTATTATTTAAATAATATCCATGTATATAATAAGTTCTCAGCTTCCACAAGGTTTAGAGGTAGAATAGATTTATTTAAACCTAATATAGTTCAATGAGGAGGCCATGCAACTTGATAAGCTTTTCATTGATATAATGACTATAAGAAAACTAGTAAATGGGATTGGTTTTCATATATAATAGACCTATGTTCAGGGTTTGAAATACGGGTAAATTTGTGATTATGGAGAAGTGTCTCATCTGTCGACATGGTCATAGCCTCAAAAAATAGGTACCTATAATCTCTCAAAGTAAATATAATCATGGCTCCTATCAGGTTCAAGATATGAGGATGTTGTCCTTATAAGCAAGCCAAGTGGAAGATGGCATAAAATTCCAAGAAAAGGATTTTAAAATAGAGATTATAGTTAGAGAATTTAATATATTTTTAGTATCTAAATTTTTTTCTTCACAATAAGATCATGACTCATTATCTTCGGCAAAGTCTTATCTTCTAGTATGCTTCTCAGCTAATGAAAGAGGCTTAAAGGTTGTGGGGGATAATAGAGGTTAATTAGAAATGAAGCATTAGTCTCGAATGGATAAATATGTGGTTGAAAATTCATTGAAAGGTGGTGAAAATTCAATTATTGATGATGTGTTCCTTCTCCCCTCTCTTTTCCCTTTCTCTATATCTCTTATTTTATCCCTCATGGAAACTCTTTCTCTAATTTTAGATTCTCACAAGGACTCTCAAAATTTTTTAGAGTAGGAGGCTCTCATTTGATAAGGCTAAACCCTATAATTTTTTTTAATAACTACCTATTGATGAAATAAAAGACTTTATTTACCTACCTCTTGCCTTTGGTTAGTGTTTAGTAAGTTGTGCATGATGGCCATGTGAAGGAGATTATTGCATATCCATTGTCCTTCTTTCTTGCCTATTTTAAGGTGTTTTAAAGCTATTATAGCTTTGAACTTGTGTTATTTTTCTATTAATGTAATATTAGTGTGAGTTTTATAATTCCTCTTTACTTTCATTCATTGCTTTCTAAGCCTAGTTCATGAAACACTTATGTAATTAGTTAGTTCATGAGATTGTGTGAGGTAGTATTGTCTTATGTTGATCTAGTGTCAGTTTCAAGCATATGTGAGTCTCATTTTAATTTGGTGCATCACCTTTTATCTCTCTTAGTAACCCTTTTCCTATTAGGAATATTAGTTTAGGTAATCCATCAAGAGGAAGCCAACCTTCTGTAGAGGTTCAACCCCACCATAGGATACCCACAACCTAGTGTTATTCCCATTGTGTATCTTAGTTGGAGAGAGCCTAAATAACCCTATCTAAGGGTGTAAATTAATAATATAATAGTTTTTGACATGCTTGATGAGACTACATTGTTTACCAAGTAAAGAGTTTTGGTGTTCTCTTCATCCAATCAACCTTTGGAGGCATGTGGGCAAACATCAATGGTGACTCCAAGTATCTATCAACTGGTTAAAGTAGCCCAAGTTCCTAGTCATCCTTATATGATATGTACAATCAACCATATTTTTATTTGTATGCTTATTCTCTACCTCAACATCCTTCATATCATATTAATAATGTTTATGGCTTCACCCTAAGTGGCCCTCAAACAACCTATCAACCTTTTAAGACTCAAGATGTCCATAGTTACTCCTCAAACTGATCCATTTCAAGTTGGAGTTAAATGCTCTCAGGTTATGAAAGGTACATCATAGAGCTTAATACATAGAGGGGATATGGTCAAGATATCCCTAATCACATCATTCATGATATGAGATATGTATTACAACTATTGAAAGAAGAATGAGCACCTATTGATAGAGCAAATTGGAAAATCCTTTCAAGTTAAATGATAGATCTAATTGGTTTCATTCAAAGCATTGGGGATAATCTAAGAAACCTTAAAGAACAATAGGTCCAACTGTATCAACCTTATGTTTCTTCCTATACACCACCTCATCCCTCATATATGCCACTCATTCTTCCTCAAGAGGCCATTTCAAGTGACCTTTCAAGTGTTCCAAGCCCTTCATGTGTTCCTCAAACCTTCCTTTCTTAGAATTCAATCAAAGAGAGATTTCAAAGAAAGAACGGGACTATTATTGAGTAGCCTATTGTTGAGATCTAAGATTCCACTTATCTTCCTCAATAATCCTCTTATATCTCATACCAACCCTCTTATGTTCCTTATATCCATGAATCCACTGACCACCTTAAAGAGGGGCTATTCTAAGAGAATATAGATAGGAAAATCAAAGAATTAGAGCTAAAGATGAGGAAGGAGGAAGAGAGCCAAAATCAAGAAGAGGTGGCTGTATCTTATACATTCCCCTTATGGAAATCAGTTTAGAGAAGCATAAAGAAGAAAGAGGCAAAACTAGTTGAGGTAGTCTAAGAACCAATTTAAGAAAAAGAGGTGTTAGCTCATCTTAATGAGCTTGCCATACAATCATTCCATGACTCTTTCTCCCTCCTTCAAGATCCACCAAAGAGACCAATCAAGGTACCTAGTTGTAAGGATACTCTTTTAAGCTACAAGTAAGGTGAAATTTTGCACCTTCCCACCGTTTCCCTCTTAGATAAGGACATGTTTTACAAAGGATATAGGAGGAGATTGTAGTCATAGGTGAGCCACAAGAAGACAATATAAGTGTCTATTATGAGGAGATCATGATAAGTAGCCCACTTCATTTAAAGGAGGGAGGATTAGGCTTGTATCAACCTTTTTGGCATGGTTTTGACACTAATGAATTAGAGTTTGAGGAGTATAATCCTCAAGCTCAACATGGGGGAGACCTTAAATGGAAAGATAACTATCTATTCTATATAAATGAAAAATAAGATCATAATAGAGTACTAAATGTCAATCCATTTTGAGATGAGGTGTCAAATGAAGATAACCCTAATAGGTTAGAGCTATAGGAACATGAATTAGACCTTGAGCAAGAAAAGTGTGATGTTTTGAACCTTGGATGGTCAAATCAACCCTCACTTACAGTTGAATAATAAGATGAAATATTGAGTGAGGTTGATGAAGGAGACATCTCAAGTTCTCAAGTGATATAGTTTGAGAAGAATACTAGTGAAGAGCCTCAAAATCATGATGAGTTAGACCTTGATTATAATTATGGGCCTTCATTCTATATAGAGGAAGAAGACTAGTCTAGCTACCACATATCAGATCTTAGTGAGGTTGAAGAGATTGATGCAGTAGACGTGAGTTTAGATGTCCTTAATGATGCTTCAAATGCACATGAAGGGGTTGAATAAGACAAATATGAAGACTTGTTTAAAGTTTTTAAATCAATCAATATGTTTTTTTAGGTAATTATGAGTTTATAGAGCTAATAAGAGGTAGTCTTGGTGATCTAACCAATGAGCTACAAGTGGTGGATGAACAAGTGGAGACTCCTCAAGAGGCTACTGAGAACCAAATATGTCGTTTCAATTAGTCATGGGTGAACAATATTGCAAGTGCTCCTATAATCCAACATAAAGTAAGCTTTGAAGACTTGGAGCAATATGTATACATTGGAGACATGTTTTCCCCACTTCATATATTAAAGATCAAGCCAAAATAATCAACAATCAGGCATCTTAGTTCACCTAGCATGAACTCTTAGAAGAAAGGTATTTTTCATCCTGGTCCATTACAAGATAATGATGTTGGATGTTTCCCATTTAATCTAGGAGGAAAGTATTAATAAGTGGAAACGTTGTATATATTAGAGTAGATTTTTATGTTTTCCTCTAAGTGCCTTGTGCACATATTTTCAATTGTGTATTTCCCTTCCATAAGTGCCTTGGGCACAATGTTGTTTTTGTTCTTATTATATTTTGATTCAAGAGGAAGTTTTAGAAAGGGATAGCCTTGTATTAGTATTATGTCAGTTATAAGGAAGACTTGACTCCATATTACTAATGGACCAAACAAGGCTACTAGTCTTTGTATAGTAAGCATGCAATCCTAGGATGTCCCGAGGAATGTTGGCCAAAATTGACTTACATAAGAAACTTTGCTTGGATATGGTTTGAAAAATTGAGTAGAGTTCTTATTGAGAGGGTGATCTAATGTTATAAGGAGTAGATAGACTTCAGGAAAAAATTAATTGTCATTTGCAAGCTTTTGAAACACTTTAAATAAGCTTAAATTGTAATTTGATGACTTTTAAGGAATAAGCTTGGGAACAAGTCTAAAAATGAAAATAAAGGTAATGCCCTATATGTAATTAAGGTAATGAATATGTTTTGAAGTTCGTAAGTGTTTTGGTAAGGTTTCATACTTTCTAGTGGCCTTCTAAAAAGATGACAATTTCTAACACAAGCTTAGAAGAACCAGACTGTCATATCATGCCATGTAGGAATGAACAAGTCAGTTTGGTTGATCATTTTATAAACGAACTTGGGAAGTTAACCAAGGTTGAAGGATCACATAGACATGATGTTTTTGGTCCCATAAAGATACTCTATAAATTTTGTATCTTAATGAATTTTCTATCTCAAGATATAAGCATTCAAAGTTAACCTAGCAGAGTGGTATGTGCACAGGGACATCAAGTTAAGGCTGAAAGAAATAAATGTTTGGATTCAAAAATCCTTAAAAATATTCAAGTTAAATTTAGATATAATAATTGGTATGATATTAAAGGGTGGATAGTAGATCTAATGACATGTGGGTGATCAATGAAGATAGTGGGCCCAGATAGATCAATAGAGCACATTAAATTGTGCAATTGAGGATCAATGATGAGCTCAAGCTCAATAAGTTAGACGATCTTGGGGTTGAATGTAGAATTGAAAAATGGCATGATTTTAGTAAACCAAAGGATAAATGGTGTGGTTTGATCAAGCTGATTAAAATTAATAACATGTGTTTGACCATGCAAAGTAGATCAATGGTGTAGATAAAGTCAAGACTCAATGAGATTAGATTAAACTTGAGGATGCCACATGGCATAGGAACATTAATCAGATAAAGATTGACTATATAATCCATAGAAAGAACATGAAGTTGACAAGTGTCATGATCAAGGAGCCCAGATCAAAATCAATGAACAATATTAAAAGTCAAAGCCATGAGACTTTAAATAGAGATCGAATACAATCCAGGTCAAACCAGAGTAAATATTTCAAAGGGAATATGCTGTCATTAGAGCTTAGTCAAGCACCATTAAGCATAAGAAATAGTCATATAGTTAGGATTGTCAAGATGACATTTGATGCCATTAAAGCTCAATATAAACTTTTGGTTTGAAGATTTATAACATATAAGGTCCATTTTCTAGGGTTGTAGTATTGTTTCACGATTGTGTTCACTATTATTTAAATACGATCTATGCATATAATGATTTTTTGGCTTCCACAAGGTTCAGAGGTAGAAAAGGTTTATTTAAACCTAATATAGTTCAATGATGAGGCCACAAATATTGATAGGCTTTTCATTGATATAATGACTATAGGAAAACCAATAAATGGGATTGATTTTCATCTATAGCAGACCTATGTTCAGGGTTTGAAGTAGAGGGTAGATTTATGATTTTGGAGAAGTGTCTCGTTTGTCGACATGGTCATATCCTCAACAAATAGGTACCTACAACCACTCAAACTAGATATAATCATGGCTCTGTTAGGGTCAAGATATGAGGATTTTGTCCTTATAAACAAGCCAAGTGTAAGATGGTGTAAAATTCTATGAGAAGGATTTGGGGATTGGATAATGTAGTTGGAGAATTTAATATATTTTTAGGGTCTAAAATATTTTCTTCACAACAAGATCATGACTCATTATCTTTAGCAAACTCTTGTCTTCTAGTATGCTTTTTAGCCAATGAAAGATGCTTAATGGCTATGGGGACTAATAAAGGTTAATTATCAAATGAAGGATTAGCCCTGATTGGATAAAAATGTGGTTGAGAATTCATTGAAATGTGGTGGTAGCTCATTTATTTATGGTTTATGACATGTTCCTTCTCCCCTCTATTTTCCCTTTCTCTATGTCTCCTATTGTTTCCCTCATGGTAATTCTCTTTAATTTTGGTTTCTAACAAGGACTCTCAAAATTTTGAAGAGTAGGAGGATCTCATTTGATAAGGATAAACCTTATAAAAATTTGTAATAACTACCTATTAGTGCAATAAAAGACTTTATTTACCTATTTCTTGCCTTTGATTAGTGTTTAGTAAGTTGTGCATGATGGCCTTGTGAAGGAGATTCTTTCATATCCATTATCCTTCTTTCTTACCTCTTTTAAAGTGTTTTCAAGCTATTACAGGTCTAAACTTGTGTTATTTTACCATTAATGTAAGATCGGTGTGAGTCTAAGAGTTCCTCTTTGATTTCATTCATTGCTTCCTGAGCCTAGTTCATGAAACACTTATGCAATTAGTTAGAGTGTTAGATTGTGTGAGCTAGTATTGTCTTATGTTGATATAGTGTTGGTTTCAAGAATATGTGAGTCTCATTTGAATTTGGTGCATTAACTTTTATCTCTATTAATAAAACTTCCCCCCTTTTCTAACCCTTTTCCTAGCAGAAACATTAGTCTAGGTGATCCATCAAGAGGAATCTGACCTTCTCTAGAGGTTCAACCCCACCATAGGATACCCATCACCTGGGTTTGTTCCCATTGTGTAGCTTAGTTGGAGAGATCTTGAAGAACCCTATCCAAGGGTAAAAATTAAGCCAAAAATAATTTAAAAAACACAAAATCTTTATATGCACACCTTAAAGTCTCAAAACCATTTATTTTCTTTCTTAAATAACTCAGACATCTTTGAGCTTCTAAAATCCTCAACTATTGCCAAGAAAACAAACACAATGTATACTTGACATTTAATTTGATATTAAATCAAACTAAAAACTTTATATGTGAAAGACTAGTGTGAAGATAATCAACATACATTACCTATGAACAAAACATATGTACAAAATTTGTATCCTCAATCTTCTTCCTTTCCCTTGTTTTATATGTAGAGTTTTCCTTCCACTCACAAGCTTTGTAAAAATGACTAAATAAAAATAACCACCTTTTTTATGGAATGAGTAAACATTAATTATGTCAAATTATGTGCTCAAATATCATTTTATATCTAAGCTACCATTGAATAATTTAGTGGCTCCATCAAACATAAACCATCACTGCCAAACTAGTTATCACTAAACTGTCTGAAACTATCCTACCAATACCTCATAAACTAATGTAAGTGCTTTGAGTTTTAATGAATTATTATCTCTAGGCATGTAATATATCCAAATAAAATCTTCACCCCAAAATTTTCATCAAAATTCATTAATTCACACACTAGAAACATCCACAGTGGCACTGCTAATTAACTCTAGTTGAATTCAACTTGATTTTGAACTATGATTCAATATGCAATTAAAACAACTCTTTAAATACCTAAGTCATTGAGTTAATAATATATATAATGGTCACCTTTAAATTGACACTTAATATTAGCACTTAAATTTTAAGCATTCAAGATGTTTAGAATATGTATTTAGGATTGCAAACAATCTCATACTCTCAAATGTGATTCACCACCATGATATAATTAACCCTTTTGAAACACCTTGTTAAATCTTATAGTCAAATTAGATTATAGCTATGAATTTCACTTTAACATTAGGTTAAGGATTTAATATGTGAACTTAGGTAGTGTTAGGTGTGAACATGTTTTAATCAAACACAACTTATAACAACTTAGAAGACCATTACCATTTGAAAATTATATTGGATCTGGGTTATTTGAAAGGCTGATTTGATATAAAAAAATTAAACAACTATATAATGATCCTATAGACATATTTATGCCAAAAAATTTGAATATATGATTGAAAAAAATAAATGCAATAAGAGAGGATAATATCATATTATCCAATGTATTAATCAAAACTATATTGTCTATAACTCAAAAATAGACAAAATGAGGTTCACAACTACCATTATTCAAACAAAGAACAACTATCACTTTGGATTCTGAATATATAAATATTGAATGAATTTAATTTAAATATCTCATGCTTTAGAAACCACTTCCTAAAATTAAAGTAAGAATTTAATTAAATGCAACAATCATCACATTATTTGACATAAGAATGCATATCTAAAATGAAAGCAATTGACTATGACCCCCGTAAGCAATTTTAGATGTCACAACACTAGTCATCAATTTGGAAAAATATATATGTACACTCAAATTTTTAGATAAATAGAGGGGTGCCAAAAATAGGCATAACACTCTCTTTTTCATGTCATTGATGCTTGTCATATAATCCTCTCCTTAGGCATCCGTGGATCTATGATATGTGCATAGTTTTATCTACTTTAGATCAATTCCTCAAATTCTAAAATTCTATCATAGAGGTTGATATTCAAGGATATTTACAACCTTACCAAATGTTAGAAACCTAAATAACACCTTGTTAAAGGTTGACTGCTCAGGATCTCCTTCACACCTAGACTAACATTGGAATGATCTAAGGTTTGGGATACCTGCACTCAAACCAGACCTCTAGTTTTGATGAGGCTAGCTCCTCTAATTTGTCACTTATGCTCTGATTACTAAAACCTACTATACTTTTTGGGATGAAAAGGTTTAGAAGGAAATTGAAAGGTAAATCCTATTCTACTAGTGGTGATACACCTGTATTGCTGGTTCATCCACTCCATTTGAGATCCTAACAAATAACTGAATCTACAACTCCAAATGACTCCTATGCAATAATACTTCACATAGAGGTTTCATTAAGTGACCAAATATTGAGGGAAATGATAGAATAATCTGGATTCAAGGCATTAACTAGTCAATTATATCCACTGTTAGCTCAGTTAAATGACATCAAACACTGTATATGACCTACACAAGATAACATACTAGTAACTAGGTGAGATCAAGACCTACTAATAGAGGAATTTCTACCACATGCATAAATCAAACCAATATTACATACTATACCAAAATATAAGAATCTAAAAATAATCATTTAATTTATTTGCAAAGGTTACAAAGCTCAATCTTGGTAGAGTTTAATCATGCCCAATAGAGGGATCTTAAAAATTGGCTTGAAAGCCTCAATATATAAAATATGGAAGAGAAAGCCCAGAGATTGGAATAAAAGAGAGGAGAGGAGTCAAATAAACATAAATCCAAGAAAAGCACGAGTTATAATTTGATAACAATAGTCTTCAATACATCTCCTTTTGTCTATTCCTTGCATGAACTTTACATGATCTCTTTTTTGGCATTGGAAAGGAATGGTAGGCCATCTTGACTTATCCAAACTCTTTTTGCATTCTTAATATGCCAAAAATAAGTAAATAACTCCACTTAACATGAGACCAAGATGAGTGAATATATTTCTCTTGCATGAAGATCAAGGAATATGCATGATGATTAGTCAAGGATCAGTTAACTAAAGTTATTGCCACCGAAGACTAGACAACTCCCACTTAAGCCCTTCTTTGCATGAATTGGCACTTATAGACTTATTTGTGTATGGAAAATACATTTGGATAAAAGATAAGTGGAATGAAAAATCAACATAAACTCCTTTGGAAGCCTTCCAATGCCATTTTCAACTCAAATGTTTGACCAAATAGGCATACTAGGCCAACTATGCCTAGTAGCCTTCTTCTTGCACTTGAAGACCATTGGAATCCACATTAAAATCATGAAACCTACAAATAAAATGAGATTTAGACCTGAAACAAGCCCTCATATCATGAAATATATCTTTTTGATGAAGAAATACCTGTAACTTGGTAAAACTAGTTGACTAGGTCAATTTAGCTTGAATTACATGTAGAGTGGCCATTTTGAATGAGATGATAAAGACACTTCCAAGCACATTTTTGATCATCTAATTATTTTAATATGAATAAAAAGTTCCAAAATTTGATCTTCATGGATTTGATTTCATGTAAACTACCTTCTACCTCATCTTTTCCACTTTTTTCTCTCAAAAACCTATTTTATAACATTATCCATACAAAAAAGTACCATTGCTGGGACCCTCTCTAAGTTTAATTTATGTTTGAATAGGTTTTAGGTTGATCCATGAGGTTTTTATTGCAATAAAATTGACTTTTCTTCAAAATTTGTCATTATAAGGGTTTGGGAGGGTTTTGGAGGTGAACCTTCTTAGCAATGGTTCATAAAGTATAAATATATAAACCTAAACTTATTTCCATTAATATCTAGTATATACCACCTCAACATGCCTAAGAATATTGGGTTCCCATGCAAAAGGTATGAAAAGATACCTACGTAAAGAAATTTTTCTATATGATTTGTAAGCATTCTAGACATGCTTACGCTCTTAGCAATTGTTCATAAAGCACAACCCTCATCCAAACTCATTTTTTCACGAATTATAATTTCATATGGGTCCTAAAATCATGCTAAGATCATTTGGACCAAATCTTCATGTGGTGAAATATATGAGCACTTGATTAGGTGGCTCAAATGAGTGTCTTAGCCTAAAAAAATTGAATTTGCTCTTTGGACTAAAAATGACTCTTCCATTGCTTCTCCCTATTTTAAATCATCATCATTAGGCTTGAAACATCTCTCATATCATTTTACATTATAGTTCTTGGAGATGTCTTGAGGTGGTATAGGCCTTAAAGGCTTAAAACTAGTTTTTAGGCCTAATTGGCCAATAATTGGTTTTGAGACACCTATAGGATGATATGGGGATAAAAAACATTGTTTTCATTCACTTTACATCCATATTACCTCTCTTTCTCTTCTCAAGCTTCATTTTAGTCTTGATGCCTTTGAGGTTGCCTGTAGGGTTTCTTATATACATGGCCTGTGTGACCCTAGATCATTGAGTCTACATGTTATCTCATTTTTAATGAGATTATAAACATTTTATAACCTTTAAAATGGATTATAAACCCCTTTCTAAAGTTATATACATATTTAACGATTTACAAAATAAACTAAGTCCTCTAGGAACATACATGCCTATTTTACTCTTTCTTGCTTAGCTAGCCCTGAAGTGCATGGTATCCATAGAAATGTAGTGTGATCACTTATAAAAAGGATTTTAGAGTTTTAAAATAATTATATTATACTCATAAAACATTAAAATAGGTTCAAACCTTCTTAAAAATCTTGAAAACCATTCAAAAACCTTGCCTAGTTCCTTCTTTGACTGTCATGAGATAGGAAGTTGACTGTGCTAAAATAGTGAGGATATGCACATTTGTAATGGTATTGATGATTAAATTATAGGATTTTTCAAGTCATAAGGATTATGGTTACAAATTTTAAGGATCTAATTCCAATTATAGATGCCTTAAAGACACAAATTTCTCTAAAAACTGCCTACCAAGTGTTGACTGTGTGTGTGTACTTGACTATGTACATACATATTATAAGTGATTTCATGAGAAATGGAAGTGATTAATTATTTAACAATAATTAATTTTAATAATTCCTCTAAACTTACTTTAAACCATCATTCACCCCTCTTCTATCATGTTGACACTTCAAATTGGCCTATTAGGCCTCCCATAGTCAAAAAATCTGTACAACAGGCTTGTACCTTCATCGTTATGAGCTTGGAATTATTTTAGTAGATTTATAAAGTTTTTGGTAATGTAAATTTATCATTTAATTTCATATAATATCTCACATTCTTCCTTCTTGATCACATGGTCTTAATTTATATCTTGAGAACATGTGGGTTTATGAAGGAAATGGCCATCTAGTATGGCTATAGGTTGCATTGACAAATGATGGATGTTAGTATGATTGTGTCAGCATGTTAAGACAATCATATATTTAACTCTTGATCTATTTCCACTATAAATTTATTAATAACATCCATGAACATAAATTTATTATCATTGACCACTGCTCATGAAAACCCATTATACTTAGAGATATGACTACCTTCTTTGTATGGTTGTAGCTAAATATTTCAAGAGGTATTGGCTACCTATAGTACTTTATTAGGGTTTTTAGACCATGAAGATATGTTTATGAGTATTTATCATCATTTTATTCTTATATCATCTTCTTTAATTGAAACTTTTCCATAGGCCACTATGTTCTCAAACTGTCTTACTAACATGTATAGGAGCCTATGTTCTTGAGATTGTAGGTGGACTTTGAGGTGGTTGATTGAGTCTTGTCCTTTATTTTAGACTTTATTAATTATTTGACCTTGTTTTATAATCATTATTTTATTATTCCTTCATACCATGAGGTTCTCTCTTGATCATTTTGCCCTAGTCTTTAAGAGAGTGAAGATATGATTGTATTCTATACTAATAACCCTTGCTTTGACTATAAGTGGTGACTCATGAGATGAAATTGAAATGGAGTTTGGTTAAGATAACCTTAATAATTATTATATCTCACATATTCACTAATATTATGAAACCTTCCTTTGAACATGATATTCTTCTCTAGGCTACTTTGCTTGAAAACCCTTGTACTTTGATATAGGCCTACCTTTAAGCATGGTTGTAGGTGTATTTTATTAGGTTTATGACATGAAAGGAACATGGTTCTCCTTTAAATTCTAGACTAGTCCACCAATATATGCATTTTAATTGATAAAAATATACCTACTTCATACCATACCATCATTACTTCTTCTTGAAGAAAGACCTTTCTCACACATGTACTTGACTATCCTTTATGATTGTGGGTAAGTGTACGAACTAAGTTTGGCTTGATGATGTTTGGAACTTGAAAAAGGTGAAAAGAGGTGTAAAAATCATTAACTTGTCAAATTTTCTCAAAAATAACTTCAATAATCTCCTTGAAATTATCTCCTTCATGAAGGTCTGCATTTGGCATGTTCACCTACTTGATTGTAGATGCTCTTAGGGATGGCTGTAGCTTCTATTTTCACCTCTTTAGACCTTATTAAACTTCATATGCATATTATATTGAACTATGTATTTAGGTTATCAATACCCATACTTAAATATGCATTTGGTGTTTAATCTAGTCTCCACAAGCCTAGAAAAGTCTTCAAACTTGTCAAATAATATGCTTATTGTAGGTGTGTTCTTATTCAGGCTTGTAGGTGTCTCACAGAGACTTGTTTGATTGCATAAAGGCTGATCATTGGGATTATATCATGAATTAAGGAAAATATGGATTTAAAATCACATATAAACTCTCACTTATGAATTGATGCTATGAACAATATTACTATGCCTTTTATCACTGTAGATGACTGTAGGTTATACCATCTGTATGGACAAAGTGTGAAACTAGACTTAAGGAAGTCTCAAAACATGATTTAACCATGTCTCACCCTTGTTTTGGCTTGATGTGATATTTGTGTATAGGCATTTAAGAAGACATATTATCACTATGGATACTTATGTACTTCATGAAAAAGCTCATGTTTGTAGATTCCATGGCTGTACGTCCTTCTTGGCTATATGTCAGGTCTCTTGCTCTGCATATCATTTTGAGTGACCATGATGGAAATTACTGATATTAACTCCTTTAAGGTGATTAATGTTGTTATGGATATGAATTAAAGGTGAGAAATTATGGATGAGATTTGATAAACCATGAATAGAGGGTGAAAGAAGCATGAAACACTAAAAAGATAGTGTATGATAGTCTATGTGGAGGTGAGTGAGATGGAGTGACATGGGGACCATAGGGGTATACCAAGACCAAGTATAAGATCCATATATAAGAATTAGAATATCCTTGACATGATATATCATTTTTTTGGCCATTGGAGGAGGACAAGAAGGCAAATTTGAAACTTAGGACTATGCTAAGTTCCTTAAAATATGCTAAAAAACCTTAGTTTTTGCTAAACTGAGACTCTTTGAGAAATCCTGGGAGGACATGATGAAATTATTAGTAATGAAACTAGAATTTAAATTTTATAATATGAGGATAGGACAAATGAACATGATGGATACATTCTGAAACCAAAAATTAACAAAAATTGAAGCCCTCTCTCTCCTAGACTGTATAAATCTTCTTTAGAAATATGCCAAACTATAAATTGTACTCCTTATATTATTAATATTTATTTTAAAATCACACATGTGAAAAAAGAGTGATTTATACCATTGAAATGATTTACATGTTCCAAATAATCCCTGTGAACTTGAATTTTCTTGAAATGATACCTTGATGAGGAAAAATTATAGAAAGTGTCTGCCTTCTTGGATGCAAGACTGTAAATGTATGCCCTAAATTAAAATTGATGATCCATGAGGGATATATGACCAATTTTGGAACCACTTATTCCAAGAAGAAATATATAAGTGTACTTTCTCTGGCAAAAATTATATCCCTAAATCTTTTTTCTCTTAACCATACCAGTTACAAACATGAAGGGTAGTCCTTATGTGCAAACAAGCAAGATGAAGGTTGTGAACTAGTTTTGAGATTTTTTGGAGTATAATTTACATGAAATTATTCATGAATATCTATAATATAATATTATTCTTAGTATTGAGCTCCACCATATGGATGGATGTACAATTTCATACTCTTCATGAAAAGAATGAATGAAATGGGCTCCTTTTTGCCTTTTATTGATAAATAAAGCTTAAATTTACAAAATTAGAATATGATAGAATATAAAAAAGTATTTTTAATTATAAAAAAATAATTAATTCCTTTTTACATGCTTTTAGAGCGAAAATTGGCACGTGGGAGCTTGAAAATTGCCTTTTTAGGCTTTAAATTGCATCAAATGACCTTTTCAAGGCATGAAAGTTTATAACTATGGTAAATACATGGATATGAATATGTTAAAGGATATTTTGACTAACTTAATGACTTTTTACTCTAATTTATCATTTAAAGACCAAAACTCTCCCTTTTAGGCCAAAAATACATGGTTTAGACCACTTTGATTAGGCTCATAATAATACTAGGAAAAGTTGAGTTGTATGGGTTGGTATTTGGCCTTGCCATGCCAACTTACCAAAATTTATGGTGACTCATAGGGGTTGACTAGCCTACTAGTCAAGAGAACCTACTATATTTCACATGATAGGGTAATCTAAGATATTATTTGATAACTTGTTGACTCTCTTGACTGGTAAATGGACTTTTTGGACTTTGTAGCACTTTTTTGATTGTAACAAAAAGAAGATGAAATTGAAACAACAACTAAACTAAGAAGCAATAACAACTAACCTAAGGAAACAATAAAATAAGATGAACACAACAAAAGGTAAGTAGACTACTTCTTGTGCTATTCACTTATTGAAATAAAACAAACCTATAATAACTAACCTGAAGTGAAAAGCTTTCCTCTAGGGTCAAATGGAAAGATATTTGGTCCACCATAGAACTTTGAAACATGTTTGCCATCTCTTGATAGCCTCTTCTTGTAGATTGGAGTAATTAGATGTTCATGTCTTCTTGGTGATGCAGCTGGGCCTCCTACTTCTATTCTCAGGTGCATGGATTGAAGATATGGATCCAACACCCAATAATCCTCCTACCATATTCTTCTACTTTATAATAATAATGCCAATTGTTCTTCATTCATGGGCTGCCAATGATTTGATATGTCTTCCATTATACCTTGATTTTTCTCCACATTGGATGGTGACTTGGAAAGATCTTCATAATTGACCTCTTGTATATCTTTAGGCATCATAAAAGATAGAATTTCTTTATTTGATTTATGTTCAGGAGTAATGATTTTAGGTACTACATCAACCAACACTTCTTCATTCCTTACATCATCATGAAATTGCTCTTTTTGTGGGCAAAACTTGATAGGTTCAACAACTAATTGGTATTTAACATCCTCAATAGGAAGTGTGAGACCTTAGATAACCTGATATTCATTACAAACATTCTTATATTTCCATCAAAATCCATAATCATTTCCTTGATACTTGTCTTCTTTGGTTGGCTTGTACTCATGAATAGTAATTTCTACAAGCTCTTGAGGAACATCTTGATGTGGGACAACTGCTATGTGATCAAGAAGCTCTTGAGAAACAACCTCCTTTTGCTCAATTGAAACCTCTTATTCTTGGATCTCATCTTCTAATTATAGCTCATCCTACAACTCATCTTCTTTGAAATTATGAAAGACTAAGTCATGACTATCCTTACCTGCAAGTGTCTCAATGGTGATTTATTCTTCATATTCAACTAAAACCTCTTTCTCATCTCCTATCACTTCGTCTAGAACTTGTTCATTCACCTCATACAAGAGAGGCTCATTCTCAAGGATTAGCATGGTAGACCCTTGAAAATACTCAAGAAGATGAGAAATGTCCAAAGATGTTACCATAGATGATTGATTATGCTCTTGGGTATGCTCAAATTGAATCACATTCACCTCCTCTTTTTTCAAATTCTCTTGAATATCTTTCTATGAAGGAAAGGAATTGCAATTTTGAAGAGGATGGAGTTGAGGCTAAATGACTTCTTGCTTACTTTTTATTTCAATATCTTGACTTATGCTTGAATGCTCTTCTTTTTCCCTTGACTGCTGCATCTATTTCCAAGTCTTGATCTTGGGTTTAGAAACTTTTGATTTTGTACTTGTTACAACCATGGTTGTGAAAGAAGGAATTTGCTATTGTGTTGCCTTTGTAACTACCATTGAATACTGAAGATGTTGATTTTCAAGCTCAACTTGCTTGGCTAGGTGAGCCTCAAAGTCATGAACCAACTCATTAGAGATGTCTCCCTACAAATATTAAGATGAAGGATTATATATGATCTACTATGAAACATGAATATTAGTCTCCTCAAAACACACTTCTTCAATCTTCTGAGGTCTCTGTTGGATAGAATTCCAGGTAGGAAAGCTAAGAAATCTAGACAAGGTCTGAATGGAATTTTGAGGGCTATGATATATACTAGTTTTATGTTCAAGAAGAGAAAAGGGGAGCTCAATGGGAACATGTTTCTGATTATGGTGACCCTAGTATTTCTCATGGACCACCAACCTCTCTTTAATGCTTACAATTAGACCACCTATGTCCAGGATATCAACACTGAACTTTGAATGGCCTTGCCTTATGAAAGATGCACATACCTTTTTAGCTTATTGTAATTGAGATACCATGCTCTCCATTTGATGCTTGTGAATGTCCTATATATAACTCTTTTGAGTGTCTATGCTTATCATCAATTTCTCATAGCCAAATAAAGTTTGTTTGAAGGTTAAGATGGATTGTTTTGGGACTTGACTGGGCTGATTAGGAAGATAAAAAGGTTCATGAGGCTAATCATAGGATTGGTATGAGTCATCATACTATTGATAAGGCTCTATATACATTTGGTGAGGATCATCATAAGGCTAATATGGATCATGGTAGGGCTGATAAGGGTTATGAGGATCATAATAAGATGTATATGGATCACTTTGGAATTGCTGATAAGGAGATGAATGATATAATTATTATAGGCTATCATAGCCTAGAAAACACATGAAAAACAACTAAATTTTGAACAAAATTTGCCTTTTACCTCTGAGATAAGGACCATAAGAGCACTTGAAACTACTTTTAAAGACCAATATTCTACAAACTATGTACTCCAATGGCTGGATCTATGTCCCACCGAGCATGCTAGAACTGTTAGCAACCCAAATAGCACCCTATTGAAGGCTGATTGCATAGTATCTCCTTCACACCTATAATAACATTGGAATTATCTAAAGTGTGGGACACTTGCATTTAGACTAGACCTCTAGTTTTGATGAGGTTAGATCCTTTGATGTATCAATTATGATTTGATTACTAAAACCTACTATACTTTTTGGGATGAAAAGGGTTAGAAGGAAGTTTAAAGGTAAATATTATTCTACCATTGGTGATATACCTATATTTATAGTTCATCCACTCTATTTGAGCTCCTAAAAAACTGATAAGACAAACACATAACTAAATCTACAACTCCAAATGACTCCTATATAATAATATTTCACATATAGGTTTCATTAAGTGACCAAAGCATGGGGGAGATTATGGAATAGGCATGATTAAAGGCACTAACCTATCAATTATATCCATTTTTATCTTATTTAAATGATATCAAACACTCTATATGACCTACACAAGATAACATACTAGTAACTAGGTGAGATCAGGACCTGCCAAGGGAGGAAGTTCTACCACATGTGCATATCAAACTAATATTACACACTATCATATAATATAGGAATATGAAAATAATCATTTTGTTCATGTCAAAAGGTTACAAAGCTTGATCTTGGTAGAGTTTAATCATGCCTAAGAGAGGGATCTTAAAAATTGGCTTAAAAGCCTCAATATATAGAAGATGAAAGAGAAAGCCAAGAGATTGGGATTGAAAAGAGGAGAAGAGTCAACTAAACATCAATTAAATTCAAACTTGAGTTAAAATTTGATAACAATAGTCTTAAATACATCTTATTTTGTTTATTCCTTGCCTGAACTTTGCATGATTTCCTTTTTGGCATTATAAAGGAATGATGGGCCATCTTGACTTATCCAAACTCCTTTTGTATGCTTCTTACACCAAAATTTTGTAGATAAATCCACTTAAAATGAGACCAAGATGAGTAAATATATTTCTCTTACATGAATATCAAGGAATATACATGATGATTAGTCAAGGATCAGTCAACTAGAGTGATTACATTAAAGACTAGTAAACAACCACTTAAGCCCTTCTTTGCATGAATTAGAAGTTGTAGACTAAGTTATGCATGGAAATTACATTTGAATAGAATATAATTGGCATTAAAACTCAACATGAACTCCTTTTAAAGCCTTCTAATGCCATTTTCAACTTAAATGTTTGACCAAATAGGCTTACTAGGCCAAATAGGTCTAGTAGCCTTCTTATTGCACTTGAAGACCATTAGAAACTACATGAAAACCATGAAAATTAAAAATAAAATGATATTTATACCTGGAAAAAGCCCTCATATCATGAAATATCTCCTTTTAATGAAGAAATACTTGCAACTTAGTCAAACAAGTTGACTAGGTCAATTTAGCTTGAATTTTTTGTAAAGTGGCCATTTTGAATGATATATTAAGGACACTTATAGGAATATTTTTGATCATATTATGATTTTAGGATTAATAAAAAGTTCTAAACTTTATCTCCATGGATTGTATTTCATGTAAACTACTTTGTACCCCATCTTTTGCACTTTTTTCTTTTAAAAATCTATTTTTTAACATGATTCATATAATTCAATACAAAAAAGTACCATTTTTGGGACCCTCTCTAAGTTTAAATGATGTTTTATGAGGTTTTAGGTTGATCATTGAGGTTTTGATTGCAATAAAATTAACTTTTGTCAAAATTAGTCATTATAAGGGTTTGAGAGGGTTTTGGAGGTGAACCTTCTTAGCAATGGTTCATAAAGTAAAAACATCCAAAATCAAACTTATTTCCATGAATATCTAGTATACATACCACATCAACATCCTTAAGAATATTGTGTTCCCATGCATAAGGTATGAAAATATACCTATGTAAATAAATTTCCCTGTAGGGTTTGCAAGCATTCTGGACATGATTACACTCTTAGCGACTGTTTAAAAATAAAATACCATCAACCAAAATAAATTTTTAATTAATTATAATTTAATATGTTTCATCATATAATGTTAAGATGATTTGGCTCAATTCTTCATGTGGTGAAAGATACAAGCACTTGATCAGGTGGCTCGAATGGGTGTCTTAGCTTACAAACTTTGAAATTGCTCTTTAGACTAAAACTAACTCTTACATTGATTCTACCTACTTGAAATAATAATCATGGGGATTTAAATATCTCTCATATAATTCTAAAGGTATCATTTTTCATTGTAGTACTTGGAGATGTCTTGAGGTGGTATAGGCCTTAAAGGCTTAAAATTGGTTTTTAGGACTAATTGGCCAATAACTAGTTTTTAGAAACATATAGATGATATTGGGATAAAAAACCTTGTTTTCATTCAATTTAAATCCCTATGACCTCTCTTTCACTACTCAAGCTTCATTTTGGTCGTGATGCCATTGAGGGTGCCTGTAGGGTTTCTTACATACATGGCATGTGTGACCCTAAATCACTGAGTTTGCCTATTATCTTATTTGTAGTGAGATTATAAATATTTTATAACCTTGAAAATTCCTTATAAACCCACATATAAAGTTATATACATCTTTAACAATTCACAAAATAAGCAAAGTCCTTTAGGAATATACAATCTTTTTTTGCTCTTTCTTGCTTAGCTAACCCGCAAAGGCATGGTATGCATAGAAATGTAGTGTGATAACTTATAAAAAGGAGTTTAGAGTTTGAAAATCATTCTCTTATACTCAAAAAACATTTAAATAGGTTCAAACCTTTTTACAAACCTTGAAAACCTTTCAAGAACCTTACCTAGTTCCTTCTTTGATTGTCATGTAATAGGTAGTTGATTGTGCTAAAATAATGAGGTTATCCACCTTTTAAATGGTATTTATGATGACATGATATAATTTATTATGTCACAAATATTATTTGTACTAATTTTAGGGACCTAATTCCACTTATAAATGCCTTAAAGACATAAATTTCTCTAAAAACTACCTACCAAGTGTTGACTATGCGTGTGTTACACATGTTGTAAGTGATTTAATGAGAAATGGAAGTGATTATATCAATTTCACACTCATTTAGTCTATATTATTCCTCTCACCTTACTTTCAATCATAATTCACCCCTCTTATAGCATGTTAACACATCAAACTATGTTATTAGGCCTCACACAATCAAAAAATCCATACAATAGGCCTATAACTTCATCCTTATGAGCTTGGAATTATTTTAGTATCTTGATAAATGTGTTAAGAATTTATATTTGTCATTTAATTTTATATAATATCTCACATGCTTCCTTCTTGATCAGATGTTCTTAAGTTATATCTTGAGAACATGTGGGTTTATGAAGGAAATGACCATCTAGTATGGCTGTAGGTAACATTGACAAGTGATGTTGGCAATTAGTATGACTGTGTCACCATTTTAAGACACTCCTCTCTTTACCTCTTGATATGATTCCACCACAAATGTCTTAATAACCCCCATGAACATAAAGTTATTATCATTGACCACTGCTCTTAAAAACCCATCATACTTAGAGATATGACTATCTTCTTTATATGGCTGTAGTTGAGTGTAGACATCAGAAATCCACACACTTGAAATTACAAATGTCAAAGTAGCCCTAGAAGTACCCTTGGACCCTCTTAAGACCAACCTACACCTATTAAGCCTAAACCAACCAATCTATACTTAGTTGCACCTATCTGAGTAACCCTGGCCTTCAGGACCCTATCCCTGTAGACCCTGACCATCGACGGTTAGCCTTGGGAACCCCTGACCATCGACAGTCAAGATCCACTTTTTGACCAAGATCATGCAAGCGCTACTGACCATTTTCTAAATATAAATTGTCTAATTTGTTTTTTGAGCCTTTTCATGCAAAAATTATATTTAGATGACCCAGTTATGCCTTCACTTCCACCTCTTGCTTATGCCTATAAGAGAGATAGGCCTAGGAGGTCAAATCCATATGCAATAATTATCAAGAGCTTAGGCATTCAAGAGTTTTCTTTTTTAGGTCAATTAAGTCAATTAGCATCATTAGCATTATCAAGAATTATCAACCATCTTATTGAGAGCTAACTTTTCATCATCTCTCAACCAAGCTTTCAAGTACTATTACTCTATTAGAATCAAGCTAGATTTCACCAATAGGTTAACTTCATCAACCACCAACCCAACTAACTTTTTGTAAGATAAGTAGTTGTTTATTACTATTCAAATACTTTTATTCCATTTCATAATCAATCTATCCCTTGCCTAACTCCCAAAATTCATCTATTGAATCCCATCATCTTCTGTTGATCAAACCCATAATTCCATAGTTAACCACTGACGGTTAGACCCCAACCACTTGCGATCAAGCCTAACCGCTGATAGTTACCCCAACCACTGATGGTCACCTATGGTAGAAAAAACAACAAGCTGATTTCACCCATCCACACCCAAAAAAATCAACTTTTCTATGTTTCTGACTACTCACAGAACCCCTTCTAATTTTTTGAAGCATACCTTGACCCATTAGCACTAATATTAATTGGTTTATCAATAATTAAATCATTTATAGTCTATTTTTCTAGCAAGCTTTCTTGTATTCAATTTTAGTACCTTTTAATTATTGATGCAAGTACCTTCTTTTCAGTTTATCAACTTGATTGTTTAAAAGATGTGGATTGAAAACCCCTAAAGAAGTTCTCACTTCTAGGATTTAGCTATCACTAGGCACTCCACCCAACTATCTGTCTAACAAACACTTTTTCTTTAGTGCTTTCTTTTATACAGGTCTTCTTCCCAAGCTAAAGAGGATCTTTCACAATCATTTGGATTCAATGCATGCACAAACAAATATATTTCTCAACCATACCCATATTGAGTTTCTTTTCTCTCTTTTTTTACAACTTAAGTGAAAATTTACATGAAACATTCTAGGATGCCCGATGGGACCTAGAGTCTTTACTTGTATTTTATTTACATTTGTATGCTCTCCTCTCTATTTGTGCTCATAATTGAAACTAAAATTTATTTTGGGATTAAAATAAACTACATCCATTGCTTGCTTTTAAGATTAGTTCACTTTGAATTAAAGCACAATAATCTTATTGTAGCATCACCTTTATTATATACACTAGCCAAACCACTTTCACCAATCAAACATCAAAAAAATTTGAGATAAGCCCCCACTAGGATTTCATCCCCTATTGATCACCTTACCCATTCCTTACAGTCTTACTTGGAGGTCATTACTAAGAGGAGAACCAACTTATGTCTTTGGTTGAGTATAAACTCTGGACATCAATATATATTGGCTAAGCACCCAACACCCTTATCACTCTAGGACTATGAAGTGAGGGGGTAGGCCCTAATACCAAGCCATGTATTGATTCTAATACAAATTATTTTGAGCACTTAAAAAACCTAAAATCAACCTTAAACTACTTCTATAGTACTTTATCTATAAGCCAACTTCTATCACACATTCTCATAAACTAAGGCATAAGACAAAAATGAGATTAAAACTAACATCTAGGCTTAAACATACTTCATAGTGTGTGTCTTGATTGCCTTTATCATTTTATTGTCTTCTTTTTGTTTGAGTGGTGAGTTTGTTCTTGTTTTCTCTCCCCTTTTTCTTGTATGGTTCTCACTCATTAGTAGCGAAGAGAATTGGTAGAATAGTAATTGTCACTTAAATCAACCTCTTCTACCTCCTCATCTATGGAGTACATCTCTGAGGTAGAAGATTCACCTAATCTATTTGGAAACCCTACTTTCCCTCAAGTATTTTCCCAAGGAGACATGGATTTTACCACCTTTCTAGACAATAATCTAGTGACCCTTTAGCACTATCTTAACACCTCTTCTCACCATATCCCAGTTTCAACTCTACCTCAGAATCTTCCTTATGGTATACCATCCCACCTTATGAAGGGTATCCCTATTTCCATGATCACCACCCAACATTTTACCACACAAGTATGTTTGTTTACTAACCCTTTTGATGCTATGGCTAAGAACCAACCTATCCAACCAACTATTACCCTTACACCTTCCACCCCTATTAATAAGTCCTCTATCTTGGGGACAACCCAACCATTGACCCATCATATGCCACTTATATATGGATCACCAACCACCAGCATTACCAACCTCCCCTCTATCAAACCTAACCCATCAATTAATACCCTTTTACCAAGATTAAGGGTATCTATCCTTTCTACCTCACCACCATTAACACAAAGGTTACTACCTCCCCTCTTGTCACCAACCCAAACTACTACCCATGCCCAATCCATAGGGACTTCTAAACAATTACCCATTACACCTAGTGTAAGATATATCCCTAACCCATAAGGGTATGTATCTACTACCCAACCACCATCATCCACCTACTCTACCCAACCTCTAGCATCCACATTCCAATATGTGACAACCTCTCAATCACCAAACATAACCAATATGTTGTCCAACCTCAACCATAATATCAGCCTTATAGTCCTTTTAGTGCAACACCTCAAACTAAGCTAATGAAAATAATCATGGACAAGCTAACAAACCTTGAGTCATCCATTTTAGGAGCTCATAACATCTTATCCTATGATCAAATTTTTAATGAATTTATTCACCCTTATGTCCCCATCAGACCTTACCTTCCTTAATAGAAACTTCCAAAATTTAACAAATTTCAAAGCAAGGACCCGAAAAACACCTTAGGGATTTTAGCCATTCATGTTACATGATTGCTTAAGATGATGCCCTTCTCCTTATAACCTTCCTCATATCTTTATCTGGCCCAACACTCGACTGGTATAGTGCCCTCACTAAGCATTCCATCTTTTGTTTCACCCAACTAGCACAAGTCTTCTTGGATCACTTTTCCACTAACATTTCCAAGAAGGTCTCTATCATAGACCTCTATTCTATCAGGTAGTTCAATGATGAGTCCATTGCTGATTTTGTTTCCCATTGGAGAAGCTTGATTAATCAACTTTCATTTTCCCTGCTTAACTTAAACTTATAGAACCTTTTGCTTGAGCTTGTGCCAAACATATATCTTCTACATGCATTTCCAAAGATTTATAACCTTTGATGAGGATTTTACCATGGAATGTAAGCTATAAAATTGGGCCATAGATGAAGGTAAATTAAAGTTACAAAATAAGAACTCTACCTTCAATACCAGTGAAACCTCTTCTTCCAAACTAGGTAACCAAGCCAATATCAGAACTAAGACTAGGGTAACTATGAATGCCATCATCGTTAAAACCATCCCTCTAGCCAATGTCAATTAATAAAATTCTCCCATTACCTCTAATTAAAATGTAAGGAAACCAAACCAAAGTAACCAAAAACAACACTCCACTTGGAGAATCTTACACCTCAATTTTGAAGAAGCTACTAAAAGTTAACCTTATACAACTTCCACCTATCAAACCTCCCCATCAATTTTATTCTTCTTTTCTAGCACCTACTTGGTACAATGAGAATGAACTTTGTCCTTTTCATCAAGTAATTGGACATGATGTCAGTCGATGTAATACTTTCAATAATGTTGTTCAAATTTTTATTAATAAAGGGGAACTCGTGTTGGATAATCTCAATACCCCTCAAAATTAAGCTCTTGACATCTTCAAGAAACCTTTTTTGAACCATTCCCCTAAAAAAAATGAGGACATACCAACTGAATGATCCCATGATACCCACATGGTTAGTATGGTTTGTAATACACCTACCCATGAGGACCCTATCATTTTATCTACCCACTCCTCCCCCACCTCACCTATCAAGGTGATGGGGTCACCATACCCTCCTTTGGAGACCAAAACCATGAAGGTTATTTTATCCCTAGCTATGCTGATAAAAGCATTAGAATCATCACATATTACCTCAACTAGTGCATCTAAATAAACAAACATTCATGATCTACCATCTCCACCAACTACTGAATAAATCACCACACTTTTAGACATCATCCTTAGAGGAGAAGTGGTTCCACCATCACCTCTAATTTAGGAGCTATATATTCTAGTCCTACCTTCCTCACCTCAGGAGATCAACCAACCTACCAAGCATCCTCCCCAAAGTATAAGTCTATTTGTTGCATCCACTACCCATGGATCATGACCAATACATAAACATTTTTACACATTAGTAAAAAAATTAAAATTTGCCTCAAAACTAGACATGGATAAAAGCATTTTATAGCAATAGTTAGGGATTCCCTCCATCAATAAATTTTAACATTCTAATACACCTCTAACCAACCAATGCATCATCTCTCCACCACCTCTTAAACCAATACGAACCTCTAACAACCCCTCAACTTCTTAGTCAACCAAAATTAACCACCATCTCACCAAGCAGACCTCTTAAAACTTTTGGTGCCTTCCCTACTCAGATTTTGGTTCACCCATCCTTGAATGTAGACTTAACTTCACCCAAACATATACCCTAATCTCAACCTACACCAACTAAGAAGATGAAAACATTGAAAGGGCACATGACTAAGCCTCGACCTAACTCTACCTTGCCCTCTATTAGTGGGCCTCACCCTTCCACTTTGATTAAAAACAAAACTCCTTTTAACATATGTCACCCATTATTGTTGATTACACCAACACATTTATTATCCAATGTGCCAATCCTTCCCAGATCATAACTAGTCAGACCACCAAACATGGCCACCCCAACTACCAACATACCTAAGCCAAAACCATCCACTAGAACCACCTTACCCAAACCATCTCTTACCCTACCTATTACCACCCACATACCCATCTTAGCAACCAAAACCATGAGCCCAAAACCTTCTTTACCTATAGAAAAATCTTATGCAACCATTCTTCAAAGATTAGTGTAGACCTCCTGCCTCACATTACCTCCCATCAAAACTTTTGATCTTCTTAGTTTGAAGCTAAAATAGTATAATGAATGTCAAATTTTCTCCTATCATAGGACACCTGGGAATGACATGGAGAATTTTAAAGCTCTATATGCCATTATCCACTAGCTCTATGAGGAGGATGATATTTTGGTAGATGACCTTCCACCCATTCCTTTGCCATTAAACCCATAAACTAGCCACCAACACATTCTTAATCCCCCATTCTCACCTCAAAGTGACAGAGAATATACCCAACCCATCATCACACCTTCCACCTTTATCAATACCATTAATGTGGTCACACAATCAAAATAAAAGGATAAAGGGAAGGCCAAAGTGTCTATTCCATGGATATACCCACAAACTCACCCTATCCCAAACTAGATCCAGACCTCCATGTCTACAACTAAGCCCAAGGTTATCATCTTGGGAACATCAAAGGCTAAGCCCTCTGAATCCATCAAGAGGGTCATTCTTAGACAACTACATCAAACCCCAACTAAGATGAGCCTTTATGATTACATTTCCACTTCAACCCACCATCATTAGGCCATGATTGAGGCTATTTAGGATATTGAAGTTGGAGGGTATTCTCAACATATAAAAGACTTTATCAATGCTCTCTAGCTCTCCACCCTTCTCACCTTCAAAGACTTGGGGATACCTTCTATCCACCCTAAAGACCTAGATCCCCCTCTTTTTATTACAACCCATATCAGCGAAACTCACATCAAATAAGTAATGATCGATGGGGGAACTAGTATCGACATCATCTCTTTTGATGCCTATGAGCAACTCAAGCTACTAGACAATGTCATGTCTAAAACTTTGGACATGATTAGATATTTTAATGACACTATGAACACTACCTTAGGAACCATCGTCATTCATATTCAGTTAGGACCTCACATGCTCCTTGAACTCTTTTATGTGGTTGAAGGTGAATTTCAATATAATGTTTTGCTAAGGAGACCTTGGATCTAGGCCATGGGATGTGTACCTTCCACCCTCCATCATTGTGTCAAGTTTGAATACAAAGGTCAGTTTATTACCATACACGCTGACCCTAACCCTTTTTTAGTATGTAATATGACCTACCATCTTAATAATGTTCTTCTACCTCCATCCAAAGCACTATAAATAACCACCACCAAACCCTCACCCATAGAAACCAAAGCCATTAATTCTTCCCCTTCCACTGAGGCATCTACTAGCTCATCTATCCCTATGGACTAGATACCCATCATTGATCCTTTGAAACCTACCTTTCAACACATTATCCTTGGAGAATACCATATTATCACCCTTGATACCTTTCTTACTCCCCAAGAATACAAGAAACTCAACCACTAACTAGATTATGACCCCAACATTAGATTCATTACCCCCTTAGGGCCTCTAATCTATCAAACCCACTTTATCTATGGGGGAATTGACAAACCACTTAAAATTTCCATCACTCCCTCTCCACCTCAACCTTTCACCTCCACCTTCTCTTATTTAGATAACCTAGACTTCACCAAACTATACCTTCATAGATGTGTTTGGAAGGGATTTGTTTTGGGATGATATGAGCACATCTCACACATGTTGAGATCAATTGAGACCCAAAAGCCTCATAATAAGCATGGTCTCAACTTGATTCTAACTAAGAAGAAGAAAGCCAAACAAAATACACCTACCATTGTTGAAGAAGAGACCCCTTCCTCACCAACACCCCCTCCACCTATGGGTGAGGATGAGGACATCATCCCACCTAACTTTTTTTTTCTATCAACATGATTACCCCTAGTGCCCTAGCTTATCAAAAGGAAGGGGCATCCATATCCATCCTTTTGACCCATCCTCATCTCATGGGAGAAGAATATCCTACCATTAACATGATTTAGTGTCAGGATGATTGATGAGGCCACCAATTGCTCTATTTTATAGCCTCTTCCATACCTAGTATATATATATATATATATATATATATATATAAAATGTAAATCTGCATTACCATCCATGACTCATATAAATGAATCAAAGAATTTATGATTTTGTGTGTGCACCGATATATATATATATATATGTTATAAATTAAAGATGCTTTTTATTTGATTAGATTATACTTGTTTAACTTTATTTAACAAACATTTAAAGGGTAATGTAAGGTTGTAGGAATCTTGTTTGGTCACAACAATTGTAGGCTACCTACAACAACTTTAGGCTTCCATCTATAGGTTTCCCATAATCACTGTTGGCTTCCACCTATAGGCTATCTGCAACAATTGTAGTCTTCCACATATAGGGTGCCCATAGCAACTGTAGGCTTCCACCTATAAGTTACCCATAACCACTATTGGTTTCCACTTATAGGTTGTCTATAGCCACTATAAATTACCTACAACAACAAGATTTCACCTAGAAGTTGCTCATAGCCACTACACAGAACATAACTATTATTACGATCATATATTAAGGACACATACAACTATCTTGGAAACTAAATGAATGATTGAAAATGAACATAGCTATTATACAGACTCCCCATATTTAAAAATACTTGGACGTGTTGCTAAAGATGAAAAAGATAAGGACAATGGGAAGGAGATAAAAAGAAGTAAAATAATATAATAATATACATAATAATTAACCTAGTCAGGTCTAAAACAAGTAATTTAAGTTACTAAGCACCTGAAGGTTGACTAGAGTAGTTCCTAAGTATTTGTACTTTCCTTAGTTTAGTGTTTTTGGTTAAAAGCTGATAAATTGATAATGGCAGAACCTAGATTAGATTAGGAGTTGGATAGATGATAACAAAGTAGTAAAATTATAGAAGCCATTATAAACTAAATATTGTAATCTTTTGTAACAATCTTTAATTTATACATATCTTAATAATGAGAAGGTTAATTTTGTAAGAAGATTTTGCAAGTCTCTTGGAGAAGGATTAGAACTTAGTTCTGAATGAGGAAGGGCCTCCTCAAAAGGAGTTGTAGTGAAGATCCTGACCCTCCTTAGTTAAGTTTTTTTTGTAAGTTGATTTCATTACTAGTTTGATTATATAAAGTATTATATATGTGTGATTCATAAGTGTGAAGTATTTATATATTTTTGTTATAATAATTTCATAGTATAACCATCTGGTGAATTCAGTAAAAATTCATTGTACTACAACTAATAAACAAGATAATCTATGGATCAATAATGCATATATAATGCTGACATCTTTAAAAAACACACATATCCTAGGTTGGCAATTAGTGTTAATTATAATCAAAAGTTTGGTATTAACTAGGTAATGAGTCTACTTAATATTTTAGCACCGTTGTTGGGGAGGGTGTCAATTATTATTTTCTAGAATCAATTAGTGCTTTTCAAGATTAATTAATTATACTATCCTACCCAACTAGGCAAGTCAAGTGAGGACACTGTGGTGTCTTATGCCAGATGTCTAAGTTCTTAGATGTTGATGGTGCACAACATTTTTGATGCATTGTCCAACCCAGCCAAGCAAGTCAAGTGAGGGCACTACAATGTCTTATATCAGATGTCTAAGTTTCTAGATGTTGATGGTATACAACCTTGAATGCCTCTTTACAATCTTGTAATTTACTTAGTTCATGTTTTTTTTAGAATTTACTTTCTTACAAGAGTTATTTATTTTTTGTAAAGCGTGCCTTTAATTTTCCTATTTTCATTTCCTATTTTCTAGGGTAATTTTTTTGGTTTTATTTTCTACTTTTTAGAGTAATTTTCTCACTTTTAGTAGATAAATTTACTGCTTTCTAGAAGTAAAATTTCAATTCCATTCATTTTGATTTCTGCACTCCTTTAATTATACTTTTTGCTTATTTTGAAACAACCCCCTAAAATACACAAAAAAAGACACTAATTCTATGTAGGAAGGGACATGATAGCTGAAAGGTGTGGCACAATGTTTATGCAAAGAGAAAGGCATTCTCGAGGGAGATTATTGCGAAATAAGCCACAAGTTTCTACCAGGAAAGAACCACAAATACATACAACAACTAAGAATCTTGTTAAAAAATATACCATAAGCTAGAGGGCTCTTGAAGAAGTAAACACTACAAACTAAAGGAAGCAGCTCATAGAAGAAATACTATTGGCTTTAAAAAAGCCAACAAAAGTGGAGGAAGCATTAGCTAAGTTATTAAATATAAATGAAAGAGAAGAAATTCACAAACCAAAGACTTTAGAAAGTAACATCAAAACATCATTCCAACAAGGTTTTCTTGAACAAATCAAAGAAAGCTGAGGAGAATCTTTAGATTTCTCATCTGGTAGAAAGACTATAGATCAGCTGATAAATGTTTACTATCATGATGATTAAGGGACTAATATGAAATTTTAAGTCATGATCTTGAGTACCTTTGGTATCCATATCACAAGAAAATCCATCATGAATGGAGGAGAGTTTGTAAATGACAATATGACTTCAGACACAGTTACTTTTGAATTTCCTATTCTAGATGCAATAGGCATAACACAAATAAAAAATATCTTACGCTCAGTCTTTTTCAATTTTATAAGTACATTATCACAAGACCTAGACACTTTTTTGTTCAAATTTGATATCTTCTATAAAAGGTATGACTACAGGTAGGATGCACAAAAATTGAAACTTTTTGTAGCCACCCTCAAAGACTCAGAGCTTCATTGGTTTATGGAACTAGATAGTAATTCAGTCCACACTTTGGAGGACATGAATTTTTTTTGGATAGGTATTAGGATTATGGATGAGGAATAAATTATCAAAAAAATGACATCTTTAAGATGACTCAAGAAGGGAACAAATTTTATGAAGATTATATTGAACGGTTCATGTTCAGTGTACAAAAATTCAAGCAAAGTGCACTAGGAGAAGAACTTATAAAACTCATCTTCTTGAAATGAGTCTAAGAATATTGTATACAAGCCTTGGACCTAATGAGTGGGGGAGATATCTCCCATATTCCATTTATAGACATCAAGGAGTTGAGCAAGAATTATTCTAGGTCTACCATAAACAAAGTTCAGAGGCAAAAAGCTTCCACTGGTAGCTACAAATGGCCTATCAAAAATTGAAGTTAGTAACCTATTACAAGACATGAAATAAGATATCATTAGTTACTTGGATACCTAGCTAGATAGCCTACACTCAAGGCAAAAATAAGTAGCCTTGGATCAAGCTTTGACCATCTATTATCTAGATTGTAAGAAGAAGAAAATAGATTGTAGGTGTCACAAGGTTTAGGTTAAAGTAGTTAATATCATAGTTGAAGAACTAGAAATAGTAGAGCTACATGATGTAGGAGGAGATGTAGACTAGGTTTTCTATGTTGTATAAAGAAAGCCATGGGTTCAATGACCATCTTATCTAGGTATGGGACAAAATCCACCCTTTGCAAATTCTACCTCTTTTAATTCATAATTTGCAAATACTACTACCTATTGGAATAGTCCATCGATGAATGTCCCACCTCCTAATTCTAACTAGTTTCCACCTCAGACAAGCTACCCCACCACCTCTTGGTAGCCTCTATAAAATGTATCCTCACTTTGGATACAAGCTTGACAACCACCCCAAGGCCCACCCTTTGCAAACTAGTGGCTACATCCCTAGAGACCCAATTAACCCTAGGGAAACCATCAGGGAGGATTCCCTTCACAACAATAACAACCTCCTACTCTTATGCCTAATACATAAGTTGCAAAGCCTAATCATCTCTCTTCCCAACTCATGTAGAATCCTACAAATAAATTGGTATAATTAATTTTTAGTACTAAACCTGTTTAATACCTAACATATACAGTGAACATTAGTGAGGTTAACCTACATTTAATAGAAGTTCTACCACCCCTATCCCCACTGATAATAATGGAGCTAGATCAAGAAATTCCAAAATATCATGCTAACCCACCTTCACCATTGCAAGTACTCTCTGAACCAACAAATAAAGATATTGATGAAGCAACCCCACCATTTCTTGAATGTATTAGACTTTAATGCCATGTAATTGAGCTTGAATTTGATCTCATATGATAACTCAAGAATCTTTATGTTAAAATTCCTCTCTTCTAGGCCATCAAGGATGTGCCCATATATTGCAAAGCTATTAGATACTTATGTCTATGTAAACCTAGAAGAAAGAAGAAGGATCCAAATATAGTGCATGTGATTGGTCAACTAGTAGATATTATGCTAGAAAACACCCTACTAAAGAATTATTCAGATCTAGAATGCCTAGTAATAACAGTCCAGATCCATGATAAAAAATTATCTAATACATTGATAGACTTGGGGGCTGTAATAAATGTAATAACAACTAAAACCATGAAAAAACTATAATTGAATAATATTCATCCCACATCTATAATACTAAAAATAGTTGATAGGTCTATAGTCAGACTAGAAGGAGTCATTGAAGATCTTGTCATTATTATACATTCTTGGGAGTATCCTACAAATTTCATTATACTCCAGCCAAAGTCTAATTTGATTGGATATCCTCTTATCTTAGGATGACCTTGGCTTGCCACAACTAATTCCTTCATCAGCTATAAATCAGGTGACATGTTGATTTCTAATGGCAACCACATTAAGAATTTGGTCCTCTATCCCCTAGCATAGTTGGCTTTGGCACCAAAGCATATATTATAGGCTAAAGAAGATGAGGTAGACCGGCCTCCCTAAATTATTATCTTCACTATAGACCATGTATGCACCTTGGCTGATTAGGTAGAAGATATAATTATCTAGAATAATTACCACACTCACTCTATAGATCTCAACCACTTATAATGTGTTGAGTGCTCATTTTCTAACCTCTAAGAAGAAGATAATTTTGATGCATCTATACCAAAAATATTCCACCAGCTATTGCCTCATAGCTATAGCCAAACCAAATCCATTAGTGATATAGAAATGATGAAAGCACTCTCAAGATAAATTGAAATCTCTCCATGAAAAACATTGCTTATTAATAGTAAGCTAGAGTTAAATGAGGAAAAGTTCCTAGTTAGAATGTTGAATGCAAACCAATGCACTTTTGCGTGGGATTATGAGGATATACAAAGAATTATTATAAAAAATGCACACATTATATCTATATCAAATAAGAGTGCTAACCAATTGGACAACCACAACGTATGATGGATCCAGTTCTTACAAAAATAGTCAAAGTGGAATTGTAGAAACTTCTGATCTCTAGATTTATATATCCCATCTCAGATAGTGAATGGGTTTCACCATTAGTAATTATACCAAAACAAAAATGGAGAATCATATGTATGCATAAATTATAAGGAATTTAATATAACAACCAGAAAGGATCACTTTCCTCTACCTTTCATTAATTAGGTGTTGGACACGGAAGAAATATTTTGCCTTTCTGGATGGCTTCAGTGGTTACAAGTAGATTAGGATTACTCCTAAGGATTAGGAGAAGACCACCTTCACTTGTCCCTAGGGTAATTATGCTTATGATGTATTACCTTTTGGGCTATGTAATGATCCTACAACATTTAAATCTATAGTTTAATTATGCTTATGATGTATTTCCTTTTGGGCTATCTTGAGTTTCTTTGAAAATATGGCTAATGAATGTGTAGAAATCTATATGGATGGCTTCACTATTCATGAAAAAACATTTGATGAGTGCCTGAATAACCTAGAGAAAGTGATACAATACTATTAGGAGCACCATTTATCTTTAAGTTACAAGAAATGCTACATGCTTATGAAAAAAGGCATTATCTTAGGTCATCATGCATATGTTGAAAGAATTAATGTTGACCTTACAAAAATTAGCATCATAATAAACCTGTTTATTCTTCAAAAATAGAAAGATGTCAAGAGTTTTTAGGACATACTGGTTACTATAAGAGATTTATCAATAATTTTAGAAAAGTAATAACACCATTATTCACTCTCCTGACTAAAGATGTTGAATTCATCTAGACTCCTACCTGTGATATAACCTTCAAATAATTAAAGGAATTATCGACTACCACCCTTATTTTGTGTGGTCCTGATTAGAATCTTTCCTTCCATATTCACATAGATACTTTAGACACTGCCCTAGGAGCTGTGCTAGGCTAAAAACAAGAAGCACTCAATTATACTATATATTTTCTAAGCAAGAACCTATAGGCAACATAATTAAATTACATAGTTACTAAAAAAGAGTTCTTGGTAGTAGTATATGCTATCAACAAGTTTTATCACTGTATCACAGGGTATCATGTCTTTTTTCATACAAACCATGTAGCCAATCAATATCTTATGAATAAATTAGTTATCCTAGATAGAGTGATAAGTTAGTTGATCTTATTACAAGAAATTGATCTAACCATTATAGATAAACCTGGTAAAGACAATGTTATGGATGACTTCTTATCATGCCTACAATCCCTTCAAGAAGATACAATAGTGGATGACTCATTTCTAGATCAGCACCTATTCTCCCTCACCCGTATCACACCTTGGTATGCTAATATTTCCAACTACCTTATCATAGGGTTACTTCCACAACACTTCTTCCCTAAACAAAAAAGAGATTTGATTTAAAAAAGTTGTAGGTATTCATGGCTATCTAGATTCCTTTTCTATACTGGGCCTAACTCCATCATCAAAAGATGTCTCAGATAAGAAGTTATAGATGTCCTCAAAGCCTACCATAATGAACCCTATGGAGGGCACTTTATATCCAATCATACAACAATAAAAATATTGAATATAAGATATTATTGGACCTCACTCCATAAAGATGCAATAGGTATACTACTCATTGTGATAGATGCCAATGTATGGGAAGACCCACACGTTCAAATGAGATGCCTTTGCAACATCAAATGGTGCTTGAACCATTTGAAAAATGTGGCCTAGAATTTGTAGGACCTTTTGATCTAAAATATAAAAATAAACAGTACATCTTTATATGTAATGACTATGTCACTAAATGGGTGGAAGTAAAGGCTCTTACACATGTTAGGATTGAGAAGGTGGAAGCTTTCCTCTATGAAGAAATATTTAGAAGATATGACATGCCATGAGAAATAGTCACTGATTAAGGACACCAATTCATTGTTAGTTTAATTATTGCTTTGGTCCAACAATACGATATTAGTTATAAGAAATCAACTTTATATCATCTATAGTATAATGGACAGATGCAAGTTATCAATAGGGAGTTAGAAAATATTTTGATCAAGACTGTTAGTATGTCCCATAAGGATTGAGAGGCTAGACTTCCTAAATCTATTTGGGCTTATAGAATCACGTGGAAAACTACTATAGGCCTCACCCCATATGAGTTGGTCTATGAGAAAAAAATTATCTTGCCAATTGAATTTGAGAATAAGACCTTATGGACAACATTATAACTTAGGATAGATATATCTAAAACACAAAAAGAAAGGCTTATGCAGCTGACTGTCTTAGATGAATACAGACAATAGGCATTATAGAACATAAAACATATAAAACACTAACATATTAGATGGCATGATAGGTAAATTAAGACCAAGCAATTCAATGAAGGAGATTGGGCCTTTATTTTTTATTTAAAATATAAGGATCATAAGGGAAAACTCCAATCTAGATGGCTTGGTCTATTTGAGATTGAGCATGTTTATGATAATGGAGTAGTGCAACTCAAAACCATTAATCTGGTAAGATTTCATCTACTAGTCAATGGACATAGAATAAAGTTGTACAAAAAACCACTCATTTAGGAGGACACCAAGCACATACACATGTCATTAAAAAATGGATATAATGATGTGCTAGATTAGCAAGATGTCTCACCAGATAAAGGGAGAACCAACCAATAGATAAATGAATAAGGAGAGGAGGACATTCTAGCCCTCCTCTAACATGAAGATTGAGACCTTCACTTGGTCCTTGACCAATCACCCTCATTGCTAACTTGGCAAGGACCCAGAATAAACATTCTAATGCGGGTAAAAGTTACAGTCAGAAAAAAAACCAATAATGAAACCCCTTTTTGGGCATTATTGGTAGTTTTTGGGTAGAAAACTAGCCTACTAGCTACCTAGAAATGTAAAATAGGCCTAAATATAAAACCAACTTACTGGTTATTTAGGGGCAAAAACAAAAATGAAAAATAAACAATCATTCTAAGCAAAACTATTCATATTCCTTTAGTTGCTATGGGCTCTTCTATAGCTACTATGGGCACCTTCCCCATAGCTAGGCACAAATTTGTAGTTACTATGAGCACCACCTTTTGTTGCTATAGGTACACCCTAACAACTCTCTAAACACATGCAAGATAGTTCTTCACAAACTCTAAGCTATGGCCTTGGCTATGAGATTTTGAGCAATACATAGAAGACACTAGACAAGATAGAGGAGGAGTGAAGGAGGATTAGAGTATAAAAATCAAAACATTGCTTAGGCCTACCCCTAAATAACAAGGTCCCAAGTTTGAAAAACCTACTGGTTGCTAATGGAAAAGTTCACGAGGCACAAAATCTACAAAGAGTAAGACAACATAAATATAAATCATCAATAGGCTGATGTTGAGGAGGATCAAACAATAAAAACACCCTCAGCTACCCTCTTCCATGTTCATACAACACCTGACTTGGATAACACAAATCTGCAATAACCACCTTATGGTAAGAGGGAAATATTCTCTCATCCAACTATAAGACCCCTATTCCAGTTCCATGCAAGCTATCATGTTTACATGCAGATGAGATGAGGGCACAATCTAAGCTAACATCTTGTGATATCATAATTAATCAAAGGGGCCCACTTCAATCTAGTTATAACTACGAACAAAATAATTGCATTTTATTAGCCACTCACATGCAAATCCTTAGTGTAACCCTAGGAAAACTATTAAAAAGGTACACTATATATTTTGATCATAGAAAAGTATTTATTGTTTTAGTATAGCATGTATTATATTGAAAACCATATTAAATCATTAACATGTCATTAATTAATACCTCTCAACTCACACTTAAACCTTCATGATGATGTCTCAACCCACACTTATATTCCTAATCATGACCCTATTCTATCTCTTCCATCCTACTCATTCCACATCACTTGGGGATAAGTGACAACTCACGTGGGAGGGGGAGAATGCTACGGGTGATAATACCACGCCCTACAAGATCCATATGTGTGGGATTATATTCCATAATAACCTATAGGAAAAATAATCACTTTCATTGTTTTTTCTTATAAGTACAACCATTCATAGAAAGATAAATCATGCTATAACCTGCAACCTACAACCACAAATTACCATTATTGAACAAAACTTGATTTGATATAGGTAGACCTTTATAATCTAAATAGAGTGTGTTGCCAATTATCAATTGAAAATATTTCTAGAATGCTAAACTTAGTAGAATGGGAGGGTTAGTTGTGAGAAGGGAACCCACTGATCATAGGCAACTTCAAGGAGACCCAACCAGTTGGGCTATCTTCAATAGAGTTGGATGGACCACTTATTTTGAGAAATTATAGCATTTATTCAAACCCCTTGCTTGAGAATTTGTAGGATACTTTATAGGAGAGCAAGTTACTATGCATGGCATCACATTGCTAGTCACTAAAGAACTGGTAAGCCAGACAACTAGACTGCCAAGTATAGGATAGAACTGGCAAGACAAATCCAATGGTCTAGAAGCTGAACAATAGTTCTATCAAGGAGATGAAAAGCTAGTACTAAAGAAAGGGGGTGTAGAGAGACTTAAGTTACCTATAGCCTGGAGGGAAATATCCTCATACATCATCAAATATATGACCTATGAAGGAAGGTACTCTCTAATTTATACTCTCTAGTTTAATTTTATGAATCACTTACGATATGATAGGACCATTAATGTTCCAAATCACATATGAAACATTCGAAAAAGGATGTCTAAAAATTACCATTACCTAATATGTTTGATAACTAAACATGGAATAAACACTGTTATACCTGACCTCAATTTGAAATTACTTCTAACCCTAGAGAATGGTGAACCTTAGAAAGAGGAGGGAATAATGAGGAGGAATCTTCTGAGGAGCAGACCCAATAGATTACATAAGAAGATACTGCAAGCACTAGTGCTACTGGATAACCCATAGCTATTGAGGGTCCATCTAAAATTACTACAAGTAGAAGAAGGAGAAGGAAACTAGTCCTACCTCCTGATGACACATAGGAGGAAAGTCCACCCACATAAAATGAGTAGAATATTCCTTCTCCCATTATTCCAACTGTCTTCTCACCAAAGATTGATTCTTCCACCATGGCTCCTTTAGGGCAAAATAAAGCTCTTCCATCAAGTAATGCATAAGAATAACAAGTTCCGACAACCACCCTTCCTAAAAAGAAGAAGAAAATTGAAGAAAAAAAAACACTATGTATCAAGAAGGAGACATCCTCCTAGGAGATTTCAAAGAATTAAGAAACAAAAGACAACTATAGCCTCCTCACCCATAGACATCAGTGAGGATGAAAAGGGAAAGAGAGAGCCTAGGATTCAAAAGACCCTTGATGTGTTCAAGATTGTAGAGTGGTTTACTAAAGAGGAATCTACCAAGGAATAATAAGTACAATCACCCAAGCCATCCAAATTAACTAAGGAAGACATGGATCTCCTCAGACATATTGGGTACATAGAAAAAGAGCTGAGAATGATAGATTAGCCTGTAGTAGAAGAGGAATTGATTGAAGAAAAGACTATGGAAGAAGAAGAAAAACATGAGATAGCTACTCATGACCAGGAGTTCCAAACCTTAGAACAAGCTATGAAAAAAATATATAGACTGAGGAACGATATCACAAAGTTGAAAGGTAAGAGAGGCCTAGAAACAATTTTGGGGGCAAAATTTATAGAACCATCTATAGAAAGAAAGGTTATTAGAGGAACCTACAACAACTTCGTTAGAAAAACTTATAGTAACTTCATCTACCTTTCCCACAAATAACATTGATGTATGCTTAGAATCACTTATAGAAGATTATGCTCTAGCTTTGGTACCTTTCTACAATAGATTTCCTCTTCCAATGCCCACTCAAAAAATACCTACAATAAAAGAAGTTATTGATGTGGATCTTTCAGTCACCATGCCTGTAGAAACTAATGGCCTCTTGAATTTTCTTAAGAAATTTTTTGGTGATGATGAAACTTACTACGAGGAGTTGGTACAAAGATTTAAGGTATATGTTGAAATAAGAGAAAAAAAAGATGACTTAAAAGATAGGCTAGAAATGGCTGAAATTAGGATCAAGTATCTAAAAGAAAAGATTAATAAAATGCTTGAAACCATTAAAATGTTAATGGAGTGTAGATAACCTTCTAGGGTGTATGCTGTCTACTTAGAAGAGAGATGTCTTAGATTCAGATATGATAGGATCTATAATGATCAGTCTTACATAGTTTGTGACCTTAAATCTTTTTTTGAATTTTATAGACATGCCAACCTTGATCTCCAAGAATAGTTAAGTGAGTTTTACATACACCAATATGCTGCACCCAATGATGTAGATTGGAATCTACCCTAATGATTAGGTGGAGTATCAAGGAAAATAAAAAGAATCTACCCTAATGATTAGGGGTGAATCAGGTAATTTAGATTTTATAATAAAAGAATGGATCTCCTTCATGAACTTAGGTACTCCATAAGCATGGGTCATAAGGAAATAAGTAGAAGTTTAGAATCATTATTTGAGTCTTATGGAAGGAGATAGAAAGAAAATTTTTGTTTGTTGCTCTCACAGATGGGAAAAGCTCTTTGATGCTTTAAAAAGAAAAGAAATTTATTCCCCTCAAAACCTTAGGGAGGACATACATAGAGTATACATGTATATTGAGCTTGTCAAGAGGAGAAGGTTAAAATGGTTCTGATTGATGTTTCAATGTCCTACATTTTGGTTCCCAATTCTTGACTAGGAGGGAAAGGTCCCAGCTGACAGAGAGATAAAGAAGAAAAGATGGAATAACTTTGATGATGCTAAAGGCTTCTATATCTTTGAAGGGTCAAGTTGCACTAAGCCCTAGATTTTATAAAATTCTTTTGTTTCAAAATGTAGCCAAGGCTTGCTCAAGGTCGAGTAAGATTTTAAGTAGGGGGTGTGATGAGGCCACTAATTTATCTATTTTATAGCCTCATCCATACCTACTATATATATTTTTCTATGTAATTCCCCATAACCATCCATGAATCGTAAAAATGAATGAATAAATTTATGATTTTATGTGTGCATTGATATATATATAATGAATTAATGATGATTTTTCTTTGATTAAATTATACTTGTGTAACTTTATTTAATAAACATTTGAAGGGTAACATAAGGATGTAGGAATCTTTTTTGGGTAAAACACTTGTAGGTTTCCCATAACCACTATAGGCTTCCACACACACACACACACACACACACACACACACACACACACACACACACACACACACACACACACACACACACACACACACACACACACACATTATGAATTAATGATGATTTTTCTTTGATGAAATTATACTTGTGTATCTTTATTTAATAAACATTTGAAGGGTAACATAAGGATGTAGGAATATTTTTTGGGTAAAACACTTGTAGGTTGCCCATAACCACTATACACTTCCACCTACAGGTTGCCCATAGTTACTACTTCCACCTATAGGCTACTCACAACAACCATAGACTTCCACCTATAGGGTGCCCATAGCAACTATAGGCTTCCACCTATAGGTTGCCCATATCCACTATTGGTTTCTATCTACAGGTTACCTATAGCCATTGTAGATTGCCTACAATAACAATAGGGTTTCACCTATAAGTTACTCATAGCCACTACATAAAATAAAACTATTTTTGTGATCAGATCTTAAGGACACATCTAACTATATTGGGAATCAAATGAATGATTGAAAAGGACCATAGCTATTGTATGAATTCCCTACATGCAAGGAAACTTGGATGTGCTACCAAAAATGAGAAAGATAAGGACAATGGGAAGGAGACAAAAATAATTAAAACAACAAAACAATATACATTGTCCTTAACCCAATTAGGCCTAAAACAAGTAACTTTAGTTACTAACCACTTGAAGGTTGACTGGAGCATTTCTTAACAATTTGTACTTTTCTAGTTTAGTGTTTTTTGTTAAAAGCTAATAAACTACCTTCTATATTTAATGACAAAACCTAAATCAAATTAGGAGTTGTATAGATGATAACAAAATAGTAGAATTATAGAAGCCATTACATTCTGAATATTGTAATATTTTATAGCAATCTTTAATTACTACATATCTAAGTAATGAGAAGGTTAATTATGTAATAAGCTTTTTCAAGTCTTTTGGATAGGGATTAGAACTCAGTTCTAAATGAGGAAGGGTCCTCTCAGAAGGAGTTGTAGTGAAGATCCTGACCCTCCTTAGTTAACTGTGTTGTTTAAGTTGATTTCATTATTAATTTGATTATATAAAGTGTGATGCATGTATGATTCATAAATGTGAAGTATTTATATATTTATGTTATAATAGTTTCATAGTATAACTATCTGGTGAATTTAGTAAAAGTTCATTGTACTATAACTAGTAAGCAAGATAATATACAGATCAATATTGCATATAAAGTGCTGACATCCTTGAAAAGCATATGTACCCTAGGTTGAAAATTAATGTTAATCAGACTCAAGAATATTGTATTAACTAGGTAATGAGTCTACACAACAATGATCATGTTATTCTCACCTACCTCTATGCACCAAATCCATCCATCCACAAATATTTACCTTCAAAAACCTCAATCATGTTGAATTAATCTATCATGAATATTCACTTGGGCACTTTAGACAACCCCCATGTCATCAAACTTGGCCAAACCCTCTCCCCTAAAGAACTGTAAGACTTCTCTACCTTCTTCCAATATCATAGTATTGCATTCACTTAGTCATATGTTGATATTATTAGTATTAACCCAATCATTTCCACTCAAAACATCGTAACTAATCGTGATGCCAAACTTGTTAGATAGAAACTTTGCCAAATGCATCCTTGTATAGCCCTCCTTATCAAATAAGAAATTCAATACATCCTTTCTATCAACTTTATTTAACCCATTGATTAACCCCAATGGGTTTCAAACATCATTCCCTTCACTAAAGCCACAAGGGGACTATGTATCTATGTGTAATTTTGTGACCTCAACCTCACCTATCTAAATGATGACTTTTCTCTACCTAGAATTAACCAAATTGTTGATCTTATAGCAGGCCACGAGATGCTGTCTCTCATGGGTAGATTCTTGAGTTATAATCAAATTTTGATTTCCCCTAAAGATCAATACAAAATTGCCTTTATCACCCCATAAGGGACTTTTTATTATAGAGTCATGCCCTTCAGTCTTCAGAACACTGGTGTAACCTACCAACATGCCATGACCTATATTTTCCATGATCTTATCCATAAAATCATTGAAGACTATGTAGATGACCTTCTCGAGAAGTCCAAGCTATTCAAAGACCATTTAACCATTCTCAAGATTATCTTTGAGTGACTTATCCACTATCACATCCACCTCAATCCCAAGAAATGTATTTTTAGGGTCTTATCAAGCAAAATTCTAAGCTTCATCATTTTCCTTTGAGGAATCGAGGTTGATCCAAACAAAATCAAATCCATCCTCAAGATGCTACCTTTAAGCAATCTTAAACAACTCATAAATTATAGGAGAGACTTTAATCCATTTATCACTTCATCTCTTAGCTCTTTGATCAATGTCAACCTTTACACTACATCTTGAAAAGGGATGTCTCTTTCAAGTGGAATGTCGATTATCAAAAGGACTTTAATGCACTCAAAGAGTACATGTTATCTCCACCTATCCTTACACCTCCTAAGGATGGATAAACTTTCTACATCAATATCTATACCACAAACCACTCTCTAGGGGCGATGCTTGCCCATCAGGATGAACAACACAAGGAGTAAGCCATCTATTACATTAGCTGCACACTTATTAAATATGAGACTCGATACACACATACTAAGAAACTATGTTTATCCCTAGTCTTCATGGCAACCAAACTTTGCCACTACCTTCTTAACCACAAAATTTTTGTCAAAACTAATATCATCCCCCTCAAATACATGCACTCTAAACCATACCAAAACTAGCATATGGCTAAGTGGCTCATAATTTTAGCTGAGTTTGATGATGAGTTTCTCCAAAAAAAATCAATAAATGGACAAGTAATTTTTGACCAATTAATCGAGGCACCCTTAACAAACAACCAACCTCCCCCTCTAGAATTTTTAGATGATTCAATCACAAGTCTATCTCAAGCAAATTTTAACAATCACGTAACCATGTTTTTTAATGGTTCTAAATGTCAGCATGGTGGAAGAGCCAATATAATCTTTATCCCCCTTATAGATGAACTACTTCCTTTATCATTTAAACTCGACTTCAAATGCACTAACAATGTGGTAAAGTATGAAGACCTAGTAATAAGTTTCCAGACTACCTTGGCCTTGGGAGTTAGAATAATCAATATCTTTGGTGACTCCCAATTGGTGGTCAACCAAGTCAATGACATTTACCAGTGTAAAAATGAAATGATGTAACTACATAGACAGCTAGTCACAGAGCTCCTAGCCTCATTCAAATACTACCATATTCAAACCACCACATGATTTACCGATAAGTTTATCGATATGATGGCTTCTCTTTCCTCTCAAATTCTATCAACACCTTTAAACTCCAAAATATCAATCATTGTCCATCACCTTACTAAATATTCCTACACCAAATCAAATGTGCCAACCATCTTTAGTGTGGAAGAGATTCTACCTGACCTTTGGTATCAAGAAACATTTGACTACCTTCATGTAGGCATAATTCCCTTTAGCCTCTCTAGGAATGCCCATCAGGTATTTATCTAGAGCACCTCTTGTTATGCCATTCTAGGTAGAATTCTCTAAAAACATGGTTTTGAGGGCCTCATATTCCGTAGCTTTCATAGTCCAAAAGCCTCCCACACTATAAAAGAGAGACATGAGGGTATCTATGGTAACCACTTTAATAGACTCATTGTGGTTAAATGCTTCCTTTGCTTAGGTTATTACTAGCCCACCCTTAACCAAGACTGTTATGATTATGTGAAAAAGTGTGTCAAGTGTCAATAACATGCTAATTTACATCACACACATACCAATAGTATTCATGTTTTTATAGACTTTTGATCATTTTCACAATGGGGCTTAGACCTTATCAATGAAATCAACCCCCACTCTTCATAATGACATCATTCTATTATTACCATAACCAAATATTTCAAAAAATGGGTGGAGGTTATTCCCCTTATCTCAAGAAAAGCTGAAAAGATTATCAAATTTATTACCCATCACATCATCTACCATTTTGATGTTCCCCATAAGATCACACTGACAATGGTAAATATTTCAAAAAAACAAGTTCAAGGTCTTTATGATGTATTTGTTATTAAACTTATCTTTTCATCACCTTATCACCCATAAGTAAATGGATAGGGTGAAACCTCTAACAAAACCGTAAACAACATGCTTACCAAAATGGTTAATTGCTCAAGTTGAGATTGGCACTTACACATCCCTTTCACCTTATGGGCATATCACATTAGCATCCAAACTCCTATAGGTGTTATGCCTTTTTATCTCATGTTTAGAACTAAGGTTGTATTGCCTCTTTAAGTCCAAATACCTTCTCTTCACATATCTTTACATGACCTTATTTCAGAAAATGATTATCATCAAGAATGTTTAGCTCAAATTGGAGTTATTTGATGAGTGTCATTTGGCCACTCTTTCTCATCTTTATGTCTATCAAGAATGAATCAAATGAGCCTATAACAAACATCTGCAAGTATGATAATTAAACATTGGAGATCTTGTCCTCAAAGAAAACTAACATGTAACTAATATGGAGAAAAAAAGGGGGAAAATTTACTTTCAATTGGCTTGGACCCTACATCATTACCCATAATTATAGATCATGAGCCTATCATTTTTCCTCTCTCAAAATCAAACAAAATTTTGAGCCTCTCAATACTTCACACCTACATCCCTTTTATTTTTAGGTAGGGATCACAATCATTGTTTGTCTAACTTAAGCTCATCCCTTGAAACCACATTCATTTTCCTCTTTTTAGGGGTAACCAACTAATACTAAATTATGTGATTATCCATCATAATTATAGCTTAATCTTAAACTATGGATAACATGGCTCTATCCATGACATGATTCTCATAGTACTTCCCATCTCTTTAAGATCAGTTCCTATGGTTTTTGTCACCTATACCTCTTTTTCACCTACTGAACCTTCATATAGGCTTAGTTTTGCCCTAATAAAGGTAATCTATTGAGCATGTATGGGTAAGCAAATTATATAAAAGTAAAAGCAATATCAAATATCAAAAAATTAATCATGGTCCATTCTTGGCATTCATAGATTTCTCAAATGAAGGAAAACTATTGAAAACTTATTCAAAATTTCAAAACTTAAGGTGGAATACTCCCTTAAAAGATATCTATCAAAAGTATTTGTACTAGGCACATAAAATTAGGCCACTCCCTTGAAGGATGACTGAGTAAATCATTTGGAAAAACTAGCAATTTCTTGGAAGCTTCTTGCATCGATCAACTTCCTTAACCCTCAAGCAAATGACAAAAGTAAAATCAAAAGCAAGAGAATTTTTTTTTGGAAGCCACAATCAACTTTCATAACACAATAATATTAAAAAGCTACAATCAGATCTCCTTAGTAGACTTCCCACATTGATTAGTCTACACTTTATATATGGACATAGACTTGTTTATACTACCTCTTTGTACACCTATAGCAAAGTCATACTAGTCTCTCTAATGGTTCCAATTTTACCCATTCTTCCTCCACATATCATATGCATGGGACTATGAGCTTACTTGACACAATGTAATCTAGATCCCTATCTGTCAACATAAGCATGCTAATACAAAGCATTGGAAATGATTTTTTTCACTAAGCCAATCCAACTTTGGGTTTCATGTTAGTTTTTAACAATGAAAAGGCATTGTGTTCACTTTCTTATCTTTTATTAGTCTATGTAGGCCTATCACTATGAGCATGAAAAAAAAACATCACATCAAAAGCATGAACATCATGAAATCTACCAACAAGCAATGACATCTATCTATCAATGAGTCAAACACAACATAAACATATCATAGCAAACAATAAACATCAATCACATCATAAACCATAAGCATGTCATTACACCATCATGAGCATAAACCAAATATTTGAGCCAAATATTAGGGCATATACGATCTCCCATTTTACCCATATAACCATCAATAAAGCCCTAACATGTATCCATCTATAACATATCCTATCATAACCATAAGCATAATCATAACATCACATGCCTAAGCTAGTGAGTACAACATCATAAACATGAACAAAAACCATACACCATAATCAAAAACCATATGCAACTATCATATATAACATCATAAGCATCTATCATATATATCAAATCACCAAAAACTAATACATGTCATGATATGTCAGGCTCTCTCAAAAACATATACATCTCATTATATTGACACATAGGTCAATATCAAAATAATACATCAAAATAACATATCTCAACATAATCAATGGCCTACCCCACTACCACTAGACCCATATATGCCTACACCTATACCTGGTGGTGGTATCTTTGGTACCCTTGCTTGTCCAACTATGGAAGCCCATTAACCTAGAATAGCTATTAATGGCCAACTAGCCAAGCTCACTGTGTACTCTACATACCTTATAGCCTAGGGTAATTGGTCTAATACCATCACCTCATAATATCTAAGCTTCATAATAGTAGCTCGATAGTATGCTTAGAGCACTGTGTCCAATGGTCCTCCTGTTACTACTACACTTAGCCCAACCCTCTGCTTGAGTAGATCTTTCTCACTATAATAGTGGTGAGCTACCCTTATAATGCCTAAATTTGGCCATATAATGCGGCCATTTGTCCCTATAGAACTTATACCTAAGCTTGGGTCATAGCCAATGCTACCCCTACCTATGCACCCTAGCCAGATGGATCTACAACCATTAGTACCACCCTCCATCATCTCCAACCATGTCTACAACTACATAGATAGGTTAGTACCAAGACATATATTCATATGTATACCCTACATCATCTATGGGAGCCTTGACAAGAAGCTCCTCAAACCCACCATCCAAAATTATCTGAATAGGCTAGGGCACTGATAATTGAACCTTTGAGTCTTGCTTCCTATACTGTGGATGTGGACCTAGTACACCCTATACCAAGCTAAACTAATACCATAATCAATCAAAGGGAATCAAGTCAACCTCACCCTCTTAGTAGCTCACTATCCACCTGTGACTCTATATAGTGAGGGTCTCCCTCCTATATCCTACCTAGATAGGGAACTATAAGCATGTTATCCATATAATGTCCACAACTACCAATCTACCAAGGACATCCCTAAACCACTCAATGTTATGTGCTCCACCTCTAGACCCTAGTGCAACATATTCACCCCTCTACCTCATAAATCCCATAGAGAACTCCAACTATGTGTACCCCATCTACAACAATCCCATCAGCCTTAGAAATTGAATGTGCTCATAGGCCCAATAGTATAGAACCATGCCCACACTAATGCCATACCTCATATGGTGTTTGAATCCCCATAGATCTCTATAAATTTAGACTAGTAGCACTGGGACCCAACCAAATACTATCCTCCCAAGCAATAACTCAACTAAATTAGCTAGTAATACATAAGGGAATCTCCCATTGCTAGAATCTATAAACCCAAAGCAAGTAATCATGATCATCAACGTCATCATAAGTCTCCTCTCCTTGAGAACCCTTTTATATAGTGCTATATAACTAAACCCTCTAGAGTGCCAGTGGACCTAGTCATTATCATCTCCATATAAGTAGTCCACATACTCATCCTACTCTTCTTACCTAATCTAGTAGATCTCCTCACCACATAGTGGGAGCTGAGTGATCCTATGAACATCCTCTAGGAGAATAGTCATCTCCCTAATCAGCAAAAAGAAGGCATTAGTGAAAGGATCCCATCTCTTGATGAGTACTAATATCATGGATGCAACCCTAGGCATGCACTAGTAGTGCCTCATCCCTCCTAGTCCTACTACCTGTATATGTGCCCAATCATCAATAGTCATCCCCTTGATTAATATAGGGAAGATCTGTGACACACAGTCATGCATCTATATCTACTCTTGACCTTGCATGAAATCAAAAAGCTTAGCTTATAACCCAAATATTATAGTCTAACCTATATTTTAAATGCATCCCTAACCCTGATATATTAGACCTCACTCACTCCTTGCACCCAACCTAGCTAACTAAACTTCAAACTTAACCACTTATCTTAACCCTAATTATTATACTCTAGGCCAAAACCATGCCTAAGCCCTAAACACCTTTAAAACCCCACCTTATCATGGCTAACTATTGGTAGTCATACTCACTACCAATGGTTGGGGACCCCTAGTTCTTAATGTGTTGACCATCGATGGTCACCTATGGGCATTCCATGGTCAGAATACCCAAAACCCCCAAGGCCCAAAAACATAACAAAACTTGAATTACATTAACCTGAGCACCTTACTTAGCTAACATTCAACCCAATTACCCTACCCACCCTATCAATTTGACACTCTATCCACCATTTTGATCAAAACCTCCAAAAAACCCTACCTAGGGCACATAGGCCAAAATAATAATTTTCACACCTACCCAATCCAAGCAAATTCTAAATAGCAAAATCAAACTACACTACTAATTTAAATGCACCCCTACATCATTCCATGACATCCTCCATGATATGAGCCCATGATCAGGCACCTAACCACATCCTCATAATCCCTACATCTTAGACCCATGTAATCACCCACATGCCTCTGGCTAATGAACAACACCCACCTCAACACACTCTCTCCTCATAAATCATCAAAATTACTTAGAGCTCAGTCAAATAATGCCCAATAGTTAAAATGACAAATTAACTTTTGTTTTTTACTTTTACCCCCTAGATTTTTAGTGTTTCCCCTAACCATGAATGGTCAAGGTGATCATTGATAGTCACCTTCTAGGGACCTTGACCATTGATGATCAAGAAACCCTTTAAACCCCTGATTCCACTTTTTACCTACAACCTCCCTAGTCCTAACATAACTACACTAGGATCTTGCCTACTTTGGAGATGCCTTTCTCCCATTAACCTAACCACCTCATCATCTTATCATTGATCTATTTTGACCCATCTTGCATGCAATTTTATGACACTTTTGCTTGGTCTTTTGACCATAATAACAACATTGCCATGTTGACCCTTGTATATTTTATGCCACATTACGCATACTGACGCACTTATGTCTCAATGGGAGTAATTCATACATCAGATACCCATGACACTTGGCCCATTTATGTTTTCCTTGTGAGCACTTCCTACCTTGGATACCCATTGGATACACAAATATCACTTAGGATACTTGCATTTATGAGTGTTCACAACTACCACACCTATATGAGGTCATCTGGTTCACTCATCTCTTATCTTTAATAAAACTAAACCTTATTTTTAACAACAATGGTAACTTCATCTATACATGATCTTGGCTATCACACCTTTTGTTGCATTCTATGTGTATGTTTGTGTCTCAAATGCCTAACCTCATGTCACTACCTAATAACTCACCATCTACCACTTATCAAACCCATACCCACTTCAGATTCATCTCACTAAGTCTTAGTTTTAGGTGGAATACCTCCTTCCACTCTCAAGGTAACTAGACCTATAAACCATACTCTTTTTTATTTTGTAGCTCATTCATGCAAGCTACACAAAAAAGGGGTAAAATGTAGACACTAAAAATCTACACACCTACAATTCCAAATGTTGAAGTAGCCCTAGAAGTATCCCTAGACCCTCTTAAGACCAAATTATACCTATCAAGCCTAAACCAACCAATCTACACTCAATTTCACTTAGCTGAGTAACCCCAACCTTCAAGACCCTATCCTTGTAGACCCTAATTATTGATGGTTAGGGTGACCATTGATGGTCAACCTTAAGGGCCCCTGACCATTGATGGTTAGGATCTACTTTCTCACCAAGAGCATGCAAGGTCTACTAAACCTTTTCTAAATATAACTTTTCTAATTTGTGTTATGAGCCTTTGCATGCACAAATTATATTTAGATGACCCAGTTACAAATTCACTTCCACCTTTTGATTATGCCTATAAGAGAAAGAGGCCTGGGAGGTCAAATCCATCTACAATAATTATCAGGGGCTCAGGCATTCAATATTTTTATTTTATAGGTCAAATAAGTCAATTAGCATCATCAACATTATCCAACATTATGAACCATCTTATTGAGAGTCAAATTATCATTGTCTCTGAACCAAGCTTTCAATTATCATTACTTTGCTAGAATCAAGTCAAATTCCACCAATAGGCTAACTATGTTAACTACCCACTAAACCAACTTTTGGTAAGACAAGTACTTATTTATTACTATTCACATACGTTTATTCCATTTCATAATCAATTTGGCCCTTGCCTAACTCCCATAATTCATCTATGAAATCCCATCATATTCTATTAATCAAACCTAGAATTCCACAGTTAACCACTTATAGATAAACCCCAACCACTGATGGTCAGCCCTAACCACTGAAGGTTACCCTAACCATCAATGTTCACCTATGGAAAAAAAATAACAAGCTTATTTAACCCACCCACACCCAACCAAATCCACTTTTTTGTGTTTTTGACCACTCACAAAGCCCCTTCTAATTTTTTGAAGCATACTTGACCCGTTAGCACTAGTATTAATTAGTTTATCACTAATTAAATCATTTCTAGTATATTCTTCTAGTAATATTTCTTGTATTTGATTTTAGTACCTTTTGATTATTGATGCAAGTACCTTATTTCCAGTTTATCAACTTGATCATTTAAAATGTATGGATTGACAACCCCTAAGAAAGCTCTGGCTTTTAGGATCTAGCTATCACTAGGTAATCCACCCAACTATTTTTCTAACAAACAAGTTTTATTTAGTGATTTATTATCTACATGTCTTCCTCCCAAGCCAAAGAGGATCTCTCACAATTTTTTGGATTTAATGCATGTAAAAACAAACAAGTTTTCTAACCATACCTATATCGAGTTTCTTTTCTCTTTTTTTTTTTTACAATTTAAGTTAAAATTTACATGAAAATTGAGTATTTTAAGAGGTCTTCACTAATTATAGTACTGCTTAGGGTTTGGAGACCATGAAGATATCTTGATGAGTATGTATCATCATTATCTTCTTATAGCATCTTCTTTAATTTAAACTTCTCCATAGGCCACTGTGTTCTCAAACTCTCTTACTAACTTGGATAGAAGCCCATGTTCTTGAGATTGTAGGTGGACTTTGAGGTGGTTGATTGAGAATTGTCCTTGATTGTAGAATTAATTTATTATATAAAATTTTTTTTATCATAATTCTTTTATTATTCCTTCATATCATGAGCTTTTATCTTGATCAGCTTGCCCTAGTCTTCAAGAGAGTGAAGATATGAATGTATTCTATACTAATAACCCTTGCTTTGACTTTAGGTGGAGATTCATGAGATGAACTTGAAATGGAGTTTGGTTAAGATAAAATTCACTATTATCAGATATAAAATCTTAATTAATATTATGAAACCTTCCTTTGAACATGATATTCTTCCCCAAGCTACTTTGCTTGAAAACCCTTGTACTCTAATATAGGCCTGCTTTTAAGCTTGGTTGTAGGTGTAGTTTTTTAGGTTTATGACATGAAAGGAACATGGTTCTCCTTAAAATTATAGAATATTTCACTACTATATGCATTTGACTTTAGAAAACTATACCTACTTCATACCATACCATCATGACTTCTTTTTGAAAAAAGACCTTTCTAACACATGTACTTGACTGTCCTTTATGACTATAGGTAAGTGTACAAAGTAAGTTTATATTGATGATGTTTGGAGATTGAAAAAGGTGACAAGAGGTGTAAAAATCCTTAACTTATCAAATGGTATTAAAAAACCTTTAATAATATCCTTAAAATAGTCTCTTTTATGAAGGTATCCATTTGGTATGTTTACCTAGTTGATTGTAGATGCTCTTAGGGCTGGCTATAGCTTCTATTTTCACCTTTTTAGCCCTTATTGATTTCATATGCATATTTTATTGAGATATGTACTAAGGTTATCAATCCCCATACTTAACTATGCATTTAATGTTTAATCTAGTCTCCACAAGCCTATAAAAGTCCTTAAGCTTGTCAAATCATATGCTTACTATAGGTGTGTTCTTATTTAGGCCTATAGGTGTCTCAAGGAGACTTGATTTATTACATAAAGGATGATCATTGGGTTTATATCATGAATGAAGGATCATATGGATTTAAAATAATAAATAAACCCTCATTTATACATTGATGCTATGACCAACATTACTGTGCCTTTTATCATTGTAGATGACTGTAGGTTGTACCATCTGTATGGACAGAGTGTGAACCTAGCCTTAAAGAAGGCTCAAAACATGATTTGATCATGTCTCTCCCTTATTGCAAATTGATGTGATAATTTATGTATAGGCCTTTAATAATACATCTTCTCACTATGGATACTTATGTACTTCATGAAAAAGCTCATGTTTATAGATGCCATGGTTGTAGGTCCTTCTTAGCTATATGCAAGGTCTCATGCTATGCATATCATTTTGAGTGACCACGATGGCACTTAGTGATCTTAAATCATTCAAGGTGATGAGTGGTGAGATGGAGATGAATAGAGGGTTAGAAATGATGGATGAGAGATGAAAAACCATGAATGGAGGGTGAAAGAAGTAGGAAACATAATGAAAAGATAGTGTATGACAATCTATTTGGAGGTGAGTGAGATGGAGTGACATGAGGACCATAGGTGTATACCATAAAAAAATGTTAGATCCATATGCAAGCATGAACATATCCTTGACCTGATGCATCAATTTGGAGGCCATTGGAGGAGGACAAGAAGGCAAATTTGAAAGCTAAAACTATGTTAAGTTCCTTAAAATATGATAAGAAACCTTATTTTTCGCTAGATTAAGACTCTTTGAGAATGCTTGGGAGGACATTATGAACTTATTAGAAATTAAAAATTCATTAAAATTTTATAATATGAGGATAGGACAAATGAACATGATGGAGACCTCAAAAAATCAACAAAAATTGAAGACCTTTCTCTCTTCTAGCCGTACAAATATTCTTTAGAAGCATGCCAAACTATAAATTGTACTCCTTATCCTATTGATATTTATTTAATGATTAAAAATGTGAAAAAGGATTGATTTATACCATGTACATGAATTACATGTTCCTAATAATCCCTGTGAACTTGAATTTTCTTGTAATGATGCCCTGGTGAGGAGAAATTATAGAAACTGTCTGCCTTCCTAGATGTAAGACTATAGATGTATGCCCTAACTTAAAATGGATGATTCATTAGGGATAGATGACAAATTTGGGAACCAAATATTACATGAATAATATATCTGAGTCTACTTTCTCTAAAAAAAATTATATCCCTGAATCTTCTCTCTCCTAACCATTCTAGTTACAAACCTGAAGGGTAATCCTTGTATGCAAAGCAAGATGAAGGATGTGAACTAGTTTTGGGATTATTTGGAGTCTAATTTACATGAAATTATTCATGAAAATATATCATATATTATTATTCCTATTCATAAGCAAAACTCCATTATATGGATGGTCTTACAATTTCATACTCTTCATGAAAAGAATGCATGAAATGGGTTCCTTTTTGCCTTTTATTGATAACTAATGCTTCCATCAGAAAAATTATAGTATGATAGAAGATACATGAGTATTTTTCATGATAAAACAATAATTAATTCCCTTTGACATGATTTTAGAACCAAAATTGGCATGCGTGAGTTTAAAAAGGGCCTTTTTAGGCTTTAAAATGCATCAAATGACCTTTTCAAGGCATGAAATTTTAGAACTAAGGTAAATACATGGATATGAATGTGTTTAAGGACATTTGAAGTAATTTAATGACTTTTTACTCTAATTTATCATTTAAATACCAAAACTCTCTTTTTTAGGCCAAAAATACATGGTTTAGGCCACTTTGAATAGGCTCATAATAGTAACAAGAAAAGTTTTGAGTTGTATGGGTTTGTATTTAGCCTTGATTGGCCAAATTATCAACACCAGTATTATAAAAAAAAAGATGCCAAAAAAGGTATAAATTATTAGCCTAACATGGAGCATTGTTGGGCTCTTTATTTTAGTCTAGCAATACTTTTCCTAGTTACTCACCTAAGAGAATATGAGTTCTAATAAGATAGCATGTCGACATATCATGTGAGAAAGGTTATTACGCACTCACCTAAAACATGCAACCTAAGATTGGTCCCCATTAGTTTTGTCACATGGTGGTTTATTCATTTATTTCCTTATGCTAGGGTGATTGATTATGTACTTAGTTTTAAATATATATTTGGTAGTATATCTAACTCTTAACTATTCATTCATTCCCTACTTAGCTATTCATAGAAAAAGATGGGTGCATACTGAGAATAAAAGAGTATTCATTCCATTTTATTCATAACTAGATTACATAAGGTAGTTCATCAACATAAATGCTTTCTCTTATTCCATATATAAGTCATATCTAGAATTATGATGGCTCAAGATTATTATTACCAACCCACCCACTAATCAAAACTAGGGGGTATTTATACATAGTTATACCTCGACCATTCAGTTATAAAAATAATTAAACAACGATGACTTGCCAAAAACCATTAACAATAATGAGTCATGGGAAGATGTTATATTGAATTCCTAATGACTCAGGCTTAACTTCCCCTATCTTAATTATTATGTACCTATTTTCTTGCAGATTGGTGTTAGATCCATGATTAACTATTATTTTTTGATATTCAAGAAAATCATTATCTAACCATCTCCTCTTTCTATGCCCTTGCCCAAGTCTTTCTCTATTATCTGAGTCCTACTTTTTTGGTTCTTCCATGTTTCATATATCCTTATTCTTCATGACTTGCCTCTTCTATTCCATAGTATTTCATGTTGTGTTTCTACTATGTTACCTCTCTTTCATGTATATGATTCCTTCTATGATATTATCTTTACAAAGTACTTAGTATAAATATATACAAAATTTATGGCCCAACATCACTCCACACTAAGCTAATAGTATGACCTGGACTATGCACCCTTTTTAGATCCCTCAAATATAATTTTTTTAGCTCTCATGTGGTTGAACTAATGTTTTACTTCTTCCCAATGATTTAACATAGTTTAGAGCTTGGATGCAATATCTTCTACTTATTATTTGAGTCACTTGGTCTACTTGGATTATTCTAGAAAGTCGCCCGCTTGAGTTTCAAATGCTCATGTGATATAGTAGCATCCTTATGAATGTCCTCAAATATTTCAACCTCTATTAAAGCCTATCCTTGGAGTGTTATAAAATTGGTGTTTATCTCTTGTAGATGAACACTTAACTTGTTATCAAGGGCCTCCATATCCTAAAATGTTTTGGCACACTCAGCTCTATCTTTTATTGTAATCACATTCTTAGCCAATTTTTCTCACTAAAGTTCTTTCACTTGAATCCTAGCTTCCAAAATTTTAGTGGGTCTTGCTAATTTGAAAAAAACCCCATCAAGGATGGGAACCATAACACAAATTCTAATAAAAACTCTTTTATAGACTTCAACAGCCTCAACAAACTGCTCTATGGCCCAAGTCTACTCACATTAGGGATTTGCCTAGTATTTACATTTCTTTAATAAAAGTTTTTCTAAGGTCTCTAATTTATCAACAACTTCTTCTTTGAAGGGAAATCCATTATCAAGCACTAGATCTTATTGCAAAATTGTCTTGTAGACTGTTAAAGTCTTGACTCTAAACATCATTGCTACTTTTAGCTGGTGCTTGACCTCTTCTAATTTCTTTTCAAGATTTATTCATGTAGAACACTCATAGTAGTATAAAGCAACAACCTCTTGATGGTTTTGCTTAAGATGATTCACATAAAAATACTATAAAGCATTATTCCTTGTCACCTAGATAATAGACTTAAGAAGGACTTCACTCACCTAGGCCAGTGTACACTATAAAAAATCCAACCAAAATGTCTCAAGAAATTATGTATCTCCTAGTGTCAAAATAATATTATCCAAAGGAAGCTCAAAACAATTTTCTTTATTAAATATATTCATATAAAATGAAAGCTCATGTCAAGTTTGATCATTTGAGTCCTCCTTGGGGAAATAATACCACATATAAAGGTCCTTCTCTAGGAAGTTCTATTGGAACTAGGCACAAATAGAAGGGTTTGAATTATTAGCTGGTATATGCTGCTACATAGATTCATTAATAGGTTATTTTCCTCTATTGGGGTCATGTTTTAGTACTTTAATATCTAGCTTATCTTGTTGGTAACTTGTTTTATCATCTAGTTCACTAGTTCCCAAAGTTATGCCTATATAGTCCCCCTCTTCACGAATGGGACTTCCAATTTCCACTTGTGTGTCATTAAGGGAAAACTCCTCTTAATGCCTTGGGGAGGGTTCCTTCTCTAGTTCTAGTCTAGATTTATTTTTATCCTTAAGGGAAGGTTCCCTCTTATGTGGTGATTCAAGATTCACTAATATCCATTCATATTCCCCAAATTTTTGATCCAGACAACAATTTAGGTGATAATTTGGGTGATGGTTCTACCCCAATTGATGACAAAACTTTCAAGAACCATAACTTTTGCACCATAGCTTTGATTGACACCCCATTTGAACCATTAGAAAGATAAGAATGAGGAGAACATGGTGAGATGACACCAATATTTTATTGATGGATTTTTACCTTGAAAACCTAATGGAAGTGTCCTAAATTTCAATTTTAGTAGTGCAATCTAAAAATAGTAAGTTTCTAAAAATAGTAAGTCCTCAAATTCTATATTGTTGTAAATCATGGAAGTCAAACCACTTAATCTACCTCAATATTGGTGACCTTAAAACTCCTCCTCATACCTTCAAAATTTGTATAAGTTAATATTTAACCTAAAATGGAAATCAAACATCTCTTGTTAGAGATAAGCATATGGTTGTATTGCAATCTTGAGTAATAAAACATCTCTTCTCAGAGAAATCATTGTTATTATGTTATTTTCATGTTTTTGAAATATTTGTCAATCAAAACTTCTATGTTTTGGATCAGTGGTATCAGATCAATAGACGTAAAGTATTATGACTCAAAAAGCAATGAGTTGATGGCTTGACATTCTTCTTTGGAGTGAGTTCTAGTTTTATGGTAATCAAACTATTTTCTAGTCTTCCCCTTCTAGGGTTTCTTATCTTGAAAATACTTTTGATTCTAATTTTAGCCTTATGTTTAACCTTCCTTGTCACTTTTTCATTTTGAAGGCTGACTCTTCGTATTCTTTCTTCCATGTTTCTGCTCAATCTTTACTGTGAACTTGTATGCCTCACTGAGGGTTTCTAAATTGAAGAGTTCCATTTCCCTCCATATGTACCATTATAGTCCACCATGATATTTGAGAGTATTATGTTTATAACTTTCTTGGATGTCCAATCTCATAGATAGAGAATGAAAAATGTCAGTGTAATCTTGAATAGATTGGTCCTTACCTTGGTGAAGTTATTGCCACTGTATGTATAAATCATCATATGCTCCAATGGGATATTATTCTTCCTTTACCACTTCTATGAAATCATCATAGGTAGGTTCAACCTCAAGACAAATGTCATCTATATTTAACCTCTTTTTGTACACTTCCCACCAATTTTTCATAGGCAATGATGCTTTTAAAAGAGCAAAAGTGATCTTTTCTCCATCAGTGAATTTATTTATAGAAAAGTAGGAAGATAATTGATCCAACCAATTTTATACTACATCAACATTGATTTTGCCTTCAAATTTAGGGATATTAAAATTCATTCAAACCTTGAAGGGTGTTGGGGCACTGAAAAGACATTCCATGGATGAGGAGCTAAGAAGTGTAGATGAGGAGCCAAAATTTCCCATCAAGATTTGTTGGAAAATTTGGGTGAATTATTATAGCATCTATGATTGTTATCATTAGAGGCCTTCATTCACCATTTAATTGAAGGGATTAGATGTCTCAATGTCATTCACCATTTGAAGTCATTTTGAATAAATAGGTGGATAGTTTGGAAGCTCTGTTGTTTTCCACCCAAACTTTTTGTAGCCTACCCTCGTCTTCAGGATCATACACTCTCAAGACAACTAATCTGATACCACTAATCCAAAACTTAGAAATTTTGATTGAAAAATATTTTAAAAACATGAAAATAACACATTAACAATGATTTCTCTGAGAAGAGATGTTTTATTACTCAAGATTGTAATACAACCATATGCTTATCTCTGGGAAGAGATGTCTGATTTCCATTTCAGGTTACATCTTCATTTATACATATTTTGAAGGTAGGAGGAGCATGTGGAAGGTCACATATCTTGAGGGAGTTTAAGTGGTTTGACTTTGATGATTTAAAACAATACAAAATTTGAGGAATTACTATTTTTATAAACTTACTATTTTTAGATTGCACTACTAAAATTGAAATTTGGGGCACTTCCATTGGGTTTTCAGGGGTAAAAACCCACCAAACAAAGATTGGTACCATCTCACCATGTTATCCTCATTCTTAAATTTCCAATGATTCAAATAGGGATTCAATCAGAGCTATGGTGTAAAAGTTATGGCTTGCAAAAGTTCTATCATCAATTGGGGTAGAACCGTTGCCTAAATTATCACCCGAATAATTGCCTAGATCACTTTTGGTGCATAAAGATCTTATTTTTAATGAAAAAATGTTTTTATGGTGGAATTATGGCATTATAATTTTTGACCTATATGCACCCCTCGATATTTTGGTGGTGACAGGGTAGTCCTTTGTCATTTTGGTTATTCTTATTGGGCACTCAAACTGGCTTCATTCCCCAACCTCTTCTCCTTCCAATGTCTTCCAATTTCTAGTGGGGAGGAAAGTTTATTTCTTGACCTTGTTACTCCCCAAAATTTTATTATTGGGATTCAACATATAGTATACTAAGTGAACTTTGTCTCCAAACTATAGAGATGGATTATAAAGATAGTTAGAGCAAGCATTAGTCAATAAAATCAAGAAAAATGCATAAGAACATAAATAGATAAGCCAACCTAATTAAACAGGGTTTTTCAAATGAAAATTAAGATCAAATGAATGAAAACATACACAATACCTTTTTAAGAGCTTCCCATCACACAAATGCGGCTCAAAATATGATTTTCCCCTTGATTTGGTGCTCAAATATTTAGCAATGATGCAAGGCAAAGCTTCTCCGTCATCTCTTGCTCACTAGTGAATCTAGGCTCATGATATAAAATCAAATTTATGCCTATCAATGAAGATATACTATTAAAAATAAATCATTATTACACTACACACAAATGTCTTGTGGAGAGAATCTTGCATTATAAGTTTACACAAATGAAGCTTAAAAATGGTGGTTTTATCCCTCCTATTTATATATTTTTTAATTTGATCAAACTGAACCATGATGGTCCATATTGAGATCAAGATGTGTGGCCAAGAATACATTCAATTTTGGAGGCTCAAATCATAAATACCCTCATAAATATTTGGAAGGAAGGGGTATTAAAGAGGCATGGGAGGCCTTAAGCTTGATATTTGTTACATTTATGGCTTATATATGACACCCAAAAATGATGTCATTTGATGAGTATATATCAAGAATTAATTTCTAATTAAAATATATTCAATAACTTCCATGGATTTTTCACTTAAGCTATTGATTTGAATTTGTTTGCCTAAGTGAGATTAGTCAAATTTAGTGCAATTCTTTAGAAATTGGTTGCACACTATTAATCCAACTAGTTAGAGTGTCATATTAATGGGTTGTAATTTGAATAGAGTGGAATTAGAAGATGATGTTAGTTTTTTATAGACCAATATCCCATTTAGGATGTTGTTGACATAAAATAACACATGCACATGTTGTGTGCTTGTGAATTTGGAGAAAAGAGCGATCCAGAGCACCAAAATACATTTTCATTATTTTGACTCAAAATGAATTGAGAAAAGTTAATAATCACATAAAATGCATTGCCTTATTTAGGTATATATTAGACTAAATCAACACATACATATGATAATCTCAAACTAGTTAGTGCGTTTAAGTGATTTTGGCCCAAATTATGCATTTTCACAAACTGTGAGTAATATTGAAATCACATAAAATGCATTACCCCATTTAGGGATACATTAGCCTAAATTGACACTTATATATGATAATCTCAAACCATTTAACATGTTTAAGTTATTTTAGCTCAAATTGAGCATTTTCACAAATTTTGAGTAAGATTGACAATTTCAACACAATGGCATTAGGAATTGGATGTATACACAAACAAGATCTAATGTTCTTTAATATTGATGTTATCTAATTTTTAATTCTCTAGATAGTATTTTTTCACTATATATACATATAATTTTTGAAGAGTATGAGACTCAACATTAATTTTTACTGAGTGTGCATTAAATATACCTAGTCATGAAAGCATAAGGTAGCTTGAGCCACATAGATAAGTAATTTGTAGGGTCTATTTAGATGCTCTTTAATGAATAATTATACTTCACCATAAATTGAGCTTGATCCCCTATCTATGTGGGCAATTCCTTAGGGATGCACCATTCATTCCCAAAGGCTTCCTTCATCCCATTAAAACATTCCTTCATTCTTAGATTGTAGGAGGGGGTAATGACACCAAGGTAGGTGTAGATTTGAATGAATTAGTTGGGGAATTATTCTTATGTGGGTAGGCCCACTTTAATTCATGGTTGATGTATGCAAGCACACCAATCTGATCAAATACTAACCAAATAAGAATCACGCCCTAAACAAACTTTTGATTCGATAGGCAATGGGCCTTTTTTAAATTTATAATGATTCACTTAGATAAATACTAAAAATAATTGTACTTATTCCCTTAGGTCAATGATTGACTATGTAAAGGTGCACCATATCAACTTATTTCTATTTATCAACTCCCCCAAGCTTGGTCATGGCCAAATACATAGCTATCCAAAGGGCAAGATCCTAAAGACTAGATATATACATGGCATGGCCCTGCCTCTTATACTCTAGTGTCACTGCCATTTTATCAATTTCATCTTGGTCATCCAAGTCCTCATTAAGGTCACTGTCTAAGCATTGTAAACTTGTGACCTAGTTGATTCTTTGGGTAGTGATCCATATTATGTGCCCTATAAAGTAAAAGTAGTCCTCATGGATGTATGAGATAAGCAGTCTCACAACCTTCATGGCCTTCCCAAAATAAGGTAAGTGGAAGAGATAAAAATTTGACATCATTGAGAAGATTGAAAATCATGAGATAATAAATGATCTCATTCCTAATGTTCAAGTGCTCAACCCTATTAGTGCACTGTAAATCTATCTCTTTCTTAGGTTTTCAATGATTATAGTTAAATATTTAACTTGACAAATTGACACTTTAGATTCCTAGTTCTTAGTGTGTAACACCAAATCAAGGTATTGAATTTCTTTGGTCAACACTGAGGGTGGAGGATGTGTTTTGGTTTTCTTCTTTGCTTTGTGTGTCATCTTTGGTTCCTTCTTAATGTATATTTCCTCTGATTACTCTACCAAGCTTTCCACTTATGTGTTGGACTCAGTAGGAACTTAATCTCTAATAAAAAATGGTTATCCATTCATGCCCTCAAATTCTTCCTCTTCATAAATCATTGGTAAAGGCTCACATCTCTAGGCCTTCTTCTTTGGCAGCATCACTCTCTAAAGAGCCTAAAGGTTGAGGCATGACCATCCAATTCTCTCAAAAAAATATGTGTTTATAGTTTCAAACTCCCTCAGATTTCTTGCTTTAGAATCCTCTAATGATAGATGTTGAAACCTACAAATTGTAACTCTTTCAATCGCGTTACTCTAATCATAATTTCACTAGTATTTTCATTCATGATAATTTCCTCACTTTACAATTACAAATTATTCGCTAAAATTTGATGAATGTTGCTTATGATATCTTAAAAATTCTTTGATTGGCTCTATCAATTTGATAATTTGCAATATTAAAGTGTCAAAATGAAGACTTTTTAACCTTTTATAGATTTTAGGGTTAGCCCATATTTACTTCTCTATGAATTCATCCATTGTTTCCCTCATTAATGCCTATAACAACTTGATGTCCATTTGGCATGCTTACCATTATGCTTACTACTTATCACATTTAACATTCCTGTCCCATCTCATGCTTTTCTCGTAGTACATGATAAATGAAAAAATAATTTAGAAGTTTCTATTTATAAGGTGGGAACCTTCTTTTTCCATGTTAATCCCTTCATGGTGATTATGCATCACATCTTTCATATCCTCTTATCTTTATGTGTTTTAAATTTCATGCCCCTTTTCTAGGTGTATTTACTACCACCATTTACTTTGTACTCTTTAGCTTTATTTCATTCATACTTACCCCACACTAAAAGATGTCCATGATTCTCCATGACATGACAATGAAAATAAGAGAAAACCAAGTGTTGATCTAAAGCTAAGTAAATGATGTGTAAATAATGCCATGATTTATTTAAAAACAAACCAAACTCCTAAACTAATTTAGTGACATACGGGTTATTAACAAAAGGAAAGTATCACTCAAAATGGTAGGGCCAGAGCCAACTATCATTGAAATGGCATGGAAGGAATTGGCCATTTAATCTCTTTAACTTGCATGCACTTATGGGACAAATATTATTAATTATGAATGAACCATCCCAATGGATGAAAATTTTACTAGAATGGCACACAAAATTGTAGTTATAGACCATTACATGCATACTAGGTGAAAAAGTTTTATTTTTGATGTCTATCATATCAGGCTTTATGTTTCTATTTCTCCACTCCTTAAATATAATGTGTGATAAAATGTGTTTTACCTAGTTACAATAAACCATAGAGGAATGCTTTCAAATATTACTCATCATCCAAATGACCAACACACACAATACATAAATAAGGTACAAGGAACTTGACTAGGAGAACTACTTTAGTGCCAAAGACAAGGATAAAAGGAGTGATCTTATTCAAAATTTAATATATGGTCTGATATGCCCATAATATTTTGTAAAATCAATCATCCTAGTTAGTGCAACCAATATTACAAATATTAGTCAATGTATGACCCAATATTTTATTGAAATATTTAACTATACCATTAGCCTAAGGGTGATATGGTGTTGTCTCGTGGTGCATAATCATGAACTCAGCCATAAGAATGTGTATTGTCTCATTAATGAAATGAGTTCCATGATTAATAGTCAAAATTAAAGGACATCCATACTTTGTGATAACATTTTCCAAAATAAACTTGGTGATAGTTACACCAATAAAATTTCATGTGGGTGATGTTTCTACCCAATGGGTGAGGTATTCAGTGGTAGCAATGATATAACATGTGCCAATACACCTCATAATAGGACTAATGGGTCCAAAAAAATCAATAGCCCACTTATAAAAAGGTTCATGAGAAAGTATTGAATGAAGGGGAATAACATCCCTCTGGTTTGGTTTACCCATGCATTGATAGATATTACATTGGTGTGGGTAAGCTTTGGCATTCTTATATAAAGTGGGCACCATAAACCTGATAATAAAACCTTTCACATGGTAGCATCAAAAACACAATGTACTCTAATGATACCTTCATGAAACTCTTGAATAAATTCAATGAAATCATGTTGCATCACACATATTCAAAATAGTTCACCCCATGTAAGTTTATAGAGATCACCTCAAATTAGCTGGAAAAGAGCAACACAAATAACTAACTGATTTTTATCTTGAGTGCTGATGTGGGTTGGTGTTAAAATGATGGTAAAGAAAGCTATTATCTATTCTAATTCCTTATGTATGCATATGACTTGAATTTTTTTATATTAGGTCAGTCATCCTCTATGGAATGTGCCTATTCATCAGATTCAATGTGTGAAAAGTGATTTTGTCTATAATTAGTCTTACCCAGTTTCACCATCATAGAAAAATGAAATTCTTAAAAGATAATATCCATCAGTAAATGGACATGTGAAGCACTAGATTATTCATGAGGTACTTAAGTTCTTCATGATATATAAATAAAGTGAATGGGGTGGCCAATAAATATTGGAAAAACTTTTGGAACATGTACATTATAAACAAGGATTCTTGTTCTGTAGTTGAGTAATTTTGTTTTACTGAAATGAGATTATAACTAACAAAGTAGATGGGATGATCAAGACTAACATCACCAAGTTGTGTAAGTATAACACCCACTACCATACATAAATCATCAACATGTACATTAAATGGATTTATCTAGTTTAAATATTGGAGAATGGGCAAAATAATTAGTTTGTCCTTGAGCACTATAAATGCCTAATGGTGAGTGTTTATAAATAATAATTGACCATTATATTTAAGGAGTTCCTCTAGTGGTGCTATGATAGTAACATATTACCAAATGAAATTATAGTAGTATCATGTGTGTCTTAGGAAGGCACAAACCTCATGCTGGGTGGTTGGTGCTTGTAGGTGAATAATGACTGCAACCTTAGCTAGATCTACTAAGAGTCTATCATGACAAATAATGTGATATAACAAAATTTCAAAAGGAGAAGAAAAGACACAATTATTTAGATTCAAAGATATTGGAATTTGATGGCATTGATCAATCATGAGGCAAATATTAGCATAACTATCATGCACTAAACCATATAGAGTCCAGTCATCCAAGTATACTTTAAGAAACTTGTGAATAAAATCCTTAAAATCTTATACCACAATATGTGAGAGCATGATTGGAAAATTATTTAGACTAAATGACATCACATTGTAGTTAAAAAAACCCCATTTAATTAGAAATTTGGTCTTTGGTTTATCTTCTTTTATGATCTAGACTTGATGATAGCCAAAAAAATGATTGGTGAAGGTGTAAATATTGTACCCAACAACTCCTTCCAAAATCTACTCTATTAAAGGCATTAGTAAAGGGTCAGTGATGAAAACAACATTAAGTACTTTATAATCTAAACAAATATGAATGTATCCATACTTATTGATACTAATCACCATAGGGCTCACTCATTTAGATTCATCAATAGGAGTGATAACTCTAGTGCACAACATACTATCAATTTCCTCTTTAACCTGAATGCATAGATTACGATTTAGTTGATATTGTATTTTTCTTACTGGTCAAACACCTTCAACTAAGTTGAGGTTAATCTTAAATAATTAAGGATGCACTCCCTTCATCTCTATGTAATTGCATGGGAAAACATACTAATATTCCTACAAAAGTTCAAAAATCTTGGTAACCTTAGTATTAGACCAATAATTCTCCACAGTAGCCATTTTAGGCATGTCCTCCATTCCAATATTATAATGAAATGTTTAGAGTGGATTGAAATATAGTTTATGATAAATATTTATTGTGTCTCTAACATTATTCCCCCCATATTTAGTATGTAAAGATAAGTGGTCAAGTGATCGATCTTGCAAGTTAGAAATGGTACCTTCCTCAACATGGTACACAACCTTCTACTTGACCCTTTGTATTTGTTCCCTTAGTGTATGGTTTGATTGAGAGTCAATATGCAAAGAGGATGGGGTAGGAGTATTAGGTTCTTAAAAAATGGACAATTTATATTAACATGTGCCATGTATATGTTGTATGCAGTCTTTAACCAACACTAGATTGCTTACAATAGCTTGACTAATCACTTGTAGGGACACGTAAATCCATGTGAGGGGATGAATAAGATAGTACTAAAATCATATTTTTTATAATGTTTCTATAGGATGATGGATCTAATGTCCATACATTGTTATTAAGAATCATTCTTGATGAATATACCATGATCTAGCCTAGGTGCATAGAGTACCATCAAATGCATGAACCCATAAATATTCAGGCAAAGATGTCTCATCAATAATCCAAAGGTTTTCATAAGCCTCAAGATGAGATTTTACAGAATCAAAACCATCATAATTAAAATTAAAATGAACTTGATTATCATGATGTAAATGGTAGTGCATGGAAATTCATACTCGGTCCTAGGTAAGCAAATTATGATGGTGAGTTTCCTACCATCGAGCAACTATTTCTTAAAGAACATGGATAAGTGAGTGCATCTATTTATCTTCAAACACATAAAAAGTTTACAACTACTACACATACTCCTAAACCTCCATTTTACCATAAAACCTAAGTTCTTGTTCTAACTATAGGGGTGGTCCAACCATCAAACATCCACTAATGATGCAAATAAAATTATGGAATTTATATAGCTTTTATGGAACATACTTTTGATGACTAGATGTGCCACAAATTTTTCTAGTAAGATCATATTATCTATGATCCCAATGTTCATAGGCATCGCTGGTAATGTCAAAAATGGATTGTGCATTTTCCCACTATAATATACCATTTAGAATATGATGAATATGCTTAGTTCCCTGAGTTATGACATTATAAATATGATTGAGATCCTCCCCAGTGTCAACTAGTTCAATAAAAGGAGGTCCCTGAGTATTGTCTAAAGGAATCACAATATGTTAATTATTATTTTTAAAACTGATGTAGCACTTTTTTAATCTCAAGTTAGCATTGTTTGCAACACACCATGGAAAACCCAAAATATCTAAGAAATCATCAACTTTAACTAACTCAATTACTTCAAAGTCAGCCTTAAAACTAACACCCAAAATATCAATGGTGTCATCCTTAAGAACTCCTATGGGTAGTGCATGAGTCTTATTGGCCATGAATAATACATGTGGGGAAAGTAACAAAGGAGGTCTCACCATCATTCTCCAAGCATCCTTGGTTATTAAATTTACCTATGTGTTAGTGTTTAATATTATATCTTGAATTATCTAGCCATCAATATTTGTGTTTATTAGGACTTGTTTATCACACTTCATACTAGGTTGGGTATGAACTTCTTATCATCATGCATGGTTCAATTGACAATCATCCATAGATTTGGTGCTTGATGACCTAGTGAATTCCTTAAAATGGAAATGATGTCTTCATCAAGAAATATTTTGTGCAATTCAAAAAAATTATTAGGTACTAAGTTTATGAGTATCAATGATTTACACATTTTGACATGTATAACAACATCTCTATCCTTAAATAACTCAATTTCACCTTGTATTTCTCATACCAAAGTCATTGTGTCCTATAATACTTATTTCTACTATCGAACATCTAGGTAGCACTTTTCACAAGGATATTCATGTTGAACCTTATAAGTGAGTAGATTTGAAATTGACTGGGAAAGAACACCACTTCATGTAGTAATATTTACCTTAGCTCTAGTCATAGTGGTAGGGTATGGTATCCATTGAGAAGTTAGAGTTTTTTCAATCCGTATCATCCCAACACCCTTATTGATCCACTCTTTAGTGATGACAATATATAATTTTGAGCACTATTCTAGATGATTCTCATTCTTAAAAAATGAATAGGTTGGATAGAATGTGCTATCATGTTGGTAATGATCTAGGGAGATGCACTAATAGTAGGTTATAGGTAGAAAATGACCACCTTCACATCCATGACCATGACCTCTATAGGACTTGCCTCCACTATTTTCTTAGGTGTTAGCTACATAGGTATGGTGAGTACCTCACATGCATGCCTCATGAATCTCACTAATGAGTTGACAATCATTTGTATCATGTGTATATGCATTACATATTTTAAAGTATGATGATACTTTAGCTTGAGTAGCATGTTGAAGTAAGGGTCAATCTCTCACATCATAGTCTTATTAGAAAATCTCATAGGATTGATTTACCACCATGCTAATACTCCTTTTGGGATAATTATTTATGTTATGATCTTTCACTTCACAGTCAACACACCATAAACTACTATGAGTGTCTTGAACACTTTTTGTGGTAAATTATCCAATTGAGATGTCATAGAAACAATTTATTCTTACATATTTGGACTAATCCTTATATCTATACATTTAATGGCTTTATCATGAAAAATAACTTCTAATTCCTCATGCAGATCAGTGAAGGCCTTCTAGGACAAGGTGTGTAAGAAAAGAAGTAACAAGTTTCCTACAAACCATTGGGCATGTTGTGTTGTATTTATCTCAAATGATAAATTGTAAATAAGAATTTTAAAATATGCATCATACTCACACACAGTCTGAGTGAGTTATTGTTTAATATCATTTAGGGTGGCAATACTTTATTGTTCAAACTCTAGAATGTCAAATTCTTAAAGATAATCTAATTTTAAATCATCATAGTTTACCACTACTTATTACAAATCAAACTTTTGGTACTATTTATGCACATAGTCTAAAAGGGTAATGACAAACTTAGTTGCCCTGCATTCAATAGAAGTTGTTCCTTATACCCTATAAATGAGTTTACACTTATGAACATGTTTCATTGCATTTTCAAAATCATGATATTTTGGTAGATAAAACATCATCTCATAGTAAAATATAGGTATATAAGGCATTAGTAATAGAGCCTATTGTGACACCCCTCTAGTTCCTCTTAGACTTTGTGGGGGAAGTCCACCAATTCCTCCTATGCCACCTCTGGATCCTCTAATAGAACCACCATCAATATCACCTCCCATGCTTTATGTAGTAATATAATCACTTGATAAAATAGGCATATAAGTAGGTTATGTTGTGGCCAACATGCCTCCTTTCCCTCAAAATGGGGACCCCTCTATTAAAATTATTAAATGAGAGCTCCCAGGTCCATTCTTTTATTTTAGATGGCTTTTCTTGAACTAGGTCCTTGAGATATTATGTTACCCCATTTTCCTCAAGCAATGTCGAGGCTTATTTATTTTATGACTAAGGTAAGATTCTTATTTTAAGGATTTGTGGTGCTAACATTATAGGTTGTATTTTAAAAGAAATTATTGGAGTCTTGTTCGTTTCTCAGAGTAATAGACCCAACTCCTTTCATGGAAAATCAATATCTTAATGGCAATTAGGTGAGGTATTAATGGATTATGCATATTTTCATTTTTCCTTAGTATTTTTAATGGGTTTGTAGAAAAGAATAGATAAATAGAGTAGTGCCACATCACAAGTTATTAGAGTGGCCAATCCTCTAGGCTTTTCAAAGATGTCAGAGTCTAGGAGAGCTTGAACCACTTAGAAGGTGCCACATCATAAGTTTTTAGAGTGATTAGTCCCCTAGACCTATTAGAGATATCAGAGATTAGGAGAGTTCAACCCACTTAGAGGGTGCCACATCATAATTTATTAGAGTAGCTAGTCCCCCAAACTTATCAGAAGTGTCAGAGCCTTAGAGAGTCCAAACCACTTAGGGGGAACCATGTTGAAAGCTATTAGAGAAATCAATCCCCTAAACCTATTAGAGGTGTTAGAGCCCAAGAGATCTCAACCCACTCAAAGGATGCCATATCTCAAGTTATAAAAGTGGATAGTCCCTTAGACCTATTAGAGATGTCAGAGCCCAACCCACTCAGAGGGTGCCTCATCATAAGTTGTTAGAGTAGCTAGTCCCCCAAACCTATTAGAGATGTTAGAGCCTAAGAGATCTTGAACCACTTAGAGGATGCCATGTAGTATAGCTAGTCATATGAACAGGTGGCCACCTAGGCCCCAAAATGGTCAGAATAGAGTATGAATGGATCCTAAATACTAATTAGAGGATGCCATGTGTCCTTAAGTGACACCTCACCCTTCCTCAAGGTGTAATAGTTAGATATAAAACTATGCTTAGGTATCAATTGATAAAAAGAGCACCAATAAGTGGATGATATGTAGCACTAGGTGGGAGTTAATTGAGAAGCCTAGAGGAGATATGACCACATGCCTACCACACATTGGGCATTAACAAAATAGAAAATTGGGTCTAATTAGATAGTACTAAAATGTTACATCTGCACCTTATGTGTTCAAAGAGTAAACAAAATGTAGATTAGTCCTTTGTTAGTCCAAAGGATAAAAATCAAGTATAATAATACACTAGGACTAAACACTCTTGCCTAAGAACTAGGGAGAACATAAGTTAATAAACAAGATCATAAAATAGAGATAAAGATAAAATAAATTTATTACCTCTTTTATCAAATTTGATGCTTATTTATTGGCATAAGGATGTTTGTGATTGATCTATGATAATTTTAGTCTTTTAGCAATGCTCTTCCATGGTGGTAACATCTCTCCAATAGTCACTTATGGCTTGGTGTGAAGCTTGGCATAAAATGGGAATTATAACACTAATCTCAAAGGCTCCTTGAAGGTATTTCAACATAATAACCTTGAACACAAAATCTTGTTGGTATATTGTGTGGGCACTTATATTTATAACTCTAAGAACTAAGTCTAACTCTAAGGAGGTTAGGTTAAATATTATAACTTTGGTCAAGTCTAAAATAACCTAGGTTAAGTGAGGGTAACCCTAGGTTGGGTCAAAGCACTCATGAAATCTTGACACCTTAGTTTCAGATATTTGTGAGGCATGAAAACTCATTTTAGACATTTTTGAGGTTGTGACTCATACTTTTGGCATATTTAAGAAATAATAAATAGCTTTATTAGCTATTTTTATCTTTGACTTCATACTTGGCTAAAAATTCTTTTTTTTGGTAAATGAAATTCACTAATTTGATTTCAAATTTTTGTTTAGGTAAGTTAATTAAGATTTGTAATGTAAATAATATTGCTTAGTACTTTTTGGCTTTTGGAAATTGTTTTAAATGTTATGAATTAATAGTTTTATAGGATAAAAGTGTCAAATTACTAGGATTTGACCAGGGTTAAAATTGAACTATGTTATTAGTGCATACAAGGTAATATGCCAAATAGATTAACATCATGTTTCTAGGAAATTAAATCTCTTACATAGATGAATTTGGGCAATGTAGGGGATTTATAAGCTTAAATTATGTCATTTGCTATAAATTGAACTGAATCTCAGTTTAGGCACAAAAATGGCCAAAACTAAGTGTCTACAGTTTCCCCCTATTTGAGAAGGCATTGTGAAACATAGGAATAATAACATCTTTTCAAATAATGCAAAAGTCATCAATCCAAATGGTTCATGCCCCAAAGGGTGGTTGATAATCCCTTGATGCCCCCTTGCGGGCGTGGGTGATAACATAGAGTCATTGAACATTCCCTCGAAATGAAGAAAATGACATGATCTAATGGCAATAGGGGTAGGATTATTGAATTACCCAAAGGCAATTATAAATAGTAATGGGGATGAAGTGGTTATAATTAGTGACAAAAGGCACAACATTGGTTTACCCAAATGCAATTATAAGTAGTGGCATAAATACTTGCCCCAGTAGGGTAGTGGGATAGATACTAATTTTCCCAAAGGTGGTTATAATCAATAATGAAATGGGAAACATTGAATTGACCAAAGGTGGTTATAATTAGAAATAGAATGGGAAACATTGATTTGGATGAAGGTGGTTATAATCAGAGACACAAGTATTTTCCCTAAAAGGGTGGGTGGAATGGGTAAAAATAATGATTTACCTAAAGTTGGTTATAATCATTAGCACAAGATTCCAAAAATAATGATTTTCTCATAGACACTTATAATCATTAAAATGGTCAAAATAAGAATGATTTTACCAAAGGTGATTACAATCATTTGCATGTTCAAATCAATTGATTTAAAATGAGAATGCCCCAGAAAGGTAAAATATATCACTGATCGATTAAAAAAAGAATTTTCTCTAACAAGGCAAATTAGAAAAGGTAGTTTATGTGAAAATTGGTAGAGGATAGAAACACATTTCTAGCCTAAATGTGAGTTCAAAGATGCATGTTTGAACAAACATGGGATATAGGTTGAAAAATCATGTTGTTAAACAAGTCTCAAGAAAAGCCCAAAAAGATGTTCTGGTTATAATATGGTTGAAAAAGAAAACATGTAGGATCAAAAGATGTGTAAATTAGACCATAGATGTGAAAAACACACTTATTAAAGCATACAAAATGGTATTTAGGCCTTAGGGGTAAAAAACTAAAATTATTAGTTATATATTCACCCCTAGGGTGAAAAATAATTCATTTTTACCCTAAGATTTTGAGATTTTGAGCTCTAGTTTTCCATGCCTATTACTTAGATAGAATGGCTTGTAGAGGACCTCAACATCACCTTTCAGAGTTTGTGAGGGAGCACATGTAGCCACCACATAATGGGGTACTGGTAAGTAATCTCACCTTTTCCATTAATGCAAATTTAATAACTTTTATTGCGTGTTGTAGGATAAAAAATGGTGAAGTCACCATTTGTGTTTTAGGGTAAATGATGGCTTTACCAAGGAAAATGGCAACTTTGCGTGGAGTTTCCATTGTTAAAAATGGTGGTAATGCCAAAAATAGGTGGAAATCATAGAAGTGGTGATTTTTCCCATTTTTAGGCAAAGTCACCATTTTCATGAAAATGATGCTTTCACCTAAAAACATGCAAAATTGCCTAAACAACAAATTTGACGTAGAGAAAATAATGAATTTACTCTGTAAGCTAAAAATAATTAATTTCAAGGGCCTAAAATGGGTCCAACATAGAAAAGAGGGTCAATTAGACTAATTAGGCTAGGATGAGGCTCAAGTAGTGGCATATAGTTAGGCTGATGCTAACTTTTTGATTGCAGGAGAGATTGCTTATTCTGAGTTACCATGAAAGATGGTCACACTATCTGTGGACCCCATAGATTTAAATCAATGATATGGTTGTCTTTCTATAGATTATAGATCTACACAACATGGCATTAATATTAGTTATCTAGGCTGACCAAGATTATTTGAGAACATTAGTCGAGCAATGTCATAGTGAGATGTTCATCTTTCACTTGCCAACTAGAGAGGATACTATTATACTTGAGGATACCATTATACTTGAGGATACCTAACGTATCCTCAAATTATTGATGTATAAATGATTATTATTTTAGACACCACCATCATAATAGTAGGTAGTTTTTCATGACTTGTGCAACTATAAGGGTATTATCCTCTTTTAGGGGAAGGTTGATATAGACATTATTGAGACCTATATAGGCATTCAATAAGACAATCTATCTATTGTCAATTTTTCCCCCACAAATTAAATTGTCATAGTATCATTTGAAACTTGGCATATATACTCTTAGGAATTCTGTAAGATGATGTATTCTATGCCTTAATGATTCTTTACAAGTTTGGTACCTTGGTACAATTACTATCTAAAGATAGAAGCCTTCAACAATGATCAAAAAATGACTTGAGCAAGCCTAAAAGAGCTAGACTGTCAGTAGGGCATCATGTAGAAATAAACTGGTCAACTTATTTATACATTTTATAAATATTATTAGAAAGCCTCTCAGGTTAAAATAACTACATGGAAATGGAGTTATTTATGCCTTTAATATTCTATATAAAATTCATATCTTGATGAGTTTGCTATTTTAAGATATAAAGCTTCAAAGTTAATACTAAGAATAAAATGGGTGTGTAGATGTCAAGTTCAAGCTTTGTTAAATAGCTGTTTGATTTCAAATGAGAAATATCAATGGTTGGTATTCAATCATATCTAAGATCCAATGATGAGTGGGTGAGGATAGTGTCAGTGGTGAGTGTTTAATCATAGATTCAAGATCAATAGTGAGTATCAAATCAAAGAGTTAGTGTAAGCAAGAAGCTAACAAGTGGCACAATCTCAGGTGTCCTGGTAGAGATCCAATGGAGAACATAAATTGATAGATGCTAGTAGGTCCAGGTAGATCAATCTTGCATGTTCATTCATACACAAATATCTAATGGTGAGTAATGAGTCAACAGGTTAACATATCTCAAAGATAAATAAGAAGCTGTCAAGTGTCATGAACACATTAAATTGGTAGAATATCTATGGCTCACATTCATTCATATAAAGAGAGATCAATGGTACACATATAAGATGAAAAAAAAATCTACTGGTGTGCAATCATGATGATTAATGATCAAGATTAAAAGTTGATGATTAATCAGATCAAATATTAATGACATGCGAGTATCGAGTAAGATCAAGATCGATGATCAAGATTAAAGGTTGAAAACTAGGTCAAACTAGAACAAATATCTAGCCAACTGCATGATTACGACCCTTTTCTCCATTTTTGCATGCAAAAAATAAACTAGTGAGGATAAATTGATGTCAAAACATGATCAAAATGGATTGGTTAAGTTGTTGTAATAGCATCAATGCTAGGAAGGATATTTCAAAAGATTGACCCAACTATTGTAATGACTTTGATGCTAGAATTCTTCTTAGAAATGACTTGATTACACCATTATTTCTATCATTGTAACCAAAAAGATCATCATACATGATAGAAATAGATTCAAAATGATAAATACAGTTGCCATGGCCATTTTACAAAAGTAGTCTTAGCATGATGATCCTTTCTAATTGAATTAATGCCAGATGATTAGAAATCTTGATCATAATAACCCCTTATCCATCATCTTACACATTTTTCCCCATATCTTTCATCCATTTTGATATATATATAGGCTTCTAAGCCTTAAAATGGATCCCTCTCTTTAGCAAGACTAGACTTTATTAAGATTTTCACTGTAACACCTCTATGATGCAATAAAAGATTGGATTCCATAATTGTGCAAGCTGAGTTAAAGTGTGTTTCATGATTTCATCGATGTGGTCAAGTGAATATTTGATTTATTTTATTCTAAATTAGTTTAATCACCTTTATGAAGTGTTTTGGTAGTTCTCATAGGTCATTCTAAGTGCATACATAGTCTGTTGGTCAGTGTGGAAGTGGATAATTTCCCTCCCATACTAGGTTGATAGCTAACCCATGCCTTTGTGTGAAATTATTATGTGAAACTAATCAAAGAGTGAATTAAGTAACCTTATGTATTATTTAACATGTCTTATAGTGTGTCTTTTGTAATTAGAAGGATCAAACATTTGGTGTATCACCTTATTTCTTACATGCTTTTATGAATTGTTGTCAATCTCTCTCCCTTTTCCAAGCATGAGTTAGTTTTAGGTCTAGTTTAGGTGATAAATCCAAGAGGAAGCTGACCTTATCTAGAGTTCTAACCCAAGATTAGGTGACCCATAACCTAGGGTTAGTCCCATGTTGGACTAGGTTTGAGCAAGAGGACTTGAACAATCCCCTTTGCTCACCTAGGGTATAATCTAAGAACACCAATAGTTTTGGCATGATTTGTGGGACCCATTCTCCTAGAGGAGATGAAATTTGGAGATAAGGAGAAGAAAATATAATAGAAAAGGAGATCCATCATCATCAAAAGGTAAAGATTCTTCAAATTGCTAAGCAACATTCTCATGCCAAAGATTACTACAAGGTCATCTAATAAAGGTATTCCTCTTGAATTAATTAAGCTACCTACTATTTCATATAAGAGAGAAAGATTTAATAAGACAAGACCTTATCTGTAAAAGTAATATTCATCCCCTATTCATCCTATTGCCTTAAGCAGTGTAATCCCCGCTACCCAAATGGCCATTAAAAATCAAATTTTTATTCCACTCAATAGAGGTACTCCATTAAAATTAGCCCAGTATGATGACATTCCTATGTCTATCATTAAGAGAAACTTATTATTTTATAAAGAGCATCAAACAACTACTATTGAGCACATCTAAGATGTTGCTTAGCTTTGATCCATTCATAATTTTATTGAAGAAATGTGGCTATCAGAATGCTTACTACTTTCTTCAAAGGAAAAACATTGGAGTGACATAGAAACCTTCCTTTAAATTCCATTGCTACCTAAGATGAGTCAGGTGTAGACTTAGTCAGACAATTTGAGGACAAGTCTGACTACCTATCTTTGTTGAGTAACTGACTACCATTTAGAGAGATTCCCATAAGTTCATGTCTAAGTTTAACCTTAGATTCTAAAAGACATGGACTAAGATTCCTATAGTAATTATACCATTCCTAGAATATGCCTTCTTGTATTATTTAAGAGCCCTTAATCTTGATATTAGTGTGATGATACAATCCATGGGGGGTAATACCCTACCAGATGCTTATGAAGTTGTCATAAGTGCAAAAAATAGCTTGATACAAGCTGGTTAGATTTCTCTAAGGCCTCAAATGCCTATATTCACAGATTTTTAATCTTTTCCACCCCCTCAAGCCCCTTATTCACCATCATTAGCCCCTATTCCACCTCCTAAAGCCTAAGTTTTATCCCCTTCTAATGAGGCTAGTGAGATTGGAGATTTGAAAAGTCTGTTGCAATATTTTGGGAATGAACTAGTTCAACTCAAAAGATAACAATACTAGGGTAGGCCTTATAAATAATATAATCAAACCTCTTATTAGTATTTCAAAGATAAAAATCCTCCCTATCAAGGATTTAGGGAAAATAGGCCACCCTATCAATTACAATGAGACTTAGTTATCTATAAACCATATGCATCTCTTGATCCTAATGTAACTTCTAATTCAAAAACTATTGTTCCCACACCTCCTCAAAATTATTTTATGCATGACTCAAATTGGCATCCCTCTAACTTAAAATACAAGGTAAATCCAACTAAAAATACTCTTTTCTACCTCTCTTTAATATTTGGTGATTGCTTAGTTCATAATTGTATGGTAGATAGTGGATCTAGTAGCACTATCATGCCTAAGAAAATATAGACAAGGTTGGTCTTGTCTATGAACCAAATACTAAAGGATTATTACAAATACATGGGTCACAAACAAATACTATATGCATAATCAAGGATATAAATTTGAAACTACATGTTTTCCCAAATGTTACCATTCAATAAGATGTGGTTGTGGTGGACTTACCTCCATATTTTGACATGTGTCTGTAAAGGGACTTTACTTCAAATATTAGAGGATATTTATCAGTTTATTAGACATATTTAATGTTCAATACTAGGTATGGCACTAAGGTAACCATACATTCTAAACCTATTACATGGTTTCATTTAGAATCATATATGCCAAGTGTTGTGAACACCAATTGCCTCATCTCAAATGAGGTGATAAAAGATAATGTTGTAGAAATTGAGTCACATTTAGATGGCATTCTAGATTTTTCATTTGATGAGTGAGCCTCTAGCTCACATGATCATGATCCTTATTAGATAATTTAAGAAGAAGGAATTGGTATTTATTGCTTGCATGAAAAATATGACCCAATTCTATCCTTGATGAAGGATGATGAGCCTAGTGATGGCATTTAGTAGTTATACTTTGATGGATCAAAGAATAAGAATGATATTGAGATTGGAATGCTATTGATTTATATAGAAAAGCAAAGGTATTTCTCATCTATTAAGTTTCAATTTGGTTATTCAAACAATGCTTTTGAATATGAATTACTAGTTCATTATTTGTAATGGGCTAAGAAGATGAAAGTCAACACCTTACAAGTCTTTGGTGATAGTGAACTTGTATTTCACCAAGTGAGAGGTATTAATGTATGTAAAAAACCATTGGTTAAATCTTATAAGGACAGGGTATGGGACTTTCTTGAAGATTTTTAGGCTTTTAACATTCAAGTAATACCAAGAGATGAGAACAAACATGTAAACATGTTGGCTGTCATTGGGTTACAATTTAGTATCCCAACTGATGTAAGAAGTGAAAAGGTCCAGTCACACATTAAGGTGGTGGTAAGGCCTTATATCATAGATAATAATGATAATTGGTAAGTGTTCAAATATTATAATTAAATTGTTAGATTCTTATAAGAAGAGGCTGAGTTTTCTTCAAGAAATCAGTCAAAGTACTTGCAATAGTATAGTTATTAGATTGTGAAAGTAAAAATAAATAAGTTACCCAAGGGATTGGTCACACTTGAAAACATATTAAGTGGTGATGATGAACTAAGTAAAGAGAAGTCAACTTTATCAACAAAGGAAGAACACTATGTTAATGCAGAAGTTATACCTAGTAAAAACATAAATTTGGGTAAGGTATGTACTTATTTAGAGAAGGAAGCTTTCATTGAGTTATGTGAAAGATTTGCTAATGTATTTGCATGAAAATATAGTGATCTCAAGGAATTTGAGCCAAGTATAGCTCAACACACCATTGAGCTAGAAGATGAGATTAGGCTAGTAAGATAAAGACAAGGACCTATTAATCCTAAACTTGAGCCTTTGATGAGAGTTGAGATCTATAAGCTCATTGAGTTAGCTATTATATTTCTAATAAAGTACTTAACTTGGGTGGTAAACCTTATCCTAGTATGAAAAAATAATGGTGAAATTAGATTGTGTGTTGACTTACAGGATCTGAATAAGGCTTTTCTTAAAGACCACTATCCACTGCCATCTATAGAATACATTTTATAGTTGGTTTCAGTTTTGAAAGGTTATCCTTTTTGGATGGCTGTAGTAGTTACGACCAGATTTTGGTCAAGGAAGAAGACCAATTCAAGACAACCTTCACCTCAAAGTGGGGGACATTTGCATATAGAAAAATGCCCTTTGGTTTATCCAATGTTGGAGAAAATTTTCAAAGAGCCATGGATATGGAATTCCAAGGCCTTATTAACAAGTTTTTTCTAGTTTATTTAGATAATATAACAATGTTTTCAAAGAATGCAAGTGAGCACATGGTTCATCTTTAGCAAGTGTTTAAAAGGTACAAAAAATTTGGGGTATATTTGAATCCTAAAAAGTGCATCTTCTTGATTCATGAAGGTAAGCTTTTGGGACATATGGTTTTAAAGCATGGTTTAAGCATAGATCTTGAAAGAATAGCTTCAATTTTTTCACTTTCCTTTCCTAAGTACAAAAGAGCTTTACAAAGTTTCTTAGGAGAGATCAATTTTATTAGAAGATACATCTCAGATTTTTCCACTTTAGCTAAGCCAATTACAACCATGGTAAATAAGAATCAGAGCTTTAATTGGTCTAAAGAAGGAGTAAGGAATTTTGAGGAGATTATCAAAGCCATGGCTAGTTATCCTATGCTCATAATCCTAGATTTCTCAAAAGACTTCATTCTATACACCTATGCTAATGTTGGCACCATTTCAGGCATTCTTATGTAGCAAAACCAAGAGGCCTTAGAGTATCCAATAGACTTCTTCAGTCAAGGCTTGAAAGAATATGAAACAAGGTAATCTTTTGTTGAAAAACATGTACTTTCTATTATTAGGTCTTTCAAGAAGTTTAGATACTTGTCTAATAATAAGATACATTTGATGGTTGTCCATCCAAGTATCAAATAATTTATCTTGAACAAGGACATAAATGAGAAGAGAGTTGGTTGGATAACAAAGGTAATGGAGTATGATGTAGAGATCAAGGCTACAAAGCTAGTTAGAGGTAAAGGACTTTGTGAGCATCTAGCCCAAGACTTACAAGAAGCTAATGTAGTGGTTATGGTATTAACTAAAGAATAAGTTATACCTAATCATACCTCACCTTGTAGTTGGTATCATGATTTGGTATAGTATCTTTAGGATGGTCTCTATCCCTCTCATCTAACTCCTTAAAAAATAAGATATTTTAGTTTGCAATCTATTCCATTTTTTCTTATTGATGGTGTTTTATTCAAGAAATATATCAATGGTATGTTGTTAAGATGCATTGACCAACATCAAAAAGAAAGGATGCTTGAAGAGTTCTATGATGAGCATGGTGGAGGACATTAATTAGCAAGGACTATAGCCCATAAGATCATGAGAAGTGGGTATTATTGGCCAAGCTTATTTGGTGATTGTCATGCATGGGTTAGGAAATGTAGACAATGTGCTATGTTTATTGGAAAGGTGAAACCTGCAGCCTTACATCTCCAACCAATTATAGTGGATAAACTGCTTGTCTAATGGGGATTGTAATTTTTGGTCTCATTAACCCCCATTCAAGCTTAAGTCATAAATAGATACTGAATACTATATATTACTTCACTAGATGGACAAAAGTAGTGGTATTGAAGGAAGAAAATGAGACCAATGTTCTATATTTCTCTAAAGGTATACTTATTAGGTTTGGTAACCCCTTCAAATATTATTTTTGACAATTCTATGGCATTTATGGGGTCTAGAATTAGCCAAAGGGCTATTCAATATGGGGTTTATCTCATCACTTCATCAAACTACTATCTCCAAGGAAATGGTCTTACTAAGTCCACTAATAAGAACTTATTGAAGATTATAAGGAGATCAATTGAAGATAATCAAAGGTCATAACATCTGAAATTAAAGTTATCTCTATGGGATGATAAAATCCCCTATAAAAGGTTAATAACCAACTCCCCCTATAAGCTAGTATATGGTAAGAAAGTGAGAATGCCTATTTCTCTTGAATTTCCTATCCTAGAACTGATGCATCAACTTGAGTTATTAGAGAATGAACATAAGGAGATAAAATATGCTAAGCTTATGGAGTTGGAGGAGATAAGACATCAGTCCATGCTAGACATAGAAAGACATCAAGCAAAGGTAAATAGAACCTTTGACAAAGGATCTTATTTATGAAGTTTTAAATAAGGAGTTTTGGTCCTCAAGTGGGATGATGACAAAGATAAGCTAGGAAGGCATATAAAGTTTAACTCTCTTTGGAGTGTTCCATACATAATCTATAGCTATAAATCCCACAATGACTTCTAAATTGTAAGGATGTATGGTGAAGATATTCCTATCCCAATTAATGGGATACACTTGAAACATTGATATTAAGGAAGCTAGGTTCCATGTACATAATTAGTTGTTTGTTTTCCTCTAAGTGATGTCCTAACACATTAGTTTGCTTCTTCTTTCTCTGTTTAATTAGCCTCCCTATTTTTTGTGTGTTCCTTCTTGTTTGGTAGAATTCATTGTATTTGTAAGTCAAAGGGGTTATTTACCATGAATCAAACTTGTCATTAATTTATGAGTCCAAAATTCATACAAATGTTCTAGTTCTCAAGCATATTAGGCATGCTTCCTAGCTGAGTCACTAGAATATTGTCAAATTTTCCCCCACAGAACAAATTTTCACCTTATCATTTGAAACTTTAGCATATCTAATCTTAAGATTTCCTTAAGATAATGTTTTACATACCCTAATGATTCCTTGCAAGTTTGGCGCCTTGGTGCAATTGCTATCTATAGATATAAGCCTTCAAATATGATCAACAAATGACTTGAGCAAACCTAAAAGAGCTGGACCATCATCAAGATGTCACATAAAAATGGACTGGTCATCTTGTTTGTGCATTTTATAAATATGCCTATAAATATTCTTAGGTCAAAAGAAATGCATGGACATGAATTTCTTCATGCCTTGAACATTCTCTATAAAATTTCTATCTTGATGAGCTTGCTATCTTAAGATATAAAGCTTCAAAGTTAATACTATAGAATGAAATAGGCACATAGACATCAAATTCAAGCTTCATGAAATAACTATTTGATTTCAAATGATAAAGATCAATGATGTAATTCAATCATACTAAATATCTAATGGAGAGTAGACGAGGATAATGTCAGTGGGTCCCAAAGATCTAATGATGAGCATTTGATCATAGATTCTAGATCAAAAGTGAGTATCAAGTCAAAGAGTCAGTGTAAGTGAGAATTTGATAAGTGGAAAGATCTTAGGTGTCATGGCAGAGATCCAATGGTGAGTGTCAATTGATAAATGCCAATGGGTCTAGGTAGATCAATGGTGCATGTTCATTCATACATATAGATCTAATGGTGAGCAATAAGTCAACAAGTCAACATATTTCAAAGATAAATAAGAAGCTACCAAGTGTCATGAGTGCATTAAATTGATAGAAGATCTATGGCTCATGTTCATTTGTATAGAGAGATAAATGGTACACATATAAGCTGACAAAGTAAATCTAATGATGCACAAGCAAGCTGATCAATGATCAAGATTAAAATTTGATGATTAAGTAGATCAAAGATCAATGGCATGCAAGCACCAAGTAATATCAATATCAATGGTCAAGATTAAAGGTCGAAAGGCTAGTTAAACCAGAGAAAATATCTCAACCAACTACACGATTGTGACCCTTTTCCCCACTATTTCATGCCAAAAATGAAATAGTAAGAGGAAATTAATGTTAGAACAAGATAAAAATGGATTGGTTAAGCTATTATAATGACATAAATATTGAAATGAAATTATAAAAGATCAACCTAGTTATTGTAATAATTTTGATGCTGGAATTCTTCTTGGAAATGACTTGATCCCACTATGGTTTCCACCATTGTAACCGTAAGGAGCATCATGCAAGCCAAAAATGGATTAAAAAGGATAGATATAATTGTCATGGCAATTTTCCAGAATCAATCTTAGCATGATGATCCTTTCTAACTAAATCAATGCTAGATGATTAGAAATCTTGATCATAATGATCCCTTTTCCATCATCCTACACATTGGTCCCCATATCTTTCATCCCTTCTTTTATATATACAATCTTCTAAACCTTAAAATGGATCCCTCTCTTTGGCATGACTAGACTCTACTAAGATTTGTATTGTAACACCTCTATGATGCAATAAAAGATTGTATTCCTTCATTGTGCAAGCTAAGTTAAAGTGTGTGTCATGAATTCATCGATGTAGTCAAGTGAATATTTGATTTCCTTGATTATTTTTGAGTTTTATTACCTTTATATAGTGTTTTTGTAGTTTTCATAGGTCATTATAAGTACATAAGTAGTTTGTTGGTCAGTGTGAAAGTGGATAATTGCCCTCCCATGCTAAGTTGATAACTAACCCATGCCTTTATGTCAAATACTTATGTGAAACTAATCAACGAGTGAATGAAGTGGCCTTATAAAGTCTTGAATGTGTCTTATACTATGTCTTGTGCAATTATAAGGATCAAACATTTTGTGCATCACCTCTTTTTTTACATGCCTTTATGAATTGTTATCAATCTATCTCCCTTTTCCAAGCATGAGCTAGTATTAGGTCTAGTTTAGGTGATAAATCCAAGAGGAATTTGGCGATCTCTAGAGATCTAACCCAAGATTAGGTGATCCACAGCCTAGGGTCATTACCATATTATAATAGGCTTGAGCAAGAGGACCTGAACAATCCCCTTTGCTTAGTTAGGGTACAATCTAAGAACACCAACACTACCTACTGGGGATACTTCACCACTAACTCTAATTAATCAAGAGGTTTTTATTCTCTTGGACATTATTAACAACATATTTTTTCCTGATAAGAATGGTTAGTATTTACATATGGTCTTGGGTGGTTTAGTGAGGAACATGCTAGAGGATTCAACACATTTTACTTGGGGACTGACTATTATGGCATAATTGTGCAAAGATCCACACATGATTTCTTACCAAGGTGGATGAAACATCAAGGCTTGCACACTAATTATGGTCTAGGGTTGGGAGCATATCTCAATCAAGAAACTAATCAAGATGCATAGAGTATGGGATCTTAAGGATCTAATAATATATGGCTAGGTTTAGACATGAGTCGATAGCCATGGTCACAAAGGGGACATCTGATTTTATCATCGAATGTTTGATGACCTGACACCATATCTATTCATTTATAGGCTATTCCTTGTGTGTCAAATTTAGTGGTTTAGGGATGGATGGTACATGTGCTTTATGACTACTATATGCTTTCTTATTGGGAGATAACCCCACATCATTAAGGAGTAGCACCCTGATTGGGTAATCTAAAAGTTTGGCTATATACATGATTTACCTGAGGGGCTAAGATGGTTTGCCCATGTTACATGAGAGATTAGTTAGAATACTGCTATGATTCCAAGGAGTGAGGCCACAATGATCTATATCATTTTACCATAAGTTTTTTGGGCTTACATAGGAAGAGCCATAGAGGTAAGGGTCACTCTAACTTATGTACACTAGTGGGTATAAGTGTGCCCTCTAAGGATAATAGACCTAATATTGGTAGGGGGTTAGGTGCCAATGGACATTGAGGAGATGGAGGTTGAGATCTTGAGTGACAGTGGTGGCACCTAGTAAGAGGTGGTGGTAAGGATGGGGATTTTGATGATGATGGAGGATTTAATAGGGGATATGATGGAGGAAATGGATATGGAGATGATGGGGATGGTAGACTAGATTTGATGATATTAGATCCTAGCTTGATAGTTTTTATAATTTGATAGTTTGACTTAGGCTAGGAAGGGCCTTCAGACACACAAATGGATCTAGGCTAGGTAGTTGCTTCTAGCATATATATGGCAAGTAGGGATATTGACATGCTAGAGTAGGAGAACATTGCTTGAGTACTAGAGATCACAAGGTTACAATGACAAGTGACTAATTTATAGAGCACCTTAGATATGAGAGATGATGATATGACCCTACTTCAATTAGATATATCTCAACTAAAGGATAAGATAGATAGGTTAGTTTTGGTTTAGGGATAACTTAGAATAAATAGGGATCATTCCATTAGTGATCAAGATTAGGCATTGGCTACCATGGATATATTGAGATAAGAGTGAGATGTGCCTTGGGGAGTTGTTACACATACAAGGTTCATGTAGATGGTTGGGGAGTGATTTCTAGTAAAGGATGAGGTCTCACATTATAGGTGAACTTATGAGTCTATCATGCCTAGGAATCATTGGGTTGTTACTTTTAAGATTTGGGATGCACAGAGGATAGTGAGTATATCTAGCTAGTCTCAAACCATCATGTTATAGGTGCCTCAGACTAGTTTGTTCAACATTCATGACCACCATTACTAGGGTCACTAAGGCCACCAAGGCCTCCTCTAATGATGAGTCCTATGGATACATAGAGTTAGAGTTGATCATCAAGATCTTGACATTTTGGCATATGGCATTTTTCTCATTATATTGGCATACTTATGTATTTTTGAGACACCATTGTGATATGTATATAACATTTGAGATATATTGATATTAAATTTTGGGTCTTTCAAGGCCAATATACATGTATATGATATTGCTTTGAGATATATACAATGTCATGCTTATTATCTTATTTATCTCATGTTTAACATTGATTAACATTATTGATGGTTATGCTTATATATCCTTTGTTTATGTATTAATTATGCTGTGTTTATGAGATGTTCTTATGGTTATCATCTGATTATGTTGTATGACTCATATGGATGATTATTCAAAGATTCTCATCTATATAAACACATAATAAATCATTTGTTACTCTTGTTTATTACTCATAGATTTAGGCATGTGTTTGGGTATTTGGTTAATTTTTGATATATCAGAGAAGTACTGCCATTACATTGATAGAGTAGACTTTGTTTACATGTTTTTGATTTATATTGTGCTATTATGCATGATAATTATGGATAATTAAAAGTTAATATATACCCTATGCATAAAAAAATTAATTTAAATGTAAATATAAATAACCTAGGAATAAGATATGAATAATCAAATCCTAAGTGAAAATATAACAAATAAACCAAGTTAAAACTAAATACAAAAATTCACAACCTATGTACATGATATGGATAATCAAGACTTAAGTGTAAATAAAATGTAATCATCTTATAGCAACCAAGAAATAAAAAAGTTAAAAAGGACAAAATAATAACAAAATAAACAAACAATTATGAAATAAACAAAACAAATAGATTAAAACAAATAAATAAAACACAAATTTGTTTATTTCATTATTGTTTGTTCATTTTGTTGTTAATTTGTCCTTTTTAACTTTTTTATTTCTCGATTGCTATAAGATGATTACATTTTATTTACACTTAAGTCTTGATTATCCATATCATGTACATAGGTTGTGAATTTTTGTATTTAGTTTTAACTTGGTTTATTTGTTATATTTTCACTTAGGATTTGATTATTCATATCTTATTCCCAGGCTATTTATATTTACATTTAAATTAAGTTTTTTATGCATAGGGTATATATTAACTTTTAATTATCCATAATTATCATGCATAATATCACAATATAAATCATAAAAAGGACAAAATAACAACAAAATGAACAAACAATAATGAAATAAACAAACTACAAAACACTAACAACAAAAATAACAAAACATCAATAAATAAAAATGAACAAAAAAACACCAATAAAAATAAATAATAAATGCCAATAAATAAAAATAAATTAACAAATAAATAACATAACATGTGAATAAATAACTAAATAAACACAAACAATCAACAACAAAACAATAATAAACAAACAAAACAACAAAAACACAAACAAAACACCAATAAACAAACAAACATGATGGAAACAAATGATATAAACAATACAAAATAAAGAGAATAAATAAAGATAAATAAAATAAACAAACAAACAAACAATGAAATAAACAAAGTAAATAAAATAAATACAATAACTAAACAATCCAAAGTAAATAAAAATATATGAATTAAACTACTCTAAACACACAAACAAACAGAGTAAGATAAAAAACAACAATACATAAATAATGGTTAATCACAATGCTAATACAAATAAAAAACAAATTGTTCATGCATGTGTAATAGACATGTTACTCTTGGTAATAGGGTGACCCTTATTCTAGGTAGCAATGACACAAGTAAAATAACATAGAAACAAAAGGCAAAGGTTCCCCCTAGGCTATAGGGAACAATGACACAAAGAAGGTGAAACTATTTCCCATAGGCTATAGGAGACAATGACATAAAAAAACAAAATTGGAGAAAATAGAAGAAAATGAAGGGGTAGTCGAGTTGACTCCAAATTCACTAGGCAAGTAGACATTGCCTACATAGTTCCATAGACATAATATCCAATGTGAACTTCAAACCAAATGCAATTCTCCTCAGATATTGGATAGAAAAAATTGAAGGATAAGAAAATATGATTGACTTGTAGATGAAAATATGAATGGTTTCACAAGACAACAAGTGCGTGATAAATTAGGGGATGACATTTCACAATCATAAAAAAATCAACACCAATAAATTGCACGAGTGCGAGAGTATGGTTTAGGATGAAACCACACTAAAAGTTAAGAGATGAGTATCCATAAATGAGTTGAATTGGTAATTCATATTTTCTACTACATCTAAGACTTGAAATGAGAATGAGCTCTCAAAATGGTGAGAGCGTAAATGAATTTTCTTGCAAAATAGTGAAATCATAAGAAAATCCAAGTGGTCATTAATGCATTAAAGTCAAATACACAATGCTCACAACATTAACTCATAAAATGATAAGAGAGTATGGCTAAGGCTAATTTAGATGGGGAAACTAAATGACAAGTGGTTACTCATGAAATAGTTATGAGTCCCAAAGTCCTTAAGGAAAATAAGTGGTTAAAAAATAAAGAAAGGTATGGCTAAGCTAACCTAAGATACCCCATGTATTCAAGTGCTACCTACATATTCTATGCGAACCTCAGGATGATGTAGTTCTCTTAAAAATGGGAGGAAAAAGACCAAGGTGATCTAGAAATGAAACTGAACAAATAACATGGCCCACCCCATAAAATTATGATAGCTTTATATCTCACGTGGAAATTCTAAGCGAATTTTCATGATTTTATAGATTTTTGTAAATGTTTAGGGGTTTTTAAATTATTTGAAATGTTTATGGAATTTTTTAGCTATCTCAAATCAATTAAGAATTATGAGAGATACAAAATGGTCCATCCAACTCTTAAAATGGTGAGAGTGTGGCTTAGGTTTCTTGTAAAACAGTGAGAGCATTCAACTTAAAATATTCATAAAATGGTGAGAGCATGGCAAAAGGGTGATTGAGTTGACCTCAACATGAATCAAGTGCTATCAACATAATCCCATAGAACCTCAAGTCATTATAGTTCTTCTTTTAGTAGTGACAGTGGTGAATTACTTCTAATACTTTTGGTATTTTCAGTATCTCAAGTCACTGGAGAATTACAAGATACAACATGGTCCAAACTCAAAAAATGGCAAGAACATGGCTTAGGTTACTCAAAAAGTGATAAGAGTGTAGCTCAGGTTACTCATAAAATGATGAGAGTGTATTGCAAAGGGGTAAATGAGATGACCTCAACATGAATCGAGCACTACCTACATAGTTCTATAGGACCTCAAGTCATGAGAATTCTACCTTGACAAAAGGTGTTTGATTGAGTATCATCAAGTTTCAGGTATAGGTAAATGACAAGTTAGATGGCAATAATAATGGCAAGATGATGCAGTAATGCCTAGTAAAGGAGTTAATCCTATTTTTCCCAAAGGTAATTATAATTAGAAAACAATGATAAAAGGTCAATGGTACTAATTTTCCCATAGGAGATTAGAATTAGTAGCATGAGGTGGGAATGTAGAAACAAATGAAGGGTGTAATTTCCAAGAATATTTTCATACTTCTTTCATATACTACCATTAAAACATTTGATTTTGAAATAACTATTGGAACTAAATCTGTAATCAACCACTAAATGTGCTTAAAGTACAAATGAATCAGAACCAAGGACAAATGTGATAGGCAGAGTTAGGTAAAAAGAACTAGCTGGTGAAGCGTTAAGGGCATGGTAGAATGGTAAGGGTTATAATACAAAGAATTAATATAATGTGACATAACTTAGATGATCCTTGTAGATAATAATTTGAGTCACTCAAGCATAAAACTGTTTGAGGTGCATTATGTTCATTGGTTCATCAAGTTCTTCTCCTTATGGTGTGGTGAGCATGTATGTTCTAGAACCATAGTTGGAAACAACTACGTAAGGCCCTTAATATTTTAGTTGAAACTTTCCTTTTTTCTTCATTATAACATCTACATTTTTTTAATTCTTCTTTAACACAAGGTCACCAAGCTTGAATTCATGATGTTTAACATTCCTATTGTATTGTCCCTTTAGTCTATTCTAATAACCTTGAAGATTATTTAAGGTATCCAATCATTTTCCATCAAGTAGGTCTAGCTTTTTCAAGTGGGATACTCTGTAGTCTTCATCATTGATGATGTGCTATAATGAAATTCAAAGATAAGGCAAATCGACCTTGATGGGAAGAATGGATTCAATTCCATAAAAAAGTGAATAGGATGTAACTCTTATTGGAGTATAAAATGTGGTACAATATGCCTATAGGGTGTTAAATAGATAAAAGTGCTAATTACAACTTGCATCATTGAAAATATTCTTCATAATATTGATAATATTTTACTAGAAGCCTCAGCTTGGCCATTACCTCGAAGAAAGTAAGTGGTAGAGAAATGTTGTTTGATATGGTATTGAGAATAAAGTGCATTCACATATTTATTATTGAATGATATGCCATTATTAGATATAATGTTAAAGGGGATGCCATAATAATAAATGAGATGGTTTAATATGAACTTGAAGATCTACTTATTGATTACATAAGTGAGGGGAATGGCTTACACCCACTTAGTGAAGTACTTGGTATCAGTCAAGATATGCTTATGGCCATTTTAAGATGTGGGATTGATCTTACCGATGAATTTGAGTCCCCATGTTGAGAATGAACATGGAATTACCAATAATTTGAGTTCTTTGGCTAGAGTATGAATCAGATTGGCATGTTTTTGAACTTAACACACCTCTTCATATATGCAGTTGCATCTAATTCCATCATTGGCTAATAATAACTAGTACACAATAAATTTTTGGCTAAGATTTCCCCATTGGTGTGGGATCCACACACCCCTTAGTGGACTTCCCTCAATGTTAGTCAAAATTCTATCAAAGGTAAATAATGAAGCAGAGTTACATCAAGCTTCTATGATACAAGGTCGATCTAATTAGGGTATAGAGAGAGGATTTGTGGGTGAAGGATTTTTATTTTTTACATGATAAATTATGAGGCATAGTTTGGTCTTGAAGATAGGCATATATGTTTGAGTACCAGGGAGATGTGGGACCAGAAATTTCACAAACCATCTCAATGGCTGATTGTTCATACTGGTTCTAAGATATGTTCAATTTTTTTTTTGACAATCCCTCACTCTATCTATGATCTAAATCATGGAACCAATGGTGGCCATGACATCATCTATTTAGTTATTGACTTGAGGTATTATTTCAAATTAGATGTTGGTAATTTGCTATTTGAAAATATCAACCATATATTTATAGGGCACCAACTTCTCATCTTTGGTCTGGTACTACTCTATGAGCTAATTGATGATTAAATAAGAATTACCATATACCAATAAATGTTGAATGTTTCAATGTACTACTTGAAGAATCCCTACAAGGAGCACTTCATACTTTGCCATGTTATTGGTACATAGAAATCCAATACGAAAAGACTTGGGAATGAGAAACCCTTATGGTGTAACAAATAATATTTTAGCCCTTGATCCATAAGTTATGAATGATCTATCAAAGTACATCTTCCATTGTTCAACCTTAGGAGGTGCATCTACTTCTTCAATAGTCACAATGGCCTCATCTAAAAACCCAAACATAGGAGGTTGAGTATCTTGAAGAAGAGCTTCTCAAGTTGATCTATGAGTACTTTATCCTTAATAGCCTTCTAGTTGGCATATTAAATTTAAAACTCACTTAATAGAATGATCCACTTTGCCATGTGGCCCTGTAGAGCTGATTTGGAAAGTAGATACTTGAGGGGATCTACCTTGGAAATAAAAATAGTTTGTTTAACATATAATGACACAAATTTTTGGCTACCAATACATTATTAAAAAAGACTTTTGAATTGGCGTATACTTATGTTCATACATGACCAATCTTCAGCTTAGGTAAATACAACATGCTCATTGCCCTATTTGTTATGCTGTGCCAAAAGTGCCCATAAGGCATTCTCAGTTTCTAACATCTAAAAAATTAATGGATTTTTCATTATTGGTGGAAATAAAATAGGTGGGTTGGCAAGATATTCTTTAATCTAATCAAATGTTTTCTAAGACTTGTCATTCTATGTTAATAAATTTATTTAGTAAGTACATAAATGGATGAAATTTATCAGATAATTATGAGATGAAGCATCTAATAGATTAAAATTTCCATACAAACTATAGAGCTACTTGAAGGTAGATAGTGGTGGTATTTATATAATTACATGAAATTTGGATACGTCAACTTAAATGCCCCTATGAGAGATAATAAAGCCTAAAAGTTTGTCAAAATTTATGTTAAATATGCATCTATTTGGATACACATTTATTTGGATTAATCTTGAAGTTGTAATCATGAAGTCTCTCAAAGATTCTTTATAGTACGACTGGATGATCATCATGGGTCTTTGATTTACCCAAGATATCATCAACATAGTCTTCAACAATGTTGTGTACCATATCATGGAAAATCACTATCATAGCTATTTGGTAAGTGGCCCTAACATTCTCAAGTCCAAATGACATCACTTGATAATAAAACATTCCCAAAAGAGTGGTGAATGCAATCTTGTGTTGGTATTCTAGTGTGATTTTGATCTAATTATAACCTAAAAATACATATTTTAAAGAAATCATTTCATAGCCACCTGTCGAATTGACTATCATGTCAATATTAGGCAAAATAAAGTCATATTTTAGACATGATTTATTGATATCTTTGAAATTAGTGTATATTTTGATACCTTCTAGTTTCTTACTTACTAACATAATATTTGAAAACCACTATGAATAGTCAATTGATCTAATGCATTTCATTTGTAAGATTTTTTCCAACTCTTTCTTGACTATAACATTAATATGAGGATGCATCTTATGAAACTTATATTTAACAAGATTGACATTAAGATGTACAACAAGATGGTGTACAACCAAGGTAGGGTCTAAACCTGATATGTTTGAATAAGCCCATGAAAATATTCCAAAAAATTCCCTCAAAAGGGTTATAAAAATTTCATGTTCCTTTTCAATGAGGGATGTGCCTAGTTTAATCCACTTTGAGTCATTTAGAGTCCCAATGTTCACATCTGAAGTGTCTTCCACAAGAAGTGTAGAACCATAGTCTAAAATAGTAAGCAGTGAGTTAAACTGATTATCAATGACAAAATATTTTAGATGGATTATCTCATCCAATTCTCCTAAGTAGGATGAATCAAAATCTCCTAATGCTAACATCGACCATGAAATAAATATCTCTGGGCACTATTGAACAATCGATGAAAAAACTTGCCTCTCCTTAGTACCAATCTTAGATCCATAAATAGGCTTTGGGATATAGGTCTCCTATGATTCATAAGAAGAGGGGTGAACATTCCTATATAATGGCACTAAAAACCAATTTTCACCAAGAGACTTGCCTTTCTCTTTACTTTTTACCTAGTCCTAAAGTGCCTCAAAGAGGTTTTCATTTTCAGACCTCAATATTTGAATTTATTTTTATTTTTGGCTAGGGAAGTTCATTCACTTTCTAAAGTAGGTGGTAAGATCCAATCTAATAGAAAATCCCTACTTGTGATCTCCAAAAGGAATATGATTCCTCAATCCCTAAAAGTCATAAATGGCCTCATCATTTTCAAGCTCATATAATGACATTGTTGACTCTTGATGGTCCTAGTATATCAATTTTGGATGGTAAAGGGTTAAATGCAAAGGTTGATTAAATAGGGTTAATGGTATATAAATGGCATGGGGGTTAAACAAATTTATAACATCATGTTCATCATAGATGCTATAATTAAACCTTACATCCCTGATAGTATCATTATTATTAGTTATTGGTATTGGGAGGTCACACCCAAACTATTTAAATCAATATAATGGGTTCCTCTATACTTGGTCAATAAGATTGGTTCGATTATGCCTTGTTGATGTATCCCCAAACCTCTACCTTTATAAGTTAGGTGCTCCATAATTTGGTTATGGATAGGATAGTTTGCACTTTGGTAATAGTTAGCTAACTCATCAGTGTAATGTTGATAATTTGTCTTCCTAGGCCAAATTTCAACCCTTGTATTCCAAAAATTTCTCATAAGGCCCTCTAGTATTACAAGAGGCTTCCTAAATCTTGTCATGATCTTCAAAGGGTCTTTAAAGCCTTCTAGCATTATTCAGAGTTTCACTATATGTGTAGTGGGTTGATAAAAGAGATCCTCATGTGAAATCATGTTCTAAGTCTTAGGGTGATGTGTTATGTCTTCATGAGTTGTCCTTGGGTGAGTGGAAGGGTGTCAAGTGTCTTTTGATGCCTAAAAAGTGTCCTATATCTTGTTTAATAAAGTTAAGGTTCTTTAGCAAAAATTAAGGTATTTGGAGAAGTTAAGGTTTCTTGTTCTTGTTATATTTATGCCTATTTTAGACACTTATTATGGGAAATGCCTTTTAATCAAGATGAAAAAGGTGTCCAATTCATGTTTGAGTCTTGACATAATGATTAATGATGTATCCAAGGTTGTCTTTAATAGCCTATTAGTCAAGACTATTTCAAGCTCCAATTAGCCCACAAGGCCATCAATGTCTCTCAAATATGTCATATAGGTCAACATCCATATTATAAACCTTCAAATAATATGTGTTTTAATGTCACATTAAAATTAGGAGTTTTAAAAGGCCATTACAAGTCATGAAGGTGGTTTTACATGTAAAAATGAGGTCTCTTTAGGGGTCAAATATCATTTGTTTACCATAAAAGGACCCACACACTTGAAAAACGACCCTTAAAATTATCTCCATCCATACCACCTAGTTTGAAATCATTTTTCAACTCCTCATTTCCCTCTTATTACCCACAAATAGCCTTTATAGATCTCAATCTTCAAAAAATGCAAAAAAGGGGTTTTATAGGTGTTTTTGGACTTGTACAAACATATCAAAATTAAAGGAGGTAAGATATCTCAAGGGGAACTCATTAAACACACCAGAGAATAAATTCCATGAGTTTAAGAGTAAAACATAGCAAAAATTGATCCTTTCTCTCCATCATTCTCCTTGGTAGCCCTAGATAACCATTTAATTTTATGCTTAGTCTATATAAAAGAGAGAGAATGGTAACCTAAGATATTATCCAGGGGAAGGGGGTCTCATGAAATTTCAATCCTTGAAATTATTTTTCATATTGATGGCCCATGATTTATGAATGGACATTAAGAACCTAGGTAGTCTGATTGGTCTTTTGCATCTACATAGGGTCAATGTTTAATTGGTTTCAATGAATTTATAACTTGGTTGATGAAAATTGTGGTTGTATATGTCTTATATAAGTCTTAAAAGGTCATTCCACTTCACCTCTCACTATTATTTCACATGTTTGAGCTAAAGGGAGCAAGGAATCTCCATTCTATAGCAGTTATAGGTTGCAAATAATGGTTTCTTGATGTTAAAGAGCCTTCAATGCATGAATTTAGAAGTGAGTAATGGTTTTAGGTTGAATGGTTATATTATTTGAATCCATTCAAGTATTATTTGTCCTAAACACACAACTGAGTCATCAAATGATCAAGCAACTCCTTCAAAGTCTTGATTCCAATGTGATTGCCATGCATATTATGCAATCTTCCTTACAAGTTTTGAGTAGAAGTGTCTCATTATTGAATAGGATCATAGGGATATGACTTAGTATAGATATATAATTATATATTAATTATATTTAGAGGATGAACTTCAAGGGTTCCATACCTTCGTTCCTTCACATAGACCATTCTCAACCTAGTGAGACATGCTCCCAATTAAGCATCTATAGGCTTATTTAGACAAACTAAGTAGGTGAAGTGTTCATTATTAGAGGTACGATATTATATATTAGAGATAATAAGAATAAAAATATCATGAATAAGTATGGAGTATAGATAAAGGAAGGATCAAGATAATTAGACTCACTCAAAGATGAAACTCAACTAGAATCCTATTGAACACATAGGACTTTGTTGGTGGAAGTGAGTAAACACTAAATGTACAGTAGTGGAATGTTGTGAATAGAGTAATGAAATTTAATTATATAATTCATGGTGTTTAGATATGTTGAAATTTTTAATGCAGTTAGAGCCTAAAACATGAAATGAGGAAAAAATGCCTAGGCCTCAAACATGGACTTACAATCCTGATCTTAGGTAATGAAGAGACCTTGCAATATGGAAGTGTGATGAAGGGATAATAAGTGGGAATAGGTAAGGGATGGAATATTAGAAACATATATATCCACTAGAGGCAATGAAGAGAGAAAGAGGCCTAGTTAGGTCTAGTAGGCTTAAAAGATCATACACATCTAGGTGGTGGGTAAAATGATGAAGATATGTTTTCTCATGGTAGAGTGGAAGTGATTCAGAGACATAAGGACATAAAAAATGATTTGGGGAAGGTTTAAACACTCTATAAATATTTTCAAGGTTTTATAAATTTGGTAGAGAAGGATTAATTTGCATGGTTAGTCAATAGTGCCCAAAGTTGAACATATACAAGCCTGATTATAGATGGAGAACAAGAAGTAAGGAGTCATGTTTTAGGGTTATAAAATTTATAATAAAAAAATAAATAAACATGTAAACATGATAAAAAAACTAAAAAATAGTTATGGAAGACTCACTTCAATAAGAAACCTCACCTCTCATCTTTCACACACAGTCAAGAATGCATAGATTATCACCTATAGGTAGAGTCTTGAGGAAAGTAAGGTGACTGAGTTATGAATGCACTTGAAAAAAGATTAATAAGGTATGGGAAAGTGTTAATATCCTATGTATCATGTTTAAACACTCAATTAAGTCTCAAAATTCCAACCAAAAAGGGAGAATGTATGTATGTCTCATTCAGGTAGACCTATTTGAGCACCTATAAGCAGGGTCATTAAGTAGGAGAGGAGAGTGTGATGAACCTTGCATAAAAGAGAAGTGAAAGAGAGGTAAGGAAGTTTTTTGAATTATTTTTTCAATTTTAGTAGTCTCTATTGAATACTCTTGTCCTCTAAGGCATAGAAGAGCCTTGATAGGCCAATTAGGCATAGTAGGCCTAAATAGGCAGTCACAGGTTTAAACATGGATTTTGAGGAATAGTGATTTTTGGAGGAATTTTGAGGATTTGAAACCAAAACGTAAGATAATATATAGTGATATAAGGTATCCATGAATCTTGGACTCAAAAAAGTGAAGACAAATCCTAAGAACTATGCTATTAGGGTCAAACTGGTCTAGTATCTCATAAACCCTAAGCATGGCTAATATTGGATAAGAGTCAAGGATAGAGGTAATAAAAGGAATGATACTAAATATATACTTAATTTGGGGTGGTATATATCCCAAATATCCATTTGGATCCAAAATTGAACACTTGCACACCTCCTTAAGTAGGTATACCCTTCTCGAGCTCTCAAATTGGCCTAACAGTCAAAATTATTCTCCTTATGCTCAAATATTTAAAAAGATGTTTCATGGGAATATAATATCATTAGGAAAGGTGTATGGGGATTTATAAATTAAAAAATAGAATTTTTTTCCAAGGTTGAGGCTCTAACCTTTATGAATCATTGTTAAGAACCTAAACACCCCTAAACCTTGTATAAACCTCACAAAAGAACCTAATGGAGAGTTTTCAATTTTTAAAGGTTAAGAAGGCATTGGATTTGCCTATAAACCACCTTTATGACATTTTTAAATTCAAGGAGACCCTTTTCATGGAGTTTGTAGGTATAGTCACCTATATAGGTTCACTAAAAACTATACTTTTACAAGCTTTTAGGTAGAAAATAGGGTTCTGAGCATGTTGAGCTGATGAAAAATATTGGGGAGGTTGGAATGGATAACCATACATCTTATTACACCTAAATATACAATTTTGTGCCTCTAAAATCATTCATAAAGGTCTAATTCCTACAGACAATGTAGATATGCTTGAGATAAAGAGATGTAGTCACCTTGAAAAGCTGGGGTAGTAGGGTAAGACAACTTAAAAACCATGGGTCATATCACTAACATGGTATTATGTTATAAAATAATCCATTTAACTTATAATATTGGTTATCATGAAGGTTATATTTATATTTTAATAATTACCATCAAACAATTAGGCCTAATTGCTTCATAAACCTATATGTCTAATCAAGAAGAGTTATCATAAGGAAGATCCAAATAGGTGAGATGTCAAACAGGTCATTCAAAAAATAGGAAAGGAGTCAACAAGGTCATATTATGATTAGGATCAGTTGGGTCATGTTTACACTTGTCATCTTTAGGCAATTAAGAGGATAGTTCTAAAGGGCTCAATTAAGTGCAAATAAACCTCTCATATGCCAACTCTCTTGAAGGACATGATGGGAAAAAATACACATGTTGGGATAGTTATTAATACTAATTACACCTCAATTTTCTTGTTTTAACTATCTCATGAGGAGTGACATGTTAGGTTGTGGAGCTAACAGCTTCACCAGGATGCAAATAGGAGGTTGCTGAGTTGTAGAGCAACTAACATCGGTCTAATCAATCAACGTCAGTCATATCCAGTGAGCAAAGCAACTGACATCGGTCAGGTATTGACCAATGTCGATCATCTTTAGCTAGACAAGGATCAACGTTGGTCACCTGTGCGGTTCCAAAACTGCTTGTTCACGAATAGTTTGTTAACGAACCGGTTGTTTGCATGTTAAAAGGCTAATTTTAGTCTTGAGCTGTAGATCTAATTATTGTAATTGGATGTCTAATTATTGTTTGCATGAGATATATTTAAGAGACTCATGGGCTGTATTGTAAAGTGTGAGGGATTAAAGCAGGGATTCCTAGGGTGCTAGTTGAGAGAGCAAGGTTAGCTCTTTCAGAGGGAAGAGAGCAAGGGTTGCTCCTCCTAGTGCCATAGTGCCAAGTGTGTATGATCAGGTAGATCTGTAGGTTGTGCAAGATCTAGTAGAAGATCCACATGGGTGTTGGTTTGGAGGACAAGGGTTCTTCATGGTATGTAAGATCAGGTTGGTTTGTAGGTTGTGTAAGATCAAGTAGGAGATCTACATGTGGTAAGTAAGGTCAGTTGATTTGCAAGTTGTTGCAAGATCAGGTGAGATCTACTTGGAGTATATTGCATACTTGTTTGGACTGGCAATATTATTACTAGCTGGTGGAGGTGAACAACAATTCTGTGTTTGAGTTGATTGTTGTGACCATGATTGAGAGAGTGAGCTCTTGAAGAGATTTACTGTTTATGCCCTAGAGGAGTGTAAGGAAGAAGACTGTGGCATCTTCTTTGTTGTATTTCTTTCTGGAAGAGTATTAATACAATTGGGTATTGTCTCTCTTATTCTGTGTTGTTTCTGATTTCTAGTTACTTATTACTTCTGGTTAATTTTTGCGTTTAGTTGCTTGTACATGGTAATCAATTATGCTTCTTAGATCCTATCAAGTGGTATCAGAGCTAAGGTTGTAGGGAGTAGGTTTGTGTTTGATTACAAGTCACTCTCAGGGGTTTCTGATTGAGTGGGAGTATAGCAATGGTAGAAGAAAGTACACTAAGAATGGAAGAATTCAAAGGCATGAATGGCCAATTATGGTGTTATGGAAAGAAAGAGTAGGAAAAGAAAGATTGTTGGTTGGTAGCAGATCAACATGAAGGAAATAAAGAAGCAAGTATTGTTGCATGGATTGTTGCACTAGTTACTCTTATATGTTCCTTGGATAAAGTAGAATATTGGTTTATAGATTCTGTTGCCTCTTTCCATGCAGCCCCAAATAGAGTATTTTTCCATGTTAAGGTCCATGGAGACTTTGTAAAGATTTATTTAGGGGTTGGTGAGCCTTGTCAAAGTATTGGCAAAGGGGAAGTGCGGCTGAAATTGTAGATGGCCAACACATGGGTGTTGAAGGAGGTCATGCAGGTCCCAGTCTTGAAGATGTGGCTAATTTCTATAGGAAAGTTGGGTGATGAGAGATGCATAGGAACTCTCACAGTGGATGCACTTGAATTAGCATGTGGTAAGAAAGTAGGTACTCTTTATCTACCTGCTTGTATTACTGATTCCACTTCTATTGCAAAGATGTGGCTTTGTAGGCTTGGTCACATAAGTGAGAAGGGAATGGATGTTCTTAAGTCAAATGGTAAGAGCTCAGCTTTGGAGAGCATAGACCAAGATTTTTGTGAGCAGTGGGATGCTACAAGAAAGGGTTGGATTTATTGCAGGAAAAGGAAGTCTGATGTATTTGACAAACTTAAGAACTAGAAAGCCTTGGTGTTCATGGAGGAGATGATGGACAAAGATTAGTGGATGGGGCTAGATACTTCTGAGCTGGGCAATTTGGATAGGGTTTTGATTCAAAGTAAGCTCACGGGTAAAAAGTCATCACTCATAGGCAAACATAGGTATCGATGTCGGTTAGGAAGAACTGACGTCCAACAGGCAGGCACCAACATCGATCATGTGCAGATAGGCATAATTAGTGGTGTTGGATAGGTGGTGACTAACATCAGTCAGGGAATCAGCATTGGTAGTCAAGTTAATGGGATGGAACTGATGTTGGTCAGATGCAGGCTGGGAGGTGACTGACATCGATCACTGGAACAGATTTTGGGCAGACATCAAGCTATCAAGGAGTCTCAAATGCCCATGTGGAGGATTGAAAGGGTAAGTAAGCCTCAAATTCATTATTCCCCTTCTTTACACTACTTGTTGCTCACTAATGGTCAAGAACTAGGAAGTTTTAAAGAAGTAGAGCAGGTAGGATCCAAGAAACAGTGGGAGCATGGCATGAATTCTTTGGAAGAGAACCAAATGGTAGATTTGGTAGAGTTGCCAGCCAGGTTAAAGAGAGAGAGAATGGACACGTGAGATGGAAGGCCAGGTCATATGGTCTTAGGCAAGCTACAAGATAGTGGTACATGTTTGATAGGTGGATGACAAAGCACAACTTTAGTCAATGTCATTGTAACCATTGTGGTTTCTTTACCAGGTTGGATAATGGTCACTACATTATCTTGTTACTATATGTGGATGATGTGCTTGTTGCTATTGCATACATATAGGGAGTTGATGAGTTAAAGGTAAAGTTAGTTTAGTGGTGTGCCATGAAGAATTTGGGAGTAGCAAAATTCTTTGGCATGAGTAATCTTAGAGACAGGGAAGATCACAAGTTGATGTTGTCATAGGATGATTGTGTGAAGGTAGTGCAAGATGCAGAACTGGGTAGCACACCTATGGATGGATAGTTCACAGAATAGGGTCCCTAATAACATGATGAGGTTGAGTACATGTGTACTCGCTGATATTGCCCCAGTAGTGGGTGTTGTCAGCAAGTTCGTAGCCAATTCAAGAAGGAAGCACTGGAAAGCAGGTCAGTGGGTTCTCAAGTATCTGAGAGGGACCAACAATAGGTCGATATGCTATGTAGGGTCAAGTTCTTTTCTACATGGGTTTGTAGATGTGGGTGTGGCAGGTTACTTGGATGACATGCGGTGCACCATAGGATGTGTGGTGGTTGGTCTTGAAGATTGAGCTTGAAGAGGGATACAAGCTAGGAAATAGATTAGATGGTGTACAAGTACAGGTACAGGTGCAACTATTTATCTCCAAGTGGGAGATTGTTAGGTTGTGGAGCTAAAAGCTTCACCAGGATACAAACAAGAAGTTGCTGAGAGGTTGCTCAGTTGTAGAGCAACTGATGTCAGTCCGATCAACTAACATCAGTCATATCTAGTGAGCAGAGCAATCGACATTAGTCAGGTATCAGCTGACGTCGATCATCTCCAACCATACAGGGACTGATGTCGGTCGCCTATGTGGTTCCAAAACTACTTGTTCATGAATAGTTTGTTAACGAACTAGTTGTTTGCATGTTAAAAGGCTAATTTTAGTCTTTAGCTATGGATTTAATTATTGTAATTGGATGTCTAATTATTGTTTGCATGAGATCTATTTAAGAGACTCATGGGTTTTATTGTAAAGTGTGAGGGATCAAAGCAGGGATTCCCAGGGTGCTAGTTGAGAGAGCAAGGTTAGCTCTTTCAAAGGGAAGAGAGCAAGGGTTGCTCCTCCTAGTGCCACAGTGCCAAGTGTTTATGATCAGGTAGATCTACAGGTTGTGCAAGGTCTGGTAGAAGATCCATAGGGGTGATGGTTTGGAGGACAAGGGTTCTTCATGGTATGTAAGATCAAGTTGGTCTACAGGTTGTGCAAGATCAGGTAGGAGATCTACATGTGGTAAGTAAGGTCGGTTGATCTACAAGTTGTTGCAAGATCAGGTGGGATCTACTTGGAGTATGTTACGTACTTGTTTGGACTGGCAGTATTGTTACTGGCTGGTGGAGGTGAACAACAACTCTGTGTTTGAGTTGATTGTATGACCGTGATTGAGAGAGTGAGCTCTTGAAGAGATTTACTGTTTATGCCCTAGAGGTGTGGGAGCTGTAGAGGAGTGTAAGGAAGAAGATTGTGGCATCTTCTTTATTGTATTTCCTTTTGGAAGAGTATTAATACAATTTGGTATTGTCTCTCATATTTTGTGTTGTTTCTAATTTTTAGTTACTTATTACTTCTGGTTAAATTTTGCGTTTAGTTTCTTGTACATGGTAATCAATTGTGCTTCCTAGATCCTATCATGACATGTGTTTTCAACTCTTTCCAATGTACTTCTTTTCTTCTTCTCCCTCATGTTCTATAAATGTAACCTCAATTGGCTTATAATGTATCCTTTTGTGGAGCATGGAAAAGTTATGCCCTATTGAACACTTGTTTCTAAATTTTAAAATTGAATATATGCTTGTTTATATCCTTCCCATATGCTTGCAAATAGTGCATGCTTTTGATGGTTGATGAGTGTTAGTGGTAGTAAGTAGACTTCCTTTATTTATCCCATTTCTTTACCTAGTTTTAGGTTAGATTATCATCTTGGTAGGTCATATGGAGTGTGTTTATGGTCTTGCATTAGATAATTATGGTGGTTGATTCCCTAGTATCTCTTATCAAAGTTCTTAATCACACCCTCTTGGTTATTTCCTTAGTTTTCACCTCCATATTGAAACACTTATGCTTAGAGGCCTATTATGAGTTGGTATAATAGGTTCAACTTGTGTTCATGTTTATATCCCTTTTCATTGACAAGCATTAGGTTTAGAAATTGAGCCTAGATGATGCATCAAGGGATCTAGGCCCAAAACTATAGGTTCACCTCACTCAATATGCCACCCAAACCTAAAGGTGATCCCATTATATCCATAAGATGAGGAAAGTCTAAAACACCCCTACCTCAAAGGCTATAATTGAGATTGATAACAATTTTTGGCATGGTTGGTGGAATTCAAGGAGGTTGGAGCATTCACTCTCATGATTTAGTAACCTCAAGGATTTTCAATCAATTTGGTGGCATAATAGCACTCAAATTTCATGCTAAAGGGTCATCACATGATTTCCATCTATTGGTAAAAATAACTTATGTTGATGGTTCTCTTATTCTTTATTTGATTCATGATGTTTGATGGCTAAATATGGAGGATATATCTATTCTACACTATCTTACCATCCTTATATTAACCCATACTAGCCTCACCAGGAAACTTATCAATCCTATATTGGCCCTTATCGGTAATCCAATGACCCATATCATCTCTATATTGATCCACACCAATAATATGTTGATCCTTATCCTCATTATGAACCACATTAAACTTATGATGAGTCTTATTATCTATACTACTATGCTTACCCATATGAATAACTTGGTTATCAAGAGTCCTTTTATCTCTCACTTCTTTATCAACCTTACCAAGCTAATCTACCTTCACATCAATCTGAGAAAACATGATATCAGACCTATACACCTCTTGAACATGATTTAAATCAACATTGGTAAAATTATCTTCCTCCTAGTTAGCTTGAAGAGGGTGTTGAGTAGATAAGACTTGATTTTGAAGCTAAGCTAGCTAGAGGGATTGACTTTGTAAATGACCAATTATTTTAAAAAATCATAGCATCAAAGGTAATGGAATTTCAATAAAAGTCTCTTAGTTTAAAGCTCCCAACTTAGCACCAAATAGTATATTCATGGGGGAAAAAGGATGACTCAAGCCTGCATTTAGAAATTTAAGTAACAAATAACCTTGAGCCTAATCAATGCTCATTCCCTCCTCCCCAAGAACCTAAATGTTTTCCATCTTAGAAGTCTACCAAGAGGGTTTTCAAAATAAGAAGGCTCTAGGTGAGAAGGTTGCAGATAAGGTTACAGATATTGAGGCACCTCAATAAGGCTATGAAAAAGTGAAGTTCTTATTGAGAATAATGAACAACTAGATGAGGAGAATGAAGAAATTATATAAAATCTCAACCTTTTCTCTCCCCGATAATTCCTAAAAGAGTGTTTCATTCCCAATTTCTCAAACTACAAGAGTGCCACCTTGGCTTTTACGACAACTCCTAAATTCATCCATCACACTCCCACACCCACCCTCTTTAAGGAAGAACCTATCTTATGGGAGGCAAGTGAGGAAATTCAAGCTATGGTGGTAGTTGATGAAGGTAATTCAAGTTGATTTGAGGAAGCTATTACTATTAGGACACCTCTTCATAAAGATAAGCACAAGTCAACCTTCAAAAATTCCATAGAAGATGAATTTAAAGAGACTCAAGGTAAGTCTAATTTCCATGCCCAACAACACATTCAAGGACAAGATGAGTTTTAAAAGGAAAACATACTAATTATACAAGAAGAATGTGAACTTTGAGATTTCCCCAATGGCATGTCAACTACTCTCTTTCATGATAGTCTTGAGGAGTATGAAATTGGAGTACTTGTTTAACTTATAATGGGTACAAAATAAAGAGACATCCTTCTAGAGGTTTCATGTGTTCAAGAGGAGGTATGTGTTGATGTTGAGACTCCTAGTTTCATTAAAGTTCAATAAATCATTACTTGTTTCCAATAAAAATTTGTTGGGGAACATGAGGTTATAATAGTGAATGAAACAATAGAGAATAATCATGATCACATGGACACTAATAAAGAAGATGATGGAAGCCTATGGAAATAGTATTGGAAAATTTTTAATGAGTATGAGACTCTCCAAGAGATTACAAATCTTATGGGGTATATTGAGGATACTTTAGTTATTGACCTTGTCAAGATTCATAAATATAATGAACACATTTAGGATGATAAGGAGAAAGTTAAAATGGTTATTATAGTAGTGCCTCAAGTTGATAGTTATAGACATGAGTCAATTAAAGATACACTGATCCTTAGTGTATCTCAAGATACTCAAGATGAAAATAATTAATACATTGGTGACATGTGGTAGTCATGTTTGGACACTTACAAATAGGTTGAAGACCTTTATAAGTCACTAATTTAGATATAGAATAATGAAGCCACAAAATAAGGCATACCAATTAAGTTGGCAAGAGAATTGTTGTAAGTGAACATGGTTACCTAGGAGTAACCTATTAATACTGAAAAAATGATATTTTTTGTACTATGAAACCAAGTTTGGGATGACTATGGCTTTGTCCTTGATTCACATAGTCAATTCATAAATAAGGAGATGAATCAAGAAGGTCTGGTTACTGCTCGAAGAGACCATGAGTGCATCAATATCTTAGTAGGTGGGTGTAAGTTCTCATTATATGGGAAATATATAATTAAAATTCACTCATTGTATGATAATATAATTTTATGGTTCCATGAAGATCCAAGAAACTTCTCCTTTGACCCAGGAGGAGGAAACCATGTTCAGGTTAGTTGTTTGTATCAGGTTATTTTTTCTTATTTCCAATAAGTGCTTGTTAGCACAAGTATGGTGTGTTTGCTTATAATTTATTTGGTGTGTTATTATTTGTTTTATGTGTTTGAGAGGGTAGTTATATATTATTTTTTGTTCAATGGTCTTGCATCCATAATCAAGGTCTCATATCAGTATCAACCATGATAGTAATATGTGAAATACCTTATTCAATAGATGAGATAGCTAGTTCTCTTAACTATCAAGTAGATCAACCCTTATGAGTTGCCAAGAATGTTGATAATTTAGCCTCCCAAGCCAAATTTCAACCCATATATTCCAAAACTTTCTCATTGGGACCTCTAAAAGTAGATGAGGCTTCCTAAATCTTGTCATGATCTTAAAATGGCCTTTAAAACCTTCTAACATTATTCAAAGTCTCACTATATGTACTATGGGTTGCTTGAAGAGATCCTCATGTGATAACATGTTTTGAGTCTTAGGGTTATGTGTTAGGTCTTCATGAGTTGTCCTTGGTGAGTTTAAGGGTGTCAAGTGCCTTTTGAAGCCTAAAAAGTGGCCTATACCTTGTTTGACAAAGTTAAGGTTCTTTAGCAAATATTAAGGTATTTGGAGAAACATTTCTTGTTATTTTTATAATTATGCCTATTTTAGCCACTTCTTGTGGGATAAACCTTATCATCAAGATGTAAAAGGTGTCCAAGTCATGTTTTATTCTTGACATAGTGATTAATGATGTATCCAAGGTTGTCTTCAATAGACTATTAGTCAAGACTATTTCAAGCTCCAATTAGCCCACAAGGCCATCAAATGTATCTCAAATATATCATATAGGTCAACATCCATATTATAAACCTTTGAATAAAATTTGTTTTGATGTTACATTGAAATTAGGAGTTTTCAAGAGCCATTGCAAGTCATCAAGGTGGTTTTATATGTAAAAAAAGGTCTCTTTAGGGGTCAAATGTCATTTATTTACCATAAAAGGCCCCACATACTTGAAAAATGACATCTCAACTTCCATCCATACATAAAATCTATATTGAAAGCATTTTTTGACTCCTCATTTTCCTCTTCTTTCTCACCAATAGCCTTTTAAGATCTTAATCATGAAAAATGTAAAAAAAGGGGGTTTTGTAGGTGTTTTCAGACTTGTATAAAATTTTATAGATAGTTCAAAATTAGAGGAGGTCAAATATCTTAGGGGGAAATCATTTTAGGCATTAGAGAATAAAGTACATGAGTTTTATAGTCAAACATAACAAAAATTGATCCCTTCTCTCCATCATTCTCCTTAGCAGCCTTGGATAGCCATTCAGGTTTATGCTTAGTCCATATAAAAGAGAGATAATGGTGACCTAAGATATTGGATAGAATAAGGGGGTATAATTAAATTAAAATCATTAGAGTTAGTTTTTATATTGATGGACCATGCTTTATGAATAAACTTTAAGAACCCAAGTAGTCAGATTGGTCTTCTACATCTACACAGGGTCAATCTTTGAATAGTTTCAATGCATTTCTAAATTGGTTTATGAAAATGGTGGTTGTATATGTCTTATACAATTCTTAAAGTCCCTATCACTTCACTCCTCATCATTTTTTTACACATGCGATATCAAGGGGGAAAGGAATCCCCATGCTTGAGACAGGTTGTAGGTAGTGGTTTCTTGATGTTAAAGATCCTTTATACATGAATTTAGAAGTGAGTAATGGTTTTATGTTAGATGGTGGGATTATTGGAATAAATTAAATTATTGTCTACCCTAAACACATAGCTAAGTTATCAAATTATTTAGAAACTCCTTCAAAGTCCTAATTCTAATGTGATTTCCATGCATATTCTGAAATCTTCCTTACAAGTTGTGAGCAAAAGTGACTCATTATTGGAGAGGATCATAAGGAAATGCCATAGTATATAGATATAATTATATATTAATTAGAGTTTGAGGATGAAATTCAGGTCTTCCATTCCATCACTAATTCATAGAGACCATTCTCAACCTATAGAGACATGCTCCCAATTGAGCATCTACAAGCCTATTTAGACAAACTAAGTAGGTGAAGTGTTCATTGTTGGAGGTATGACACTAGGTATTAGAGCTAAAATAATCATAAGATCATGAATAAGTGTGGAGGATATATGGAGGAAAGATCAAGAAGAATAGACTCACTCCAATATGAAACTTAGCTAGAATACCTATTGAACACATAAGACTGTGTTGATGGAAGTGAATAAACACTGACTATACAATGTTGGGATGTTGTGCATAGATTAAATAAATTTAAATTTATCATGCATGGTGTCTAGATTATTTGAAGTTATTAATCAAGTTAGGAGGCTAAAACATGAAATAAGGAAAAAATGCTTGGGCCTAAAATAGGGACCTACAGGGCTGATCTTAGGTCATGAAGAGACCTTGAAATATGGAAGTGGGAATAAGTGTCAAGAATTTGTCAAAGGTTAGGGATGGAGTATTGGAAACATATATCTACACTAAGTCATTGAAGAGAGAAAGAGGCCTAATAGGCCTAAAAGATCATAAACAACTAGGTGGTAGGTAGAATGATGAAGAGATGCTTTCTCATGGTAGAGTGGAAGTGATTTAGAGAATTGAGGAATCAAACATGATTTTGTGAAGCATTAAACACTATCTAAATACCATCAAGGTGTTACAAAGTTGGTAGATAAGGATGAATTTGCACGGTTAGTCAATATTGCCTAGAGTTGAATATCTACAGGTCTGACTGTAGATAGAGAACAAGATTGAGCAAAGAGTTCTATTTTAGGGTGAGAAAAGTTATAAGAATAATAATGAGAAAAATTGAAACATCATCATCCATAATCTCCCATATATATATTCTTATACAAGGTATCCCTATGGTTATGCTTGTGTCTTATAAAAATTCTCATGCACCATCCAAAAAAATAGAATTGATCACCATGTACCTATGAGAAAAGGAAATGTACCTGGTATTATGGCTTTCTAAAGATTGGAAACTCAAAGAGTTATGTTGCACCCATGGTTTATAACTTGTCTTTGATGGAGACATCAATGAGCATAGAGCCTACCATGGTCTTTTTGCTTGTGTCTACCATCTAGTCTTTATTTAGCTCCTGTACATTACTTCCCATTCTATGGTTTTAGTGTTTCAAATTTCACACATGGGAAAAGGATACCCACTTTTACCCCACCATGACTTCTGATAGGTATTCCATTTTTTGGTAGGCTAGCTTTGTACTTGTAGTTATCTCCATGTTGCTAACTCTATCTGCCATTTACATCTCAGATTTTGTAGTGGCTACTTCCCTCACTAATTTGACTTTCTTCACATCCCTATTCACTTCTATCACTTTTGAGATTATTTTTTTCTTCCCCATCCTAAAGATATTACTGATTCGGGCAACATTATAGGTGATAATTCGGGTGATGGTTCTACCCCAATTGGTGGCAGAACTTCTGGGAGCCATAACTTTTGCACCGTAGTTCTAATCGACTCACCATTTGAACCGTTAGAAACATAAGAAAAAAGAGAATGTGATAAGATGGAATGAAACTATTCTTGATTAATTTTTACCCTAGAAAACCTAATGGAAGTTCCCTAAATTTCAATTTTAGTAGTGCAGTCTAAAAATAGTAAGTTTCTAAAAATAGTAATTCCTCAAATTCTGTATTGTTGTAAATCATAGAAGTCAAACCACTTAATCTCCCTCAAGATTGGTGACCTTAAAAATCCTAATCCTAACTTCAAAATGTGTATAAATGAAGATGTAACTCAAAATGGAAATTAGACATCTCTTCTCAGAGATAAGCATATGTTTGGATCTGCAAATTTTTATGAATAAAACATATCTTCTTAGAGATAGCATTATTATTATTGTGTGTTTCTTATTTATTGAATTATATTTCAACCAAAGCTTCTAAGTTTTAGATCAATGGTATCACAGTGGTTTGTCTTTAGAGTGTATGATCCTAAGGATGAGGACAGATTACATGAAGCTTGGGTGGAAAATAGAACTAGTAGACTATCCACCTATTCACTCCAAATGACTTCAAATGGTGGAAAACACCAAGACATCTGATACTTCCAAGGAAATGGTGAACGAATCCTTCTAGAAACAAGTGTAGATGCTATAATAATTCACCCAAATTCTCCAACAAATTCTGACGAGAAATTTTTGCTCCTCATCTATAACCCCACATCCTTTTAGAGCCCTAACACCCTTCAAGGTTTAGGTGAATTTTGATATCCATAAATTTGAAGGCAAAATCAATGTTGATGTAGTAAAAAATTGGTTAGATCAATTGTCATCTTATTTTTTTGTAAATAAATTCATTGATAAAGAGAAGATCACTTTTGTTCTTTTGAAAGCATCATTACCTATCAAAAATTGATGGGAAGTGTACAAAAAGAGATTTAGTGCAGATGATATTGGCCTTGAGGTAGAACCTACCTAGGATGATTTCATAGAAGTTGTAAAGGAATAATACTACCCCATTGGAGTATATGATGATCTATATATAGAGTGGAAACAACTTCACCAAGGTAAGGAACAGTCTATTCAAGACTACACTAACTTTTTTCATTCTCTATTTGTGAGATTGGGCATCTAAGAAAGTGAGAAACATAAAGTTATCAAATATCATGGTGGAATATAATTGTATATATGGGGAGAAATGGAACTCTTCAATTTGGAAACCCTCGATGAGACATACAAGTTCATAGTGAAGATTGAGCAGAAGCATGGAAGAATGAATATGAAGAGTCAGCCTTCAAAATGGAAAAGTGACAAAGAAGGTCAAACATGAGGCCAAAATTAGAAGAAAAAGGAAGGAAAGACTAGGAAATGGTGTGATTATAAAAAATCTATAAGTCACTCCAAATAAGAATGTCGAGCCATCAAGTCCTTGCTTTCTGAGTCACAATCCTTAATATCTACTACTCTACCTCATACAAAAACAATAGTTTAAGAGGATGAAGAAGAGATTGTAGATGCTAAGCCTAATGCCATAGTTACTTCATCATATACCCATGAGGAGCAGCCAGATGACAAGGAAAGGTTGTTTCATTCTAAGTTATGGGTGAAAGGTAAGCCTCTGCATTTCATTCTTAATAGTGGGAGTCAAAAAAATTTAATCTTTACTAATGTTGTGAAAAGCATAAATTTTTCCATGAAGCCTCACCCAAAGCCATACAATATTGGATGCTGAGTCCATGGAGAAACCTCTGTGTCACCCACCAATGCCTTCTCTCATATGCAATCAAACCTTTCTGAGATGAGGTCTTATGTGATGTGGTCAATATAGATGTTTATGATGTACTCTTTAGTTATAAATTAATGTATTATAAACATGGAATCTATGAATAAATAACTTGAAACATCACCATAAATATTGGAACATGACGCTATAGGGTACTAGAGGTACCACCTTCCACATCTCTCTCTGATTAGTGCCAAGAAATTTGTGCTCAAGGTGGTCAAGCCACAGGAATCCAAAAGGGCTAATGTTGTAGCCTTGACTACACAAAAAATAAAACAATTGAAGAAAATAAATAAAAATATAAAGAAGTTCATGGCCTCCCACCCATATATTAATGGTTGGGTAGAAATGGTGAACAATCGGGCCCTACACAACTCCATAAAGTATAGCTCCACAAAGCATAGTCCATTCCAAGTATGCATCAGGAATCAAATTAAAACATAACTACCACACTTAATGACAAATATTTATGCAATGGGGATAATTGATTATTAATGAGGAAGGAATGATCTGGGAAACATTCCAAGTGACAATTCGGGTGATGGTTCTACCCCAATTGGTGGTAGGACTTTTGGGAGCCATAACTTTTGCACTGTAGCTCCAATCGACTCACCGTTTGAACCATTGGAAAGATAAGAATGAGGAGAATGTGATGAGATGGAATGTATATTTACTAGATGTATTTTTAACCCCAAAAACCCAATGTAAGTTTCCCAAATTTCAATTTTAGTAGTGCAGTCTAAAAATAGTAAGTTATTAAAAATAGTAATTCCTCAAATTTTGTATTGTTTTAAATCATGGATGTTGAAAAAATTAATCTCCCTTAAGATTGGAGACCTTACACATCCTTGTCATACCTTAAAAATTTGTATAAATGAATATTTAACTTGAAATGGAAATTAGACATCTCTTCTCAGAGATAAGCATATGTTTGGATCTACAAATTTTTATGAATAAAACATCTCTTCTCAGAGCTATCATTATTGTTATTGTTATTGTGTTGTTCTTATTTCTTGAATTATATTTCAACCAAATATTCTAAGTTTTGTATCAATTATTATTAAATCATGGCTAATTGATCCTACCAAAGATCTAAATGATGTCTGGTGTGTTTCACATCTATACGAAATATGATTGCACGTTTAACTGTTGAGATTCCTACCCCTTTAATGATAGACTAGTTATCCTACCAAAACTTTTAATTTCTTGTTTCTCCTTAAAATTATATATATTTTCCTCTTTTTCACCTTAGGGTGAAAAAAGATCTACTATTCATTCTTTTTATCTAAAATATACTACCATCTACTCATTAATGTAGAGCTTTATTTTTTTAACATTATTCCATATCATTGACTCGACTAACAATTTATTTAGTGAAGCAACATGAAATTCAAACATTTACTTCCCACTAACTATTGGGTGGGTTCCAATTATAAAAAATATCACTTACTTGCACTTCATTCACATTGGCATGACCCTCACCTTCTTTTTGGTTACTATTGGCCAAAATTGGCCCACATAAGAAAATATGCCTAGATATGGTTTGACCAATTGGGTAGAGTTCCTATTGAGGGGGTGATATGATGATAGAAGGAGCAAATAAAATTTAATAAAATATCAATTATCATTTTCAACCATTAGGAATACTTCAAGCAAACTTAAAGTGTAATTTGATGAATTTTTAGGAACAAATTTGAGAGCAAGTCTAAAAATGCAAATGAAGGTTATGCCCTATAGGTCATTAAGGTAATGAATATGTTTTTAAGTTAAAAAGTGTTTTGGTAAGGTTTCATACCTTCTAGTGTCCTTATGAAAAAATGATAGTTTCTAACACAAGCCTAGAATAACCAGACCATCATGGCATGTCATGTAGGAATGAACATGTCAATTTGGTTGATGATTTGATAAATGAACTTAGGAAGTCAACCATATTTTAAGGATCACATAAACATGTTGTTTTTGGCTCTATAACGATCTTCTACAAATTTAGTATCTTGATTAATTTTCTATCTCAAGATATAAGCATTAAAAGTTGAACTAGTAGAGTGGGACATACATGGGGACGTCAAGTTAAGGCCATAAGAAATAACTATTTGGATTAAAAAATCCTTAAAAAGTTTCAAGTTAAATGTAGAGTTTATAAGTGTCATGATCTCAAAGGGTAGATGGTAGATCTAATGACACGTGGGTGATCAGTAAAGTCGGTGGGCCTAGATATATTAACAGAGCACATTAAATCATGTAATCAAGGATTGACAGTGAGCCTAAGGTTAAAAAGTTAGAGGATCCTAGGGTCAAATACAAAATTTAAAAGTGGCATGATCATGGTAAACTAAAGGATCAATGGTGTATGTTTGATCAAGATGATTAAAATCAATGACACACATTTGACCATGCAAAGTAGATCGATGGTGCACATAAAGTCAAGAGTCAATGAGCTAAGATTAAATGTGAGGATGTCACATGGTGAAAGCAAATTAAATTGATAAAGATTGACTGTAGAATATATATAAAGAACACAAAGATGACAAGTTTCATGATTAAGGAGCTTGGATCAAGAACAATGGCTAATATTAAAAGTCAAAGCCATGAGACTTCAAATAGAGATCAAATACGATCCAAGTCAAACTACAGCAAATATTTCAAAGGGCATATGCCACCATAGAGCTCATTCAAGAAACATTAAGAATAATACATAGTAATATAGTTAGGATAGCCAATGATGAAGTTTCAATGCCATTAAATCTTAGTATGAACTTCTAGTTTGAAGATTTAGAACATATAGGGTCTATTTTCTAATTTTACAGTATTGTTCCATGACTGTGTTCACTATTATTTAAGGAACATCAATGCATACAATGAGTTCTTGGATTACATAAGGTTTAGAGGAAAAATAGGTTTATTTAAACCTAATATAGTTCAATGACAAGGCCATGCAACCTGATAAGCTCTTTATTGATATAATGACTATAGGAAAACCAATAAATGGGATTGGTTTTCATCTATAGTAAACCTATATTCAGGGTTTGAAGTAGGGGTATATTTATGATTATGAAGAAGTGTCTCATTTATAAACATGGTCATAGCCTCAAAAAATAGGCAACTATAACTGCTTAAAGTAGATATAGTCATGGCTCTATCAGGTTTAAGATGTGAGGATTTTGTCCTTATAAGCAAGCCAAGTGGAAGATGCAATAAAATTCCAAGAGAAAGATTTGGGAATTAGAGATTGTAGTTGTAAAATTTAATATTTTTTTAGGTTTTGAAATATTTTATTCATAGTAAGATCATGACTCATTATATTTGACAAACTCTTTTCTTCTAGTATGCTTCTCAACCAATAAAAAGGCTTAATGGCTATGGGGACTAATATAGTTTAATTAAAAAATGAAGGATTAGTCCCAATTTGATTAAAATGTGGTTAAGGATTAATTTAAAGGTTGTAGAATCTCATTTGTTGATGGTTTATGACATGTTCCTTTTCCCTTCTCTTCACCCTTTCTTTATATCTCATATTTTCTCCCTCATGGTAACTCTCTCTCTAATTTTAGATTCTCAAAAGGACTCTCAAAATTTTGAAGAGTATGAGGCTATCATTTGATAAGGAAAACCCTATATTTTTTTTTAATAACTACATCTTGATGAAATAAAATACTTTATTCACTTATCTCTTAGTTTTGATTAGTGTTTAGTAAGTTGTGCATGATGGCCTTGTGAAGGAGATTCTTCTATATCCATTATCCTTCTTTATTGCATCTTTTAAGGTGTTTTCAAGATATTTTAGATATAAAATTATGTTATTTTACCATTAATGTAAGCTTGGTGTGATTCTTAAATTTCCTCTTTGCTTTCATTCATTACTTCTTGAGCTTAGTTCATGAAACACTTATGCAATTAGTTAGTTCATGAGATTGTGTGAGCTAGTATTATCTTATGTTGATCTAGTGTTGGTTTCAAGCATATGTGAGTCCCATTTAAATTTTGTGCATCACCTTTTATCTCTCTTAGTAATCCTTTTCCCCCATTTCTAACCCTTTTCCCAATAGAAACATTAGTCTAGGTGATCCATCAAGAAGAAACTGACCTTCTTTGGAGGTTCAACCCCACTATAGGATACCCATAGCCTGAGGTTGTTCCCATTGTGTAGCTTAGTTGGAGAGAGCCTAAAGAACCCTCTTCAAGGGAGAAAATTAATTATATAATAGTTTTTGTCATGCCTCATAGGAATACTTTATTCACTAAGTCAATATTTTTGGTGTTCTCTTCATTCAATCATCCTTTGGAGGCATGTGTGAAAACATCAATGGTGACTCTGAGTATCTATCAACTAGTTTAAGCAACCCAAGTGCCTATTCATCCTTATTTGGTATGTACAATCAATAATATTTTGAGAAATATGCTTATTCTCTACCTCAAAATCTTTCATATCAGATTAATAATGTTTATGGCTTCACCCCAACTTGCCCTCAAACAACTTAACAACCTTCTCAGACTCAAGATGTCCCTAGTTACTTCTCAAACTGATCTATTTCAAGTTTGAGGCAAATGCTCTCATGATATTAAAGTTACATTATAGACCTTAATAAATAGAGGGTATATGGTTAAAATATCCCTAATCACATCATTCATGATATGAGAGATGCATTAAAACTAATGGAAGAAGAATGGGCACCTATTAAGAGAAGAAATTGGAAAAGCCTTTCAAGTGAAATGATAGATGTAAGTGGTTTTATTCAAAGAATTAAGGATATGCTAAGAAACCTTAAAGAATAATAGGTCCAACTCTATCAAACTTATGTGTCTTCCTATACACCACCTCAACCCTCATATGTGACACTCATTCTTCCCCAAGAATCCATTTCAAGTGACCTTTCAAGTGTTCCAAACCCTTCATGTGTTCCTCAAACCTTCCCTTCTTGGAATTCAATCCAAGAGATATTTCAAAGAAATAAGGGGACTATTATTGAGTATCCTATTGTTAAGATCTAAGATTCCACTTATCTTCCTCAAGAATCCTCTTGTATCTCATACCAACCCTCTTATGTTCCTTATCTTCATGAAGCCACTGAATACCTTAAAGAGGGGCTATTCCAAGAGAGTATAGATAGGCAAATCAAATAATTAGATTTAAAGATGAGGAAGGTAGAAGAGAGTAAAAATAAAGATAAGGTGGTTATATCTTATACATTATCCTCATGGAAATAAGTTTAGAGAGGCATAAAGAAGAAAGAGGAAGTGTTAGTTGAGGTAGGCTAGGAACCAGTTCAATAAAAAGAGGTGTTAGCTCAGCTCAATGAGCTTGCCCTACAAGAGTTCCATGACTCTTTATCCCTCCCTCAAGAGACACCAAAGAGACCAATTAGGGTACCTATTTGGAAGGATACTCTTTTAAGCTATAAGCAAGGTGAACTTTTTTACCCTCCCACCATCTCCCTCTCAGATAAAGGACCTATTTTACAAAGGATAGAGGAGGATCTTGCAGTCATAGGTGATCCATAAGAAGACAATACAAGTTTCTATGATGAAGAGATCATGATAATCAACCCACTTCATTTGAAAGAGGGAGAATTAGGTCTGGACCAACCTTCTTGGCATGGTTTTGACACTAACGAATCAAAGCTTGAGGAGGATAATTCTTAAGATAAACATGGGATAGACCTTGAATGGAAAACTTACTATCTATTATATATAGATGAAAAAGAGGATTAGAATAGAGTATTAGAGTTCGGTTCATTTTGAGGTGAGGTGTAAAATGAAAATAACTCTAATAGGTTGGAGCTAGAGGAACATAAATCAGACCTTTAATAAGACAAGTGTGATGTTTTGGACCTTGGATGGTCAAACAAACCCTCATTTCTAGTTTAAGAACAAGATGAAATATTGAGTGAGGTTGATGAAGGAGACATCTCAATTGATCAAGTGATACATTTTGAGAAGCATACCAGTGAAGAGCATCAAAATCATGATGAGTTAGACCTTAATTAAAATGATGGACCTCCCTTCTATATAGAGGAAGAAGATCTATCTAGCTGACATAGATCAGAGCTTAGTGAGGTTGAGAAGATTGATGTGATAGACACTCAACTAGATATCCTTAATGATGCTTCAAATGTGCATGAAGGGGTTAAATAAGACAAATATAAAGACTTGTTTGAAGTTTATAAATAAAGCTATATGTTTTTACTAGATAATTATGAGTTGAATAAGGTTATTAAAGATAGTCTTGGTGATCCAACCAATGAGCTACAAGTGGTGGATAAAAAAGTGGAGACTCCTCATGAGGCTATTGAGAACTAAATATGCCATTTCAATTTGCTATGGGTGAACAAGATTATAGGTTCTCCTATAATCTAACATGAAGCAATATTTGAAGACTTAGACCAATATGTCTACATTGGATACATGTTTTCCCCACTTCATCTATCATAGAGCAATCCAAAAGAGTCAGCAATCATGCATCTTAGTTCACCTAACATGAGCTCTTAGAAACAAGATATTTTTCATCCTAGTCCATTACAAGAGAATGACAATGGATGTTTCCAATTTCATCTAAGAGGAAATTATTTTTAATGGGAAATATTGTATATATTATAGTATATTTTTATGTTTTCCTCTAAGTGCCTTATGCACATCTTTTCAATTATGTGTTTCCCTTCCATAAGTGCCTTAGGTACAATGTTGTTTTTATTGTTATTGTATTTTGATTCAAGAGGAAGTTTTAGAAATGGATAAACTTGTATCAGTTTCATGTCAATTATAAGGAAGACTTGACTTTATATGCCCAATGGATCAGACAAGGCTACTAGTCTTTGCATAACAGGCATGCAATCCTAGGATGTCACTAGAAATGTTGGCTAAAATTGGCCCACATAATAAAATTTGCTTGGATATGGTTTGAATAGTTGAGTAGAGTTCCTATTGAGAGGGTGATCAGATGCTAGAAGGAGTAGACAAAATTTAAAAAAAGATCAAATGTCATTTGCAAGCTTTTGAAACACTTTAAGCAAGCTTTAAGTGTAATTTGATGAATTTTAAGGAATAGGCTTAGGAACAAGTATAAAAATGCAAATGAAGGTAATTCCCTATAGGTCATTAAGTTAATGAATATGTTTTTAAGTTCAAAAGTGTTTTGGTAAGGTTTCATATGTTTTAGTGTCCTTTTGAAAAGATGGCAGTTTTTAGCATAAGCCTAGAAGAACCAGACCATCATGACATGTCATAAATGAATGAATAGGTTAGTTTGGTTCATTTGATAAATGCACTTGGGAAGTCAAGAAAGGTTGAAGGATCACATGGACATGATGTTTTTTATGCCATAAATATCCTCTATAAATTTAGTATCTTAATGAATTTTCTATCTCAAGATATAAGCATTCAAAGTTGAACTAGTAGGGTGGGATGTGTGTGGGGATGTCAAGTTAAGGCCATAAAAATAAACATTTGGATTAAAGAATCCTTAAAAAGATTCAATCTGAATGTAGAGATGAAAATTGACATGATATTAGAGGGTGGATAGTAGATTTAAAGGCATGTAGGCAATTAGTGAAGTCAGTGAGCCCATATAGATCAATGAAGCATGTTTAATCATGTAAATGAGGATTGACAATGAGATTGAGGTCAAAAAGTTAGATAATCTTGTTATCACTCTAGAAAACACCCTATTTGAAGATGTTCAGAGCACACATTCTCTTTAGTTGATACAATTGGATCTTCTTAGAGTGTGGGTGACTCTGAAGTGAGAAGAACCTCTAGAAAGGGCTGGTTCCCTTAAGATCTAATAATAAAACTAATCTATTTTTTGTTTTCTTAGGATGAAATGGAGAAGGAAACTAAAATGGGAAAACCTATCTAATGTGGTGATGCACCTAAATGATTGGTATTCTCTAAAATCTTTTTGAAATTAAATCAAACACAAATAAGTCTAAAAGAAAACTCTGCATTCAAACCTGAATAGAAAATTTGATAATTCACTTCTACAATGAGATGGATAATGGTACATCACATTTTCCCTTGCAAGCTTGGTGGTTGATAAATCAAGTATCTTCTTTGCCAACTCCTTTGGCATACTCATAAGTGGAATAGTAGGAGCAAAGTAACCTCCAATATAAGTATACTCATCTGGTGACTCTTCTTTATCAAGCTTCATTTCCTAATAATCTAATTTATTAGGCCAAGCACAAAATATACTTGTATTACCTTTTAGAAGAATATCCATATCTATAGGCTCATAAAAAATATGATACCTAATTCTAAAGATCTATAACAAGTCCCTATCAACAATGAACTCTTGTAGTGGTAGAATTGAATGGATACCCACTCCTTTATCTTGGTTTGGTTTGACAAAGTTACTCTCTTTGGCTGAAATTAGACCATAGTCCCCCTAGAGAAGAGTATATCCTGCTCCTAAAACTTCAAACAAGTCCTCCAATGATATTTTTGGCTGATTGGTGTACCTTGGATGCCCCAAAAATTCATCAATTTGATTAGCTATTACATCAATTTCTTCATTCTATTTATAATATAGTAGTACTGCTTCCTCAACCTCTTCATGAACACTTGCATCCTCCTCAACACACTCTTCTTGAGACTCATTTGAATCTGAATTTTTTTTCTCTAATTCCTACATGACATACTCCTCTTCCTTCTTATGCATGTTGCTCTAGTTGGATTTCCAAGATGGAAATGAGGTAGATTATTGAAGATGGAGGGATAATACCTAAGTAGCTTTGGATTGACTTGACTGCATGACTTGGTTCTAAGATGGGAAATACATAGGCTCCCTTTTGACCTTTGGATTCTAATTCTCTTCATCTCTCTTTATCTTTAGCTCCAACTCTCTGATATGATTGTCAATATTCTCTTGAAATATCTTCTCTTTAAAGTGGTCACTAATCTCAATAGCAGGCTATCCCATAAAAATCTCTTTATTTCTTTGACATTTCTCTTGGATAGATCTCCTAGAAGGGAAAGTATGATAAACAAATGAATAATTTTGTAAACTCAAAGGAGCACTTATAATGGTCTCTTGAGGAGAAATGGATGGCATATAAGAAGAGTGAGGTTAGACCTATTATTCCTTGAGGCCTTTTAGTTTATCCTCAATACTTTGAATGCAACCACCTACATTTATCATCTCACCAGTGAGATTACCCCAATTTGCTCTCTCAATAGTTGCCCATTATTCTTTTATTTGCTACAATGGCTCTCTCACATAATGGATCTAGTGAGTAGGGGTATCTTGGCCATAATTTCTTTATGAATATAGCTCTAGTGCATGATTTTCAAGGCTCAATAAAGTTTGTTTAAGTGTTGGTATGGATTGGGTAGCTATAACATGGCCATGACTAGGTTGGCTAGATTGGTAGGATGGATCATTATAGGGCTGGTAAGGACAGTATTATGATAGAATGGCTTTTCATGAGGATCAGGGCAGTACTCCTATATATATTCTTGATATAGGTCCTCATACTACTAGTGAGGATCATAGTGTGGTTGGTCATACTGATCATAGTGAGGATAATATGGATCCATACTGAAATAAGCTATTTGAGACCATTAGTAAGCCAAATACTGAATGTAATCAATATTGAAAAGATACTTGATCTTTTGAATGCCTCTAAAGGCTAGTGTGTTGAATGAGAGTTCCACCAAGTGTGCTAAAAACTATTGTCACTCTAGAGAGCACCCTATTTGAAGATGCATAGAGAACATCTTCTCTCTAGCTAATGTAATTGGATATTCTTAGAGTGTGGGTGCTTCTAAAATGAGAATAACCTCTAGAGAGGGATGGTTCCCTTAAGATCCAATACTAAAACTAATTTAATTTTTGTTTTCTTGGGATGAAAAGGGAGAAGGAAACTAAAATGGGAAAACCTATCTAATGGGATGATGCACATGAATGATTGGTATTCTCTAAAATCTTTCTAAAACTGAATGAGACACACATATAAATCTAAAACAAAACTTTGCATTCAAACCTGAACATCCATGTTTCAAAAGAAGACCTGAAAGAAGTTTGCAAAGCAAATTCAAATCCTAACTCTTCCAATGACCTGTAGAGGATGATATTTTCATATCAGGTGTGGAAAGGACCTATAAAAGGGGAAGTAGATTCCACTTATATGCTGGTACATAGTCAAATTACACTCTATTATGATCAAAACTCATATGCAAAAAGATCATTTATTTAATAAAATGGTGTCAATTACCATTTCTTTTCTACCTTAGGAGTTAATGAATAATGGCTTGAATAAACCAATATATATGTTTAAAACTAACCTAAATCCAAAGTGGCATTGATTTTTCATAAGGAATGGTCTTGGTTAGTTAACCATATACTTAATATTTTTACAATATTCAATCAACTCTTTTAAAAAATCTTCAAACTCTACAAAATATGCATGGTCTTCAAACTTGGCATAGATAGGAGTGGTGGGCCCATATTTGACAAGTAAATACTTTGAATAAAATGATACACTAGAATTTGATGTATTTAATCAATCTTGAAGTGATTGAAATCTTTTAATGACATGATAACAAAGGAAGATGCATGAACATGTCAATTAGTCAACTGAAGTGTAAAACTAGTCAAATCCAAGATAGCCTTCACTTGCATGAAAAGAGACTTTTGAAGGATTAAAAGTGCATGATATATTCATGGAAAAATATATATGAATATTTGAAACTCAATTTTAACTCCTTGACATCCAATTTAACACCATATTCAAGCTTAACCATTTGATCAATAGGGCCTATTAGGCTAAAAAGGCCTAAAGGCTAATTTGTGTACTTGGACACAATTAAAATTGAAAAAATAAGCCATTAAATCTGAATAAATAAATAAATTAGACTTGGAAAAACTTTATTCATCACCAGATATGTGATTTTGATGAGAAAACTTTCACCATTCAGTCAATAGGGTTGATTAGGCCCATTTTGCTCCATTTTCTAGCAGACTGGCCATTTTGATTGATCTTATAGGGATACTTACAAGATTATTTATTATGAAATTAATATTTTAGGATGAATAAAAAGTCTCAAGTTTTGAGATCCATTGATTAGATTTCATTGAACTACTATGTATTTCATAGTACATGCTTTTTCCCACAAAAAACATGATTTTTATCCTCATCTATATAGATCTATACATAAAATTGGATTTTATGGAATCATCTACAAGTTTTATTGATGTTTTAAATTTTTTTAGGTTAATACATGATGATTTTATGACAATAAAATCCACTTTTCTCCAAATTGGTTTTTTAGGGGTTTAGGAGGGTTGTAAAGCTGAATCTTCAAAATGATGATTCATGAAGTACAGAAATCCAAATCCAAAAATATTAAAATTCATGTGTATAAAAATAACCCCCTTAAAATCCTTGAAAATATTATGTTTCTATGCAAAATATATGAAAAGTTACCATGTGGATGAAATTTGCCTATGGGGTTTAACTTGCATTCTGGGCTACCTACGCTCTTAGGGATTGTTCATAAATAAAAACACCAAAAATAATCTAAATTGCTCTTAAATTATAATTAAATATGGGTCCTCAAAACATACTAATATATTTTCTCCAAACTCTACATGTGGTGAATAATACGAGCATCTGAACAGGAGGCTAGGAAAGGTGTCTAGAACTGTAAAATGTGAAAAGTTTCACCAAGATGAAAATAAATATTACATTGTTCCAAAAATCTTGAAAAAATTATTATTGGACCTGTAACATGCTATCAAAACACTCTAAAAGAATATTTTTCTTGAAAATTCAAAAAAGTCTTTTTGGCCTATATGCTTGTTTACTTGTAAAAGCCTGTATGAGCATGATTTGATTTAAATTTGGAGTTTTAAAAAAATTTAAAGGTATGATTATGATGTAAAAACATCATAACGTTATTTGAAAACTTTTACCTAGGCTTATAAACCTTTGTGGCACTCTAGAATGATGCATGCTCCAATGGTGATCTCCAATAGACATGCTGAGGACTGTTACAAAAAAATGAGTATATCCACTCATCCAATGGCCATTAAATTTTTTCAAAATTTTATTCAATTCATTATTACCATGTTTATAAAATTTTAGGTCCTAAAACCACCTATAGCTCCTAGAAAACTCAATTTTCTCTCAAAATTGACCCCTATGCATGGATTGTATACATATTTGAACTCAAAAATGCTCTTTTGGAAAGAAAAAGACCCATTTAAAATATATTTTTGATTTTTTAAAACCAAAATTAGTTATTTGATGCCATAATTCCTTGGTTTGACCAGCTACAAAGGGTTATTAACAAGATTTAATAAAGTTTTGAATGATAGGGGTAGTAATTAGACCTTGATAAATAATAGGGTGAAATTACTAACATATCCTAGGTTTAAATTCAGAATTAAAAAAGTGGAAAAATGATGGTAAACCAAAGGATCAATGTTACGCATTTGATCAAGCTAATTAAAATCAATGACACACATTCGACCATGCAAATTAGATCAATGTTGCCCATAAAGTCAAGAGTCAATGAGTTCAGATAATACACAAGGATGCCACATAGTGAAAGAAAATTAAATAAATAAATATTGAATATTTAATCCATAGAAATAATGTGGAGATGATAAGTGTCATGATCAAGGATCTTGAATAAGGATCAATGATTGATATTAAAATTCAAAGCCATGAGACTTTAAATAGAGATCAAATACGATCCAAGTCAAACCAGAGAAAATATTTCAAAGGGCATATTCCACCATTAGAGGTTAGTCAAGCACCATTAAGAATAAGACATGTTCATACAGTCATAATTGTCAATGATGAAGTTCTAATACCATTAAAGCTCAGTATGAATTTTTAGTTTTTTAAAGATTTAGAATATACAATGTCCATTTTCTTGGGTTGCAGTATTATTCCATGACTATGCTCACTATTATTTAAAGAATATTCATGAATATAATGAGTTCTTAGCTTCTACAAGGTGAAGAGGTATAATAGGTTTATTTAAACCTAATATAGTTCAATGATGAGGCCATGCAGCCTGATATGCTTTTCATTGATATAATGACTATAGGAAAACCAATAAATGGGATTGGTTTTCATCTATAGCAGACCTATGTTCAAGGTTTGAAGTAAGGGGTATATTTGTGATTATTATAAAGTGTCTCATTTTTTGACATGGTCATAGCCTCAAAAAATAGGTACTTATATCCACTCAAAATAGATATAGTCATGGCTCTATCAGGTTCAATATATGAGGATTTTATCCTTATAGGCAAGCTAAGTGGAAGATGGCATGAAATTCTAAGAGAAAGATTTGGGGATTGGATATTGTAGTTGGTAAATTTAATAAATTTTTAGGGTCTAAAATATTTTCTTCACATCAAGATCAAGATTCATTATCTTTAGAAAATTCTTATTTTCTAGTATGCTTCTCAACTAATGAAAGATGTTTAAAGGCTATGGGGACTAATAGAGGTTAATTAGAAAATAAAGGATTAGCCCCAATTAGATAAAAATGTGGTTGAGAATTCATTGAAAGGTGGTGAAAACTCATTTATTTATGGTTGACGATGTGTTCCTTCTCCCCTCTCTTTACCCTTTCTCTATATCTCCTATTTTCTTCCTCATGGTAACTCTCACTCTAATTTTTGATTCACACAAAGACTCTCAAAATTTTGAAGAGTAGGAGGCTCTCATTTGATAAGGATAAACCCTATAAATTTTTGTAAGAACTACCTTTTGATTAAATAAAAGACTTTATTTACCTATCTCTTGCCTTTGATTAATGTTTAGTAAGTTGTGCATGATGGCATTGTGAAGGAGTTTCTTCCATATCCATTATCCTTCTTTCTTGCCTCTTTTAAGGTGTTTTCAAGCTATCCTAGGTTTGAAATTGTTTTATTTTTCCATTAATGTATTCTTGGTGTGAGTCTTATAATTCCTCTTTGCTTTCAATCATTACTTCTTGAGCCTAGTTCATGAAACACTTATGTAATTAGTTAGTTCGTGAGATTTTGTGAGCTAGTATTATATTATGATGATCTAGTGTTGGTTTCAAGCATATGTGAGTCTCATTTTAATTTTTTACATCACATTTTATCTCTCTTAGTAACCCTTTCCCCCCATTTCTAACCTTTTTTCTAGTTTAAACATTAGTCTATGTGATCCATCAAGAGGAAGTTAACCTTCTCCAGAGGTTCAATCCTACCATAGGATACCCACAGCTTGAGGTTGTTCCCATTATGTAGCTTAGTTGGAGAGATGTTGAAGAACCCTCTCCAAGGGTGAAAATTAATATTAAAATAGTTATTTGGGTGCAACACTTCACATGTACATGATTTGGCCTTTTAGGTTCAATCTCTTCTCAGGTGTTATGCTTCCTTTCAAGTATGCCTCACTATCTTAGTCAATTTCTCTATGATTTACTATATTTTGATTCAGCCTCCCCTACCCCATAAAAACATTTGCATTGATCCTTCAATGTCTCATTATCTCCTTTTTATCTCCTATGCATGAACACCATGTGCACTAGACTCATCAAATTATATTTATGATTCAATTAGCCTGGCAGATTTCACTTGTGCCTAGAAACTTAGGTGTCTGACCGTAGGTGCTTAAAAAGTGACTAAAATTAACTCACTAAATTGGAGTTATGCAAGTGAAATAATTATAAATGTTATATTATGGGCCTAAAAGTGCCACACTTATTTAAACAAAACAAAACAAATAAAACATAAGGCAAATATTTGGCTCGCACCAATTTTATTATGGTCACAATACAAAGTATCCAAATTTTGACTAGAAAGCTGAAATTAGAGGGTGAAAGCACCATTTTATTGGTGGTATAATTTCAAAATGTTACCATTTAAATGCTTGGAAAGCATTTCACCAGTCAACATGTGTAGCTTACATGTACTAATCTCAAAGATGCTATGGATGACATAAGGTCCCATCCACCTAATCTATAATTTTCTTGGGTGACTTGGGTACTTAGAATGATATAAAAGGACCAATGCACCTTATATAAACATATTAACCTTGATGTTATTATCATGTCATGTCTTTTAGTGGGCCTTATTTATCTACTAGTTTCATCATGCTTAGGTGCATGTCTTGTCTAACCTCTTCAAATCTTCTAGGCATGCACTTAATGACTCTTGGTCATCCAATCAACTAATACATGTGATGCACCATAAGAGAACTATGAAATCCATATGTAAAATGGCCTCTATGCCAAAAAACATTTAGAATGGTGTATCCTTGTTTAGGTGCTTGTATGTCATGTTTTAGGTCCATAACACAACTAACATACAATCATCTCAATCCTTGTGACCAACATTGCAGACTTTTACTAGGCATGTCACCAATATTTTATTGAATACTTCTATGGTACCATTATTCTAGGGGTGGTAAGGTGTCATTTAATGGTGTGCCACCATATACGCAAATAATAAGATATGAAATTTACCATTGATGAAATGTGTGCCATGGTCTTTGGTCAGGTTGAGAGGGAACCCTTACCTATTAATAACATTTTCCCAAATGAATCTTGATACTGTCACAATTGTACAACCTTTGGTTGATGCCACTTTTTCCCACTTGGTAAAATAATCTATGGCATCTAGAATATACCTTGCACCATTCATCTCATGGCAAGATTGATAGGCCCAAAAAAATCAATGGCTTATTTTTTGAATGGCACCTATGTAATGGTAGGGATGAGGGGCATCTCATCATAATGGTTTGGTTTCCATATTTGTTGGTAGACATCACACTCTTTTATGTATTATTTTTCATCATTAAACATAGTTGTCCATCATAATCTTGATTGTATATCTTTTCATGTTGTGGCATCTCTAATATAATGGCTTCCATTAATCCATTTATGCACTTATTTTAGTACTAGGTCCTTTTCATGCTCTAGGACACATCAATGCATGACCTGATCATGATCCAATATTTATAATTTACCAGTAATGAGTTAAAAATGGGTGTCATAAAATATGAGATGCTTCTTTTCTTTAGTTGTCATAGCTTGAGGCATAGATCCAAAAGGTAAAAAATGCAAATATATCTACTAAGTCTTTTTAGATGCATTAGATCTTATATATTTGCGTGTCAGGTATATCATCTTCAATTGGTGTTGTCGCATCTCCAAAATTGATGCAAGATAAATGGTCTATTGAGCATGATTCCTATTATTGAGGTTTGACATTGATGTTATCATTGACGTTAAATCTGATTGAGAAGGTTGATATCATTGTTGTTGTCATTGATTGTATTTGTTTCTCTAGAGGTGCTCTTATGAAGATTGATATCAAAGGTGGTTATGAAGATTGATGTCATGTGACTATCATTATTGTTGTCATTGATGTATCAGTGGTGATATTGTGAAGATTATTGAAGGTTAGTTGGCATGTTCATGAGGTCATTGATATCTCATTTAAGATTGTAAGATATGATTGGTATATGTTATTATGTCTATATGAGTCATGTGAATGTTAAACATGGAAGTTCCTTATTGACAAAGTTGTTAAGTTCTTGAGCCTAGTAGTGTCTTAAGAAGGTATATGCATGGTGGCATGGTGAGATGGATGTTATTAGGATTATAAAGTTTTTAGAAATATGTTTGACATTGTTTAAGCATATGAGATGTTGTATGTCATGATAGTTAGGTATTGAGAGCATGAAAAGAGGCATGGAGGTCAAGTGCTTGAGTAGCCTAAAACTAGTCATAGCATGCAAAGCCCTTATGAGAAGAGATGATTATGGTAAGTTGGTAATATGTATGTATAAAGGAATTAAAGGTTACATGATGTTACTTGAACATGTGTATGAGATAAGTGATTAAGAAGCAAATCCTTGTGTCAAGTATCAAGAACTTAAGGCGTATTGTCATGGCCTAGTCATGACATGAAGAGACCTTATGTGAAGGCATATGATTGGTTGCTTGGTAAGATGAATGGTCTCAGGCATGCGAGTATATATATGAAAGTTTATTATCATGGTAAGAGGTTTTATGGAATGTATATGAGGTGTTGAGAACTTGGACAATGGTTAGGAGGTCAGTTTTAAGGATTAATGTGGTTTGCAGGTTAAGGTCTAGAGAGCAAAGAGAGATGGTGGAAAAATGAAGTATGGGATTCATATTTCAAGATAATATGAGAATGTGAGAATTTTTAGTGGTGTGATAGATTTTCCTAGGTGTGTTGACCAAGTATGAGGTTAAATTTTGAAGGTTTAGGCTTGAAAAAGTGTTTTAAGGTCTCTCATGTGCATAGGATGAAGAGTTATCTACCCGAGAAGGTTTTTCAAGTGTTAGTTAGCATGTGAAACATTTAAATGAGGACCTATAATATTTTTGGTATATGGGGAAGGGTATTATCTCAAATTTATATGAATTATTTTTTGGAATAAGGGGTTAAGCTTTATAAATGATCACTAACAATGGAAGATGGTTTAAACCCTCAAACAACCCTAATAGTGAACTGATATGAAATAAATTTTTATAAAAATGATAAAAATGGATTGGTTTGGATATTTAAATGATTGGAAGTTCTATTAAACCTCCAAAGCATTTTTAAGTGTGATTGATTCTTTAGGTGAGTGAGTGGACCCTATAAGAAAGGCCTTATTCCTTAGAAATTTGATGTAACATTCAGAGTTGACCAAGTCAAAGTTACTAAATGGATGAAGGAAAAAGTTTGAGACTTTTAGTTTTTATTCATGAAGGTTTTTGGAAAATTTATAAGCCTCAAGTGTGTAAAGTTGGTGATCCAAGTTGGCCAGTCGCTAACATGCCTAATGAAGAAAAAATGGTGTAAAACCCAGGCAATATGAAAAGGTGGCTTTTGGTGTGATTTAATGAAAAAGTGATGGATATAAGTTCTTGGATATGTTTTTTAGGAATTTTATGTACTATTCATGCTTTGTATAAGGTTTGGTATTCAGTGAAAGTAGTGATAATGTTGAAGCGAAAATGGATTGTTTGGTTGAGTGAGGTCTATGAGAGATAAGGTTATCAAATTGGTCTGCAAGACCAATAATTACCATTAGAGCTTATGATATTTTGGTGGTTAATATTTTGAGGATGTTTTATGATCATTTTAATGCATTTTAAGTCCCTGATTATGTTATTTCAAGTGTTGGAAGTTCAAGTTTCCATGACTTTATTTTGAGGCTAGTTGGTAGTTTAGAGCGAGTATTATTATAGAGAAGAGTTTGAGGATGTAGACCCTGAGTTGAAGTATCTAATGAATTTTGTGATGACCCTAAGGTATTAGGTTTTTTAATATGTTATTTTTAAAAATTGTGTTTATGCTTTAGTTATTCAAGACAAACTTTTTGGTGTGTATGAAGGCCTATTATGAACAATGTTTTGATAAGTGGTTCAAGTGGTGGTTGGACCTAAAATGTATTTTAGACTTAAAGTGAATTTGGATAAGGTATATTTTATTGATTTTTTAAATTATTTTTTTCATAAATGAAATGTATTTTGTTTAAAGGGGTCATGAGGTAACATGTTGGCAAAGTAGGCCTAATTGAATTAGGTCTCCTTAAGGCCTAAAAGAGGATTTGGTATTTTAAGTTGTGGATGACCTAATATATTGTTTTATTAATGTTTAAATTGTGTTATAAGAAACATCATGTGGATAATACAAGTGTGAAACTGTGTTTGGCCAACCAAGGTGTGTGAGAGAAAGTGACTTGTATAAGACAAAGGGTTAATAGGCCTAATTAATAAGTTAGAGAATGAGCGAGTAAAAGTGAAGGGGATAGAACATTTAATATCATAAGGATATAATTTAGACCATAATAAGGGTGTATAGGATCTATCATGAATATCTAACAAGAGGTCTGAGTATGAAGATCAAGGTCATATGCCATAATCAGTCTTGAAGAGACCTAGTTAAACAAAGAGGTCTAAAAGGTAGTTTGAAAGGGATAAGTGTGTGAAGAGATGAAGAGTTGGTAATAATATATTGGTTGAGAAACATAGTATTATAAATGTGATCAAATAAATCAGGTGGCTAAGTTGGTGCTGAGTCATCTAGGGGGTTGGTTCCTTCTTGCAAGTGGGTGCTTTCTAAAGCCTAATCAAGTGGGTGCTTGGGTAGTTAGGGTTGGTGTTCCATGTGAATTTGGTGTTTCAAAAATTTTTGGTTTTTGTATTATAGTAATATAGTCCATTTGAAAATATCTATGGGTTTTCTTCCCCTTAAAGGTTTCTCACATATATGATGTGCCATCTTGTTTCATGCTCATGTATGATTACTTATTTTTACTAAGATCTATGTAATTATATTAATGGCTCATGAATGTTAAGTTGAATCAAATGCATTTTTTGAAGACTAATTCACCCCCAAGTCATTTTGATTTCAAAAATTAGTTTTAGAGTAAGGTCCTTTGAAATAAACCTAATAGTTGAAAGGTGATCCTAGAAGCACAAGATGGCTAAGTAGTTAAGGAAAGAGAGTCAAGAGTTGAGATCCATTGTCAAGGATCTTGAAGAATAGATATGTATCATAAATAATGATATGGTAAAATAATCCAAAATGTATGAAAATACCATTAAGGATCTCAAGAATTATTTAGAGATTTTTAATATAAGTTTGAGATCAAAGGAAGTTAAGTGTGATCAGTTGGAGTCTGAGCTAGGTTCCTTGAAGGTTGAGCATGAGTAGCTCATAAATAAGATGAGAAAGTTTGAGAAAGGTCATGAAAAGACACATCAAGTCAAGAAGAATGCCAACATAAAGAGAAACATGAGAAGACCAATCAGACAACTTAACACCATAATGTATTCCAATTTTTCCCATGGTCGTTATTTTCCTTGTTATCAATTTGGACATAAAGCAAAGGACTATAGAAGGATGCCACCCAAGAATAATATTTTATGGGACTATGGTAAAGGAATAAATTGGATAAGAAGATATCATAAACCAAATCAATCAAGATTTATGTCTAATAAGAGTAAGATTATTTTCTATGAGTGTAAACGTGTTGGTCATATTGCAAGATTTTGTAAGATCAGATTGAATAAGTCCTCAAGTCATAACAAGATTTTGGAAGCTCCTAAGAGACAAATCATGATATGGAGACCAAAGAAGGTAAGAAATATTCATGATCAGTCTATGAATCAAGGTGAACTAATTTCCATGGTAGAATTATAAGAGTGTTTGGTATTAGCTTAGATAGATAAGAAGAAGGATGATGTAGACATCAAGCCAGAGATGCCAATCATGACCAAGAGGATCCTAAAGAAAGACTATCAACCTCATGATTATAATTGAAAAAAGAGTGGATATTTGTGAATATACTAATTTCACATATTTATAGAGATATGTGAAGTGATATATCTCTATTAGACTTCATAGAGGAATTCATCACTTAATAGAATCATAATGGAGGTGTGTTGTAAAGATGGGTTGATTAGTCATCTAGAGGCAGAGCAATTATGAACATCATAATATCAAATGTACATGATTTTTTGGAGGCATATATCATTGGTGCAGGTAATTCATGGCCAAGAGTATTTTTTGAGGGTCCCATAGATGCTTTTATGAGATTTTGTAAATCTCAATGGCTATTCGGAGCAACAAATATGTACCTAAAAAGTCAAACTTTGTCAAAGGGTTACATAGAGATAATGTCAGATGTCTCAAGAAGTTATCTTGAAAATTTGGTGTCATAAGGAGTATTATAGCTCAAGCTATATGCCATAAAATTTGGTCTACAAACAAGATATGTTCCAGAGACCATCAAGTTTAACCCTCTAGAAATAGTCATTATAAATAAAAAATATGACCGTTGAATTTGAATTTGAACTAGTCTGCTAAGGAACTCAAGAGCATAGAAAATTGAATAGAATCCTTGATATTTATTAAAAAAAGTTTTTTAAAAAATCAAATATGAATTAGAAAACATGAATAAAATCCTCTGAGTGGAAAGAGTTATTGATTGTTCATACAATTGCTATAAATACATGTCAAAGTCAAAAGTTGTAGACTGTGAAAAGTTACATAGACCTAAGTAGAGAGAAATGTGATTAGAATTGGTATAAAGCATTTGAAATGATGTTTTGAATGTTTTATGATGTTATTGGATCCTTTTAGATGTTTTCCATGCATTGATCCAGATCTAGAAGTGTATCTTATGCAAGAAAAACATCATGAAAATAGACTATGTCATGGTCTTTGAAATTGGATAATAAGGTTACTTACAGAGTTGTTAATTGGGTTATTATCATGAATATTTTAGTGTTTTACATAAATAAATATGAAATTAAGATCATATAGGACCAAATAACATATTATATAGTCTCAATTTTCATGTCATGAAGAAATAAGTTAAAACAGAGGTCTATCATAGTGAAGCATGTTTGCATAAACCTAGTTGATAGAATGATGCAAGGAGGATGTCATGATGAGGTTTGTGGACATGAATGAGGTATATTAATGAAAAAATAACCTTTGAGATACCATATGGACATGACATGAGTTATATTTACTCTATCATGGAGGACTAGATTGTTCCCTTGGAACAATATCTTTGATAGTATATAGACCTAATAGACATGGTGGATAAGCATTGATTATAGAGATGTTTTATGATTATAGGAATTAAATGTGATTAATATAGGCATTTGAAGATGAAATTTGGGTCATGTATCACAAACACACACACACACACACACACACACACACACACACACACACACACACACACACACACACACACACACACACACACACACACACACATGCTCAATATGCCTTGGTTGTGTGAGGTGAAGATGATCAAGCAAGATAGAAGTTTGGCAGATAGTGAACTAGGTGTTTTATAAACCTAATGAGTAGTGAACTAATACAAGAAGGGTTGTCATGATGTATATGGAGCTAAAAAATGTATTATCAAGATAAGAGGATGATATAAAGATTATTTATGGTGTGAAAAAAGGTTTAATGTCCAATCAAGAATGAAGGAGGTCATAAGAGATTTTTATTCATTATGTGACTCAAAAGGAGAGTATGGACATAGGGGGAACTTGTTAGCTCTATGATTTAAAAAATCAAGGAAAATATGTGAAGGTTTAAGTTAGTATGAAGGTATATTTTAGGTTGATGTTAGCTATATAAGGATATTAATAATAATAAAAAGTTGAGATGGAGCTCTATATGTAGTTAGTCAAGATATATATGACATAAGAGGCATTATTCTCGAGGAACAACTCAAGCATCCCATAAGTTGTCAACATAAATTTGTATAAGCATAAGGTGAATTTTGGTCAAAATTTCATTATGAATTTGTATATTTCATGTCCAAATATAAAATTGCATTTTATGGAAGGACCTTTGCCATTAATGTCAAAGGGAGAGAAAGATTAGAAAGGGCAAGAAAAGGTAAGAGCCAGATCTTGGAGATGGTTGCCATAATACTCTAAGTTAGACTTGTAGGATGGGATGTTCATGAAAATGTCAAATTTAAGCTTAGTATTTGGGTTTAAATATTAACAGTCACATAAATGTTAATGAGATCACACAAAAATAAATAGATGGGCATGCAAATGTCAAATTTAAGACATGCCAAATAGCTATTGGGTTTTAAAAATCTTAAGACGGTCATGTAGACATCAAATACATTCATGTAGATGTCAAATATAGGCATGTGGAAATCAATTTTAATCTCATGAGTTGGCCATTTGAGTTTAAATTATGGGTCCAAGAAAATCTAATGGCTCACATTCATTTGTACATCTTGATCCAATGACATGATTTAAAGTCCAAAGGTTAGAGGATCTAGATTGAGGGCTTGAATTACATCGTACATCATGATCTAATGGTGTGTAGGAGGTAAAATGTTCAAGGATTTGATATCAAGGATCTATGGGACCAATAGGAACAAGATAATTTGGATCTATTTAATTAGTCTAAGTTGGTATTCAATGGTTAAAGTCAAACCCAAGGATCTTTCTCATTGGAAGTCAAAGAAGTAGTTTTCAACCAAAGCATAGATCTGAGTTTGAGTCTAGCTCAAGTTAAACCAGAGCAAATTTTTTAAAGAAAACCATAAAGGTAGACATTTACACTTCAATGACTTCATCACTATAACTATCTACGTGAAAGTGACCTTTCTCTCCACTCTTTCATGCTTTGACAAACTAGTGAAGAGAAATTAGTACCAAAACAAAACTCTAATAGACCGATTCAATGATTGTAACTACATTGATGCTAAAACCTAGATCAAAACAACTTGATCCTATCATTGTAACCATCAAGAAGCATCAATGAGGGAATAATGTAACTATGCAATAGATTAAAGTGACTTGGATCAATCAGGAAGATTGAATGAGCATAAATGTAGAGATATTTATAACTATGGTTCAAGTGAAGTTGAGCTCATTGATCCCTCTTTTAGTGCCAAAAACTCTCTCTAGTGGCCCTTTATTCTATAAATATATCCTTGGAGATATTGTTAAACATCCCTCAAGTTGGTATGAGTAGACTCTACCAAAAATCATATTATGTACCTCTTAGAGTAATAAATATAGCATTTTGTAGTTGTTTACTAATCTATGCTTAGTGTTTTGTATTTATTTAATATGAAAAAAAGGTTTTTATCTTCCCTTTATAGGTCCAAGTTTAACATAAGTGCTATTAAAATTTTCTTGTAGGTCATCTAACATGTCTTAAGGTTGATGTCTTAGTTATAGAGTGGATAATTGACTATAATTAATTCCAATCAAGCCTTACCCTTATTGGCCTCTAGCCTAAGTCCATCAAATTGACTTCTAGGTGAAGCGTTATTGTTTTGAAACCATTTTAGACACTACATTAGTTCTATCATAGTCTATTAGTGTGCTAATGAGTTCAATCTTGAGAGGATATCTTTGAACATTTATTTCATCACCACATGTTAGAATAGGTTTCTTTTTATGCAATCTCTTGACTCTTTTCATCCCAACTAGTTTAGGTCTTAGAAAGAAAGGTCCAAACTATCATATCTGAGAAACTAGCCTCATTAAAAACCCTAAAAGTCTGGTCTAGATATAAGCATCCCATAACCTTAGATCATTCCCATGTTAGTCTAGGTATGGGTTAGACTTAAACAATATGACCTATATTGGGTGTTATCTAGATAGATAATAGTTATGGCATGACTAGTAGGACCAAGATCCAAAAAGAATGAGAATATTATTGGTGTGTATTTCCTTTGATCATCATTTAGAATCAAGTAAGTTAGCACGAATGATGACTCTAAATCAAAGTTTTTGGTTATAAGTAGCCTAGGTATGTCTTGAATATTTTACTCAGTCTTTACATCTCATTTACCATATGAGTTTGATATAAAAAAATATATTGGATACCCCTATCATTCACCTCCTTATCAATAGTTCCAACATGATACTTATGATCCATATGACCCATATCAGCCCTACCATGATCCATATCAGCCATATAATGAGTGCTCAAATCCTTATTAGTAGTATTAAAGCTCATACTAGGCCTATAATAACCCTCATAAATATTATTATCCTCCTGATCAGCCCATCCAAGTCCTAAATCAATCCATCTCAAACTTCAAGAAAACTTTGATTGGTTATGAGAAAGAGATGATAACCATAGACACTAAGAGAAGCTATAAAGAGGAGGTTTCCAAACATGAAATTTATAACATGAGAGGAAATTCATAGTATGCTAAAGAGTTATGTGAAAATTTCATAAGGCAAGGTCACTAAAAGTTTAGTTCTAATATTATAGACATTGGAGGTCTAATAGTAAGTATTGAAGAAAGGCTAGTGGTTTATGAGAAACCCCAAGGTCATCATAAATGATAGTACATTCCAATAGAGCTGCCTTTTTCCCTTTATGATAAAAAAACTAATGTTGATCATATCCCTCAAGAGTCAATCCAAACCTTACCTAGCTTTCATACTTAGAAGTCTATCTGAGAGAGGTCTCAGAAGGCTAAATAAATATGTTTTGAGGAGACTAATTTTTAGATTGCATAGATCATATAGGAGCCTACATTTTCATATTTTTAGGAAGAGATCTCTAGTGATTCAATCCATGATTTTGAGTCTAATCTAGCCAAATAGATTGAACTTGTAAATCAACATCTTCACTATTTAATGGTAGTTATAAATGCAACACAACAATAAATTCCTTATTTCACCCCCATAACTACCAAAAGTCTAATTCAAGAATTTTCTAAACCCATGTTCATGACTTGGAATCAAGTACAATAGTCTATGGAGAAAGAAGAACATTCAAGCATAAGCTAAGATGCTAAAGTTAAGAGCAAGCCATATATCATTCATCCTCCATTACTTCCTCCTCAAAGGCCCAAATCCTTTCCTTCATGGAAAACTATTCAATAAAAAGTGAAATAGAGAGATGAGGTGAAGGTGATCGAAGAAGAGAAACCTCAAGAGAAAAATTAGGCATCTATGATTACTTCTATGGACCTTTTTCATCTTATTGAATACTTTCAAGCATCTACTATGCCAATCATGGAGAAGGATCCTATCCTTTTTGATCCAATAAAATAAGTTATAGCTAAGGTAGATAAACATGAAATATTTTTGCATGATAATAATGGGGACATCATCATTGACACACTCATTTTTAAAGAAGAACATGATCCAATCAAAGAAGTTGTTGAGATATAAGATTAGCTAAGAGTAGATGATGAAATTCAAGAGTAAGACACTCCAATTGTTCAAGTTGAAGATTATTTCCATGATCTCTTTGATCACACAATAGCTATGATCCATCATGAAGAAAAATAGCTTGTAGAAGTGATAAAAGACAAGTTCCAATTAGAAGATGAAGATGAAGCAAGTACACTAGATCAATAACCTTCATAATGTTCATGAATTGGAATCAAGTACAATAGTCCATAGAGAAAGAAGGACATTCAAGCATAAGCTAAGATGCTAAAGTTAAGAGCAAGCCATATATCATTCATCCTCCATTACTTCCTCCTCAAAGGCCCAAATCCTTTCCTTCATGGAAAACTATTTAATAAAAAGTGAAATAGAGAGATGAGGTGAAGGTGATCGAAGAAGAGAAACCTCAAGAGAAAAATTAGGCATCTATGATTACTTCTATGGACCTTTTTCATCTTATTGAATAATTTCAAGCATCTACTATGCCAATCATGGAGAAGGATCCTATCCTTTTTGATCCAATATAATAAGTTATAGCTAAGGTAGATAAACATGAAATATTTTTGCATGATAATAATGAGGACATCATCATTGACACGCTCCTTTTTAAAGAAGAACATGATCCAATCAAAGAAGTTGTTGAGATATTAGATTAGCTAAGAGTAGATGATGAAATTCAAGAGTAAGACACTCCAATTTTTCAAGTTGAAGATTCTTTCCATGATCCCTTTGATCACACAATAGCTACGATCCATCATGAAGAACAATATCTTGTAGAAGTGATAAAAGACAAGTTCCAATTAGAAGATGAAGATGAAGCAAGTACACTAGATCAATAACCTTCATATGAATCTATCTAAAAGGTATAAATATGTGATCAATATGTTTCAAATGGTAATATTACTAATGAATTTTATGTCCTTTCAATTAATCATGATGAGGAAGCCTTTTTGGATGACCTAGAGAAATTTTGTGCAAAGTTTGATAATCCATCTCCATCTCATATGGAGATTGATAAATGTTTTGTAATAAGTAATATTGTAAATGCCTATCAAGAAAAAATAAATGACATATTTCATCCAAGTATGGATACCTATCAAGAAACTAAATACTTTGATAAGCCACTACCTCAAATGGAAGATAATGAAGATAAAAATCCAAGCATACTAGTTGATTTGACAATTCAGTCATTGGATGAGAATGTGACAAATCAAGATCAACATATGAACTAGGTAGATATAGCATTTTTGATGCAAGAAAGATGAATTTAGGAAGAATATTATTGGATCTTGGATCTATACCTTCAATCAATGTACCTAATAATGGAGATAGGAGGCCTAATTGCATCATCTAGAAGATATGAACATACAAGTGATCTTATCTACAAGAAGAAGCCATCAAAAAGAAACAATCATGCTTCAAAGATCCATGCTACACAAAATAAATTCACATTTGACCCTAGAATAAAGCTTGTTACTTAAAGTTAATTATTATAGGTTTGTCTCATTTTAATAATTGAGTAGTACAAGTAGAATTCTACTTCCATTTTTGTTGTTTTTATATTTTCCTTAGGTTAGTGATCCTTGAATTGGTAATTTAGTTCCCATTTTTTTGTATGCTTCCCTTCAATAAATTCCTTGGTCACTTTGTTTTGTTCTGTTCCTTTTGGTAGCTATTTGTTTCAAGAGGAGTCATCCAAGGGAAGGTAGTTAGTTCTAGATTTAGACCAAATTATTGAATCAAAGAGAAGACTCCATGCCTAATGGACTAGACAAAGCAACATGGTCTAGGTTCTCAAGTATAGCAAGCATGCTTCCCTATGAGTCACCAAAAATGTTGGCCATTTTTTCCCACAAACCAAGATTTGCCTAGACCTAGAGAGAAGCCTAATAAGGTCCCAATTGAAGAAAGATCAAATGGATTAGAAGTAGGCTTAGCATTGAAAATAGAGGGATCCAAGAAGGTCCTCACGAGGTTCATAAAAATTTATATGAAAAGGTTAAAAAATACTTATAAATTAATCTGAACCTTGATGGAATAATTAAAAGATGAACTGTGTAGGTTTAAAGGAATAGACCATCATCAAAACATCATGTAGAAATGAGCATACCAGTTCACTTATACATTTCATAAATGCACCTCACAAAGCTTGATAAGCCAAAGGATTATAGTGACAAGGATTTATTCATACCAGGATCATCCTTTAAAATTTTCATGCCTTAGTGATTTCTCTAGCTCAAGTTATAAAGCTTCAAAGTTAAACTTGTAGGATGGGACATTCACACAAATGTCATTTTTAAGCTCAACATTTGGGTTTAAATATAGATGGTTGTGCAGATATCAATGGTGATCATGAAAAGATAAATCAATAGGTGTGTGGATGTCAAATTTAAGACAAGTAACTGTTAGGTTTCAAAAATCCTAGGACAATCACATAGACATCAAATACATTTACACAGATGTTAAATACAAGTATGCAAACATCAATTTTAAGCTTGTGAGCTAACCATTTGAGTTTAAATGGTGGGGCTAGGAAAATACAATGGTCTACATTCATTCATACATCTTGATCTAATAGTGTGAGTTAAAGTCTAAAGGTTAGAGGATCTAGATTGAGGGCTTATGTTGCATCATACATCATGATCCAATGGTGTGTAGGAGGTTAAAAGGTTAAGTATATGATGGTAAGTATCTATGGAACCAAAAGATCAAGGTAATTTGGAGATATTTAATTGGTTCGAGTTGGTATTTGATGGCTAAAGTTGAACCTAGGGAGCTTTTTCATTGGAAGTTGAAGAAGCAAGTTTTGACTAAAGTATGGAGTCAAGTTCAATCTGGCTCAAGTTGAACCAGAGCCAAATTTTTAAAGAATTCTACCAAGCTAAACACATAGATTTAAATGGATTCATTTCCAAAACCAATTACATGAAAGTGACCCTTCTCTCCACTCTTGCATGCCTCTATGAACCAATGAAGAGAAGTTGGCATTAGGATAAAACTCTAATAGATTAATCTGATGATTGTAACTACATTAATGCCAAAACCTAGCTCAAAAAAACTTGATCTAGCCATTGAAATTGTCAAGAAGCATCAGTGAGGGAATAATGTAACTGTGTAATAGATTAAAGTGACATGGATCAATCAGGAAGCTTGAATGAGTATAAATGTGGAGATAGTTCTAATTTTGGTTCAAATGGAGTTGAGCTCATTGATCCTTCTTTTAGCACCAAAATCTCTCTCTAGCATCCCTTTCTTCTATAAATATAGCCTTAGAGATATTGTTAAACATACCTCAAGATGGTACGACTAGACTCTACCAAAAATTATATTTTGCACCTCTTAGAGTAATGAATATAGCATTTTATAATTGTTTACTAATATGTGCTCAATGTTTTCTATTTATTTGATATGAAAAAGTGATTTTTATCTTCCCTTTATAGGTCCAAGTTCAACCTAAGTACTAATAAAATTTTCTTGTAGGTCATCTAGAATGTCTTAAGGTTGATGTCTCAGGTATAGAGTGGATAGTTGACTGTAAGTGCTTCCAATCAAGCCTTACCCTCATTGGCCTGAAACTTAAGTCCATCAATTTGACCTCTAGGTAAAGCATTATTGCTTGAAAACCATTATATACACTATATTAGTTCTATTCAAAGTCTATTAGTGTGCTAATGAGTTCAATATTGAGAGTGGATCTTTGAACATTTAGTGTTTCACCACATGCTAGAATAGGTTTAATTTTATGAAATCTCTTGACTCTATTCACCCCAACTAGTTTAGGTCTTAGAAAGAGAGGTCTAAACTATCATATTTGAGGAACTAGCCTCATAAAAAACCCTAGAGGTTTGGTCTAGATATAGGCATCCCATAACCTTAGATCATTCCCATGTTAGTCTAGGTATGGGTTAGACTTGAACAAGCTGACCTCTATTGGGTGTTATCTAGATAGATAACAATTCTAGCATGATCGGTAAGACCAAGATCTAAAAAGAATGGGAAGATTATTGGTGTGTCTTTCTTATGACCATCTTTTGGTAGCAATCAAGTTAGCACCAATTATGACTTTGAATAAAAGTTTCTTGTTATAAGTAGCCTAGGTATGTGTTATTGAATATTTTAATCAGCCTTTACATCTCATTTGACATATGAGTTTGGTATGAAAAAATATAGTGGATACCCATATCATTCACCTCCTTATCATCAGTTCCAACATGATACTCATGATCCATATGACCCATATCAGCCCTACCATGATCCATATCAGCCATATAATGAGTGATCAAAGTCTTATCAAGAGTATGGAATCTCATACCATTCCTATAATAACCCTTATTAATCTTGTTATCCTCTTGATCAGCCCATCCAAGTCCTACATAAATCCATCTCTAGCTTCAAGAAAACTTTGATTAACTATGAGAAAGAGATGATAGACATAGAAACTAATTGAAGCTATAAAGAGGAGGTTTCCAAACATGAAACTCAAAACATGAGAAGAAATTCATAGCAGGCTAAAGAGTTATGTGCAAATTTCATAAGGCAAGGTCACTCAAAGTTTATTTCTGATATTCTAGACATTAGAGGTCTAATAGTATGTACTGAAGTAAGGCTGGTGGTTTATGATAAACCCCAAGGTCATCACAATAATTAGTATGTTCCCATAGATCTACCCTTTTCCATTTAGGATCAAAAAACTAATGCTTATCATTGCCTTTAAGAGTCAATCTAAACCTTGGATAACTTTCCTACCTAGAATTATATCCAAGAGAGGTCTCAGAAGGCTAAAGAAATATGTTTTGAGGAGACTAATTTTCAAATTACATAGATCATACATGAGCCTACATCTTCAAGTTTTTAGGATATTGTTAGGTTGTGGAGCTAAAATCTTCAACTGTTGCAGACATGGAGAGGTTACTGAGTTCCAAAAGTACCAGCATCGGTAGTATGACCGATGTTGGTCACATACAGTGTAGAAGGCAACCGGCATCGACAAGGAGTCGGCCGATGTCAGTCAGCACCAGATAGACAAGTACCGATGTCGATCACCTGTGGTGGTTCTAAAATTGCTATTGATGAATAATCAGTTAAGTGAAGCAAGTGTTTGCATGATTAAGGGCTAATTATAGTCTCGAGCTGTGTGTCTAATTATTGTAATTAGAGGTCTATTTTTGTATGCATGGGATCCTATTTAAAGACCCATGAGGCATGTATTGTAATTAAGAAGGCAATTAAAAAACATTGAAGCATTGAAGCAAGGTCAAGGAGATCTACAAGGTGCAAGGTCAAGGAGATCAACTGAAGCATTCAAGGAGGGGATAACAACTCAGGTTGTTGAGTTGGTTGTGGTTGAGCAAGAGAGAGAGGGAAGAAGGTCTTGAGGTGTGGCAAGCCTTTGAGGTGGAAGAAGAAGTGGCATCTTCTTTATTGTTTTTTCTTCTAAGAGTATTTAATACAAGATTGTGTATTGTCTCTCAAATTCTTTGCTATTTCAAGTTTCTAGTTACTTAATCATTCTAGTATAATTCCGTGTTTAATTGCTTATAAGAAAAGTAATCAATTGTGCTTCCTTGGAGGGGTTCCTAATAGTTGGTATCAGAGCTATGATTGTAGGGAGTAGGTTATTGTTTGATTACAGGTCAATCACAGGGGTATTTGTTTGAGTGGGAGTAGAGCAATGGTAGAAGAAAGTAAGCTACGAATGGAGAAGTTTAACAGCAAGAATTATCAACATTGGAGGATGCAGATAGAGGATTATCTATATCAGAAGGATTTGTACTTACCATTGGGTGGGGTTGCATGCAAGCCCATAGATATGAAGGATGAAGAATGGAATGTTCTTGATCGGAAGGCTCTGGGTTCCATAAGGTTGAGCCTTGAATCGCCTATGATTTCCAACTTATCACAGTGTAAGACAATAGAAGAGTTGATAAAATCTTTGGTGAATTTATATGAAAAGCCCTCAGCATCAAATAAGGTATTTCTTATGAAGCAGTTATTTACTTTACAAATGCAGGAAGGTGGATCGGTACATACTCATCTTAGTGATTTCCATGGTTTGGTAAACCAGTTAGCTTCAATCAATATTGTTTTTGATGATGAAGTAAAGGCTCTCTTAATTTTATGCTCTTTACCTGAAAGTTGGGATAGTTTGGTTATGGCAGTAAGTAATTCTGCGTCTACTTCTAAAATCTTAAAAGTTGATGATGTTGTGAGTGTGATCTTGAATGAAGAAATATGTAGGAAAAGCATAGGTGAATCATCAGGGAATGCTCTAAGTGCAGAAAGCAGGGGAAGGTAAAGAGAGAAGGTCAAGCAAGGGAAATCAAGGTCAAAGATGGAAAGGAGATATGAATCTAGAGGTGTCACCTACTGGTTTTGTGGAAAAAGAGGAAACACAAAGAAAGAGTGTTGGTTGAGGGATAAAGAATATCAACATGAAAGCAATGAAGAAGCAAAAGATGCAGGTATTGTGGCACATGACGCTCTCATACTTTCTTTGGATAGTCAAATAGAATCATGGGTTTTAGATTCTGGTTCTTCTTTTCATGCATCCCCAAACATAGATTTGTTCCATGAGTATGTCTAGGGAGACTTTGGAGTGCTTTATTTAGGGGATGGTACACCTTGTCAAATAGTTGGCAAAGGGAAAGTGCAGCTGAAATTGCAGATGGACAACACATGGGTGTTGAAAGAGGTTATGCATATCCCAGTTCTGAAGTAGAGTTTGGTTTCTATAGGAAGGTTGGGTGATGAGGGATGCATAGTAGCCCTCACAGCAGATTCTTGGAAGGTTACCAAGGGTGCACTTGTTTTAGCAAGAGGTAAGAAAGTAGGTACTTTTTATCTATCTACTTGTATTACTGATTCTACTTTTGGTTTATCTACTTCAGCTATAGATTCAAAGATGTGGCTTAATAGGCTTGGTCACATGAATAAGAAGGGAATGGATGTTCTTGATTCAAAAGGTATGAGTTCAAATTTGAAAGGCATAGATCAAGTTCATTACAGGAAAAGGAAATTTGATGCTTTTGACAAGAACAGGGAAGCCTTGGTGTTTGTGGAGGAGATGATGGATAGAGATCAGTCACAAGGGCTGAATAATTTTGAGCAGGGCAGTATGGATAGGGGTTTGATCCAAAATGAGCTCATAGATAAATAATTCATCACTTACAGGAATACACAAACACTGATGTCAGTCACATGGAACTGATGTCGGTCAGGCAGATATCGACATTGGTCATGTGTAGACCAACAGGGTCGGTAGAGTTGGGTAGGAGAAGTCTGATGTCAGTCAGACAAGAACTGACATCGATAGAGGGGACATTGACATTGGCCAAGGAAACGACGTCGGTAGTTAGGGTCAGTGTAGGGAACCGACATTGGTCAGATGTAGACTGGGAGATGGCCAAGATCAGTCACTGAAACGGATGTTGGGCAGACAACAAGCTGTCAAGGAGTCTCAAATGCCCATATCGAGGTTAGAAAGGGTATGTGAACCTCATATTCATTGGTCACCTTCTTTATTTTATTTGTTGCTTACTGATGGTCATGAACCAGGAAGATATGAAGAGGCAATGCAGGTAGAATCTAGAAACAGTGGGAGCTTGGCATGGATGAGGAGTGTGAGTCCTTGGAGAAGAACCAAACATGTATTTGTTGGTGGAGTTGTCAGCTAGAAAAAAGCACTAGATGAGGGATGGATTCCCAAGTTAGAGAAGAGAGTGGATGGACACGTGATACAGAAGGCTAGGGCATATGGTCTTGAGTAGGCTGTAGGACAATGGAGGTTTGACCATTGTATTTATCTTTACCAGGTTGGATAATATTAGCTACATTATCCTGTTACTGTATTGTGTTTCTTGTTGTAGGGTTACATATACAGGGAGTTGCTGAGCTAAGGGTAAAGTTAGTTCAGAGGTATGTCATGAAGAATTTGGGAGCAACAAAATTCTTTTGGCATAAGAGACATGGAAGATCACAGGTTGATTTTGTCTCCAGTGGGAGTTGTCAGAAAGTTTAGATGTGGCAGGGGACTTGGATGACATGTATAACATAACAGGTTTTGTGGTGGTTGGTCTTCAAGAGTGATCTTGAAGAGGGATACAGAGCCAAGGGAACAAACTAGATGGTGTATAGGTACAAGTACAATTGTAGCTATTTATCTCCAAGTGGGAGATTGTTAGGTTGTGGAGCTAAAAGCTTCAACTATTGCAGACATGGAGAGGTTTCTAAGTTCCAAAAGTACCAGCATTAGTAGTATGATCGATGTCGGTCACATACAGTGTAGAAGGCAACCAGCGTTGGTAGGGAGTTGATCGACGTCGGTCAGCACCAGACAAACAGGGACTGATGTTGGTCGCCTGTGGCGGTTCCAAAACTACTGTTGACAAATAGTTAGTTAAGTGAAGTGAGTGTTTACATGATTAAGGGCTAATTATAGTCTTGAGCTGCGTGTCTAATTTATTGTAATTAGAGGTCTATTTTTGTATGCATGGGATCCTATTTAAAGACCCATGAGGCATGTATTGTAATTAAGAAGGCAAGTAAAAATCATTGAAGCATTGAAGCAAGGTCAAGGAGATCTACAAGGTGTAAGGTCAAGGAGATCAGCTAAAGCATTCAAGGGGGGGATAACAACTTAGGTTGTTGAGTTGGTTGTGGTTGAGCAAGAGAGAGAGTGAAGAAGGTCTTGAGGTGTGGCAAGCCTTTGAGGTGGAAGAAGAAGTGGCATCTTCTTTATTGTATTTTATTCTAAGAGTATGTAATACAAGATTGTGTATTGTCTCTCAAATTCTTTGCTGTTTCAAGTTTCTAGTTACTTAATCATTCTGGTATAATTCCATGTTTAATTGCTTATAAGAAAAGTAATCAATTGTGCTTCCTTGGAGGGGTTCCTAATAGACATCTTCAAGTTTTTAGGAATATATCTCTAGTGATTCAATCCATCATTTTGAGGCCAATCTAGCCAAACAGATTGAACCTATAAATCAACATCTTCACTATTTAATGGAAACTACAAAGGCATCATAACAACAAATTCCTTTTATCACACCCATAAATACCACAAGTCCAATTCAATAAGTTTCTAAACCCAAGTTCATGACTTAGAATTAGGTACAATAGTCTATGGAGAAAGAAGGACATTCAAGCATAAGCTAAGATGCTAAAGTCAATAATAAGCCAACTATCATCCAACCTCCATTACTTCCTCCTTAAAGGCCCAAAAACTTTCCTTCATGGAAAGATGTTAAATAAATAGTGCAATAGAGAGAGGAGGTGAAGGTGATCCAAGAAGAGCAACCTCAAGAGAAAAATTAAGCATCTATGATTTCTTCTATGGACCTTTCTCATATTATTGAATACTTTCATGGATCTACCATGCCAATTCTGGAGAAGGAGGTTATCCTTTCTTATCCAATCAAAGAAGTTACATCTAATGTAGATAAATATGAATTATTATTTCATGATCATAATGAGGACATCATCATTTACACACTCCTTGTCAAAGAAGAACATGATCCAATCAAAGAAGTTGTTGAGATATAAGATTAGTTACTCAAGAGAAAAATTAGGCATCTATGATTTCTTCTGTGGACCTTTCTCATATTATTGAATACTTTCATGGATATACCATGACAATTCTGGAGAAGGAGGTTATCCTTTCTGATCCAATCAAAGAAGTTACATCTAATGTAGATAAATATGAAATATTATTTCATGATCATAATGATGACATCATCATTGACACACTCCTTGTCAAAGAAGAACATGATCCAATCAAAGAAGTTGTTGAGATATAAAATTAGTTACTCAAGAGAAAAATTAGGAATCTATGATTTCTTCTATGGACCTTTCTCATATTATTAAATACTTTCATGGATCTACCATGCCAATTTTGGAGAAGGAGGTTATCCTTTCTGATCCAATCAAAGAAGTTACATCTAATGTATATAAGTATGAAATATTATTTCATGATCATAATGATGACATCATCATTGACACACTCCTTGTCAAAGAAGAACATGATCCAATCAAAGAAGTTGTTGTTGAGATATAAGATTAGTTAAGAGTAGATGATTAAATTCAAGAGGAAGAAACTCCAATTATTCAAGTTGAAGATGATTTCCATATCCCTTTGATCACAAAATATCTACCATCCATAATGAAGAACAACAGCTTGCATAAGCGATAAAAGACAAGTTCCAATCAGAAGATGAAGATGAAGCAAGTACAATAAATCAAGAACCTTCATATGACTCCATCTAAAAGGTAGAAATATGTGATCAACATATTTAAAATGTTAAGATTCTTGATGAATATCATGTCCTATCATTTAATCATGATGAATAAGCCTTTTGAGATGACTTGGAGAACTTCTGTGTAAAGTTTGATAATCCATCTCCACCTCATATATATATTGAGAAATGTTTTGGAATAAGTACTATTACAAATGTCCATCAAGAAAAAACAAATGACATATTTTATCCATGCATGGATACATATCAAGAAACTAAAGACTTTGACAAGCCACTACCTCAAATTGAAGATAATGAAGACAACAATCCAAGCATACTAGTTGATTTGACAATTCAATCATTGGACAAGAATGTGACAAATTAAGATTAGCCTATGAACTATATATAGATAGCATTTTTGGTGCAATAAAGAAGAATTTAGGAAGAATATGATTGGATCTTGGATCCATACCTTCAATCAGTGTACCTAAGAATGGAGATAAGAGGCCCAGTTGCATCATCCAAAAGACATGAACATATAAGTGATCCTATCTACAAGAAAATGCCATCAAAATAAACAATCATGATTCAAAGATCCATAATACATAAAATAACTTCCCATTTGACCCTGGAAGAAAGCTTATTATTTAAAGTTAATTATTTTAGGTTTGTCTTGTTTTAATAAGTGACTAACACAAGTAGTAATTTGCTTCCCTTTTTGTCATTTTTATATTTTCCTTAGGTTAGTGGTCCTTGCATTAGTAATTTAGTTACCCTTTTGTTCTATATTTCACTTCAATAAGTACCTTGGTTACTTTGTTTCATTTTATTCCTTTTGGTACCCATTTATTTCAAGAGGATTTATCCAAGGGAAGGCAGTCAATTCTAACTTTAGACTAAATTCTTGAACCAGAGAGGAGACTCCATTCCTAATAGACTAGACAAGTAAACATGGTTTGGATTCTCAAGCATAATAGGCATGATTCCCTATGAGTCACTAAATATTTTAGCCATTTTGGCCCACATACCAAGCTTTACCTAGACTTAGAGAGAATCCTAATAGGGTCCCAATTGAAGAAATATCAAATGGATTAGAAGTAGGCTTAGCATTGCAAATGGAGGGATATAAAAAATTTATCATGAGGTTCATAAGCATTCAAAGGTTGAAAAATCCTTAGAAATTAATCATAACCTTGAAGGAACAATCAAAATATGAACTATGTAGATTTAAAGTACCAGACTGTCATCAAGACATCATGCAAAAATGCACATACTAGTTCACCTATGTATTTTATAAATATACATCACAAAGCCTCATAAGCTAAAGGATTATAGTTCAAAGGAGTTATTCATACCAAGATAATCCTCTAAAAGTTTATTTCCTTAGTGAGTTCTCTATATTAGGTCATAAAGCTTCAAAGTTAGACTTGCAGGATGGGATATTCATGTAAATGTCAACTTTAAGCTCAACTTTTGGGTTCAAAGATTGATGGTTGTGCAGATGTCAATGACTATCATGCAAAAATTAATCAATGTGCATGTGGATGCCAAATTTAAGACAAGATATGTAAATGTTGGGTTTTAGAATCCTAAGATGGTCATGTAAACATCAAATACATTTGCATAGATGTTAAATATAGGCATGTAGACATCAATTTTAAACTTGTGACTAGCCATTTGAGTTCAAATGGTTGGTCTAAGAAAAGCTAATGGTTTTCATTCATTCATACATCTTGATCTAATAACATAAGTTAAATTTAAAAGGTTAGAGGATCTAGATCAAGGGCTTATGTTGCATCATACATCACAATCTAGTGGTGTGTAGGAGGTAAGGTTAAGGATCTAATAGCAAAGATTTATGGGACCAATAAGAACAAGGTAATTTGGAGATATTTAATTAGTGTGAGTTGGTATTTGATGGCTAAATTCAAACCCAAGGAGCTTTCTCATTAGAAGTTGAAGAAGTATTTTTTGACCAAAGTATGGAGTTGAATTTAAGTATGGCTCAAGTTGAACTAGAGCCAAGTTTATAAAGAATGCTACCAAGGTAAATACATAGAATTCAATGGCTTCATTTCTAAAACTAACTGCATGAAAGTGACTCTTCTCTCCACTCTTGAAGAGAAATTAGCATCAGAAGAAAAATCTAATAGATTGATCTGATGATTATAATTGTATTGATTCCAAAATCTAGCTCAAAACAACTTGATCCTACCATTGTAACCATCAAGAATCATCAATGAGGGAATAATGTAACTGTACAATGGATTGAAGTGATCTAGATCAATTAAGAAGCTTGAATAAGCATAAATGTAGAGATAGTTGTAATTGTAGTTTAATTAGAGTTGAGCTCATTGATCCCTCTTTTAGCACCAAAATCTCTCTCTAGTGGCCCTTTATTCTATAAATATAGCCTTGGAGATATTGTTAAAAATCCCTCAAGATGGTATGACTGGACTTTGCTAGAAATTATATTCTACACCTCTTAGAGTAATGAATATAGTATTTTGTATTTATTTACTAATATGTGCTTAGTGTTTTATATTTGTTTGATATGCAAAAGTGGTTTTATCTTCCCTTTACAAGTCCAAGTTCAACGTAAGTGCTAATAAAATTTTCTTGTAGGGCATCTAACATGTCTTAATGTTTATGTCTGAGGTATAAAGTGGATAGTTGACTCTAATTACTTCTAATAAAACCTTACCCTCATTTCCATCCAGCCTAAGTCCATCAAATTTACCTCTAGGTGAATCATTATGCTTATAAACCATTGTAGACACTACATTAGTTCTACTCATAGTCTATCAGTGTGTCAAGGAGTTCAATCTTGAGAGTGGATCTTTAAACATTTAGTGCATCACCACATGTTAGAATAGGTTTCATTTTATGAAATATCTTGACTCTTTTCACCCCATATAGTTTAGGTCTTAGAAAGAAAGGTCCAAACTATCATATCTAAGTAGATAGCCTCATTAAAAACCTTAAAGGTCTAGTCTATATATACGCATCCCATAGCCTTAAATCATTCCCATGTTAGTCTAGGTCTAGGTTAGACTTGAAAAATATGACCTCTATTGGGTGTTATATGGATAGGTAATAATCTTATTAAAAAGTGTAAAATATGATTGGTATATGTTCTTATGTCTACATGAGTCATGTGAAGGTCAACATGGAAGGTCCTTGTTGAAAAATTTGTCAAGTGCTTGAGCCTAGTAGTGTCTTGAGAAGATATATGCACGGTGATATTGTGAGATGGATGTTATCAATATTTTAAAGGTTGTATAAGGATATTTTATGTTTTTTGAGTATATGAGATGTTGTATTACATGACATTGAGGTGTTGACAACATGAAAAGAGGCATGGAGGTCAAGTGCTTCAATAGCCTAAAACTAGTCATAGCATGAAAATCCCTTATAAGAAGATATAAGTATGGTAACTTGGTAAGATAGATGCATAAATGGAAGAAAGGTTGCATGAGGTTGATTGATAATGTGTATGAGATAAGTACTTAAGAATTATATCCTTGTGTCAAGTATCAAGAGCTTAAGGAGTCTTGTCATGGGCAGGTCATGGCATAAAGAGACCTTGTGTGAAGTCATGAGCTTGGTTGCTTGGTGAGATGAGTGGTCTCAAGAATGTGAGAAGATGTATATACATGGTTCAACATGGTAAGAGGTTGTATGGCATGTATATGAGGTGTTGAGATCTTAGACAATGGTTACAAGGTCAGTTTCAAGGATTAATGTGGTTTGTAGGATAAGATCTAAAGAGCAAAGAGAGAGATGGTGGCCAAATGAGGTAAGAGATTCAGATTTCAAGATAATAATGAGTATTATCAATGGTGTGATATATTTTCCTAGGTGTATTGACCAAGTCTAATATCAAATTTTGAAGGTTTAGGCTTGAAAAAGTATTTTAAGGTCTCTCATGTACAGATGATTAAGAGCTATCTATCTAAGAAGTTTTTTCAAGTGTTTTTTGGCATGTGCAACATTTACATGAGGAAATAAAATATTAATGATATATGGTTAAGGGTCCTAGCTCAAAGTTTTAGGTATTAGTTTTTTGGAATGCGGGGCTAAGCTTTATGAACGATTACTAATAGTGGAAGATGGATTAAACCCTCAAAGAACCCCAATAGTGACCCAATATGAAAAAAATTGTTCTAAAATGATTATAATGGATTGGTATGGATATTTTAGTGATTATATGTTATATTCAATCTTAGGCATTTCTAGGTGTGATTGAGTCTTTAGGTGAGTGGACCCTATAAGAAAAACCTTATTTCTTAGAGATTATTGTAGCAATCAGAGTTGACCAATTAAAAGTTGATAAATGGATTGAGGAAAAAGTTTAAGAACTTTATTTTGTGGCCATGAAGGTTTATGGAAAATTTATATCCCTTATGTGTGTAAATTTGGTGATCCAAGTTGGCCAGTTGCTAGCAAGCCTAATAAAGAAAAATAGTACAAAACCCAGGCAGTATGAAAAGGTGGCCTTTGGTGTGGTTTCATGAAAGAGTGATTGATATAAATGCATGAATATATTTTTTGGGACTTTAATTTACTATTAGTGCTTTGTATAAGGTTTGGTAGTCAGTGAAAGTAGTGAAAATTTTGAAGCCAAAATGGTTTATTTGGCTGAGTGAGGTCTATGAGAGAGAAGGTCAACAAATTGGTCTACAAGACCAATAGTTGATATTAGAGTTTATGATATTTTATTGGAGATAATTATGAATATTTTTTAAGATTATTTTAATGCATTGAAATCCCATGATTATGTTATTTTAGGTGTCAAAATTTCAATTTCCATGACTGTGTTTAGAGGCTAGTTGGTAGTTCAGAGTGAGCATTTTGTAGAGAAGAGTTTGAACCTGTATACCTTGAGTTAAAGTATCTAATGTATTTTTTTTATGACCTTTAGGTCATGATGTTTTTGAATATATGTGTAATATTAATTTTGATCACAATGGATTAAATCATGCAATTAAAAACCCAAAATATCAAACTACCTAAGTAAGATCTAAAGCCATTAGATTTAAATGCAAATAGAAGAACAAAAAATTCAAGTCAGCACTTTAATAATAAATATAATTGATTTAAACCATGATTAAAAATATATGAAAACAAAAATATTGGATTGAGATTACCTTTGATTCATAATTTTGACATTATGTTGGCATGATCAAAGATGTTGATGATGGATTCAAGGATTGGATCACCATAGAGATTTTATGCATTCATGAGTTGCCTTCAATGGAGGATTGGGTTATATATATATATATATATATATATATATATATATATATATATATATATATATATATATATATGTAATATGGAGGGAAGAATCAATGGATGGATTTAAATCTTGGGCCATTGAGATCAATGGTTGGGTATTTTCCAAGAAATTTTTAATTCCTTGCAAACCTTTAGAATAGAGGGTTCTATATGGGGAAGACTAAGCTAAAGAGGATTCAAGAATTGGAGGATTCTAGAGTCCTCTTAGGGATTAATTAGGATTATTTAGGGGATTAGATGGGGGCTAGATGGGTGATTATGGATCAGGGGTGTAAGAGAGCCTAGGAATAGGCTTAGTAAGTGGGCCATGGGAATTTAAAATTCCCAAATAATGGATAAATGAGATTAGGATACAATTAAGAGATAATTAAAGGGATCAATAGATTGATGGGGATGTTATAAGGTTAGTGAATGAGGAAATTTTAATGGGGGATATCAGATAAATGACTAGGATTATTAGTGGGATTAATTAGAATAATTAAGGTGAGTGGATTTAGGTGCATACATTTTGCCCCTATTTGAAGGGCATTATGAGTGAAGTGAAATGGAAGGAGTAATGGTATTTCAAAGAAAAACCAATTCAGGGATGAATGTTAGTATATGATGTTAGTGGATATGATTCCCCCTCAAGTGGATATGCAGGGAAGAATGAGATGGATGGCCTCTAAAAAGAAGAAATGATGAGTGGGATGTGATGGATAAATAAGGGGATGGGATGTGAGATTTGGGATAGATGATGAAAAATATGAATTCAACTTGAGAAGTGAGCTATAAAGTGATTATGCCCCTAGTGAAGACATATGCATAGGGAGTAGAGATGACTATGTCATAGTTAATGATATCTCTCAAGGGAGAATCAACCTTAACATGGGGATGATAAGATAAAAGGCCACAAGATTTGATATATCCCAAGTGAGGACACATGCAAGGGAGAGATATATGCTAGGATAAGACATTGATTCAATAAGATTAATGATTAGTGTAGCTCAAGGCTACAGTTGAATGATATGATGAAGGTGATGATAGAGAAGAAATGATATGATCAAGTAAAAAAAGGATAAAGGAGAATAATTAGATTGCATTGCATCAAAGAAATGAGCCACAATATTATTGGTAGTGATGATGTCCCTAGCAAGGACACATGATAGGGAGTGATAGATAATAATTTGAACAATTAGTGATTGATGGAAGAAAATATGGATGTTATTATATGTCAGGCCCAATTGATAGGTGTAGGTGATTGATGAGAAGATTAAGGGAATGATTATGAGGATGGTGATTGATTAATAGAGGGGTTGATGAATGATTGATATTGTAGATTAAATATTTTATTGGTGTAAGAATTGAAGATAATGAGGGATAAGAGAGATTGGATGATGGATGATGAGGAAATATTTGAGAGTGGATGAGTTATTATTGGGTAGTGAAAAGTAGCCAAGCACTGCCTATATAGTCTAAAAAGACCTTAGGCCAATTTAGTTCAAATTAGAGGATAGATGACAAGATAGACTAGAGGATGATGATGATGATGAGTGATAAGAGGATAAAATATTGGATTTTAGTTAGATTAGTCAATAAGATTAGATTAGTGATGGGATTAGGGATGATTAGATGATTAGTTAAATGATGAGGGTGTGGATAATCAAGCCATCTCAACTATCATAAGGCTCATCATAGTCTACTTAATCCATTTAAATATAAAATTTGGTAAGATTATCCATGATATAAGGATGACTAAGAGGATGTGGTGCCAAAGTGAAAAAAAGGGAAAATAGTGAACTTTACATCATTGAGGTCACCTAAAAGAATTATTGTAGCTTTGGTGAGCTCATAGCATCCTCATTCATTTCCCAATAGACAAAAAGAGACACGAGGTAACAAAAAATTAAAAGACAAATAAAATCAAATATTTATATAATAAAATACATTAAAACAATCCAAACATAACATATAAGTAATACACACAAGTATCTATATGCAATGTCACAATGTCATGTCTAATGATGGGATATGTGATTGGGTGATGGGTTGGAATAAGATGATCATGATGTGATTGTGGTCTTAGGATAGACTTGGATAGAATAATGATGATAATTATGATGAACACTTAGGTAAGGATATGAATGTGGATATGTATTTTGAAATAAATGAGGGAATTTGGATGAGGATTTGGATATGTAGACTTAGATAAGAATAAGGATTGGAATAAGGATATGGATTTGGACTAGTTGAGGGACTTGGTTGAGGTTTAGACTAAAAAAGACAAGGGGACAAGATGATTAGGTTATTGGGACAAGGAAAGACGATGAGAGGATAAGATGGACAAGACCTTAGATAGGAGTATTGGGACATTCAGGATATAGGACAAGATGACATGTGACAAGACAACTTAGATATTTTTGGATTTTGTGGATTTTATGATTTTTTGGGTTTTTGACATATTTTAATTCTTAGGTCTTTTTGGAATATGTATATACACTATACAAATGGGGTTACTATAAAATGGAATACCAAGCCTATAAACTAGAATAAGGATGGATGAAATGATGGATAAGATGACAAAAGGGTGATGGTGATGTAAAAAGGGGGATAAGGACTAAGGAAGAATGGACTAAGGATCGCCAATGACCACATAATGAAGGAACTAGATGTTTTAGTTTCTTGAGTGTCTATTGGAGGGTGGGCTAAAATGATTCTAAAAATTTCTCAAGACAGCTTCCATGACCTTACAAAGGTCAAGACTGGAAGAAAGAAGGGACAGAATATGATGCATGATATGATGGTAGATGATGTGTAATAATAATGGATGGAGGGGATGGACAAGGGATGGATTGACAAGGGATAAAAAATGGATAGATATTACCTCTAAGTGTAGAGGTATAATATGAATAATATATTATTCTACCATGATACTGAAAACTAATTTTCATCATGGTACTTGCCCAAGGCACTAGAAGATTGGTTTTCACCATTGGATGAATGATTCTTTTTTTACTTTTTTTATTTTTTGACTTTTGGGTATCTTGATTTATTAGACATGGGTCGAGATGTAAAAAATGCTGACTCTTGATGGATATATATCCAACACTTATTTTGGAGACATGTGATGCTGAGACCATGTTATCACTACTGGATATATTGAGGTTTGTGTGACCTTTTGTTATTCTTGATTGTGACCTCTCTAGATATCTAGACTAAGTTTATTCATCACCACTATTAGAGATAATGTTACCTAAGTGGGTGATGTGAGTTATGGATTGGAGTAGATTTTGATGTGGATGGGAATGGATTGGACTTGAATGGAGGATAGGATCATGATAAGATGGTGTGAATAGTGATTGGGGATTAGAATTAGCAGTCACAAAAATCATTGGAGATGTTTAACATGCAACATTTGATTAGTTTCATGTGACAAAAGACTGTAAGATATCCAAGACACTTTGGGTTTGTGATTCATATTTGATTCAATCATTTGATGGATTATCAACCATGCTAATAGTGTTTTTGACATTATTTGGATTTTTTGATTGGATTTGACTTTGATTTCCCCTTGGGGCCTAATTTTGGGCTTCAATAGGGGAGATTAATTTTTGACTTTGAAAATACCCTATTGCTTAACATTAGGCTTCATTAGGGGAAGACATTTTTGGATTAGGTTGATTATTTGAATTTTTTTGACTTTGAATTATAGGATCAAAGGTGATTTAATCATGATTTATGACTTTTGGAATACTGCTTTGAACCTTTATATTTTTATCACACCTTATGTTGCTCAATGAAGAGTCCACAATGTATGTTCATGTTCATCCCTATGGAGGGCAATGATTAAATGATCATTGATAGGAATAAAGGGGTCTATGATGGATAAAGGTTGAGGAGATGGTATGATGAGGTCAATGAGTGGTGATGGGGAAACATAGTCTTTATAGGGGTTATTAGGAGACCTAGTTTTGACATTAGATAAAACCTCCTTAATATCAATAAAAAGATCACTAAAACTAGCTATAAGATGCACCTTTGATGTAAGATCATATTCACTATGACAATATTTGATAGATAAAGCTTATAAAAACTTTATTATAACTTCATTATCTTGATTGGGATTGAAAAATATACTTGGTGATTGGTTATTATCCAAATTAGAGGTATCTTCAAAATGGAAAGCATAATCATCAATGTCGATAAGGGATGATGAGGAATCTGATTTAGACACTAGTGTTGAACATGATCCTAATGTAGATAATACTTATATTGACTCTAATGCTGCATCTAATGTACAAGATGTAATGCTACTAGTAGAAGATTTATTATTTGTAATTTACCTCTCAACATGGGGTTTTTGATATGGTGGATGAGGGGGATATGATGGAGGAATGATGGATTCACTAAGGATAGGTCCATAAAGGGACTCATGATGGAAAGAAGGACTAGACTCATGAGAAATAGAATTGATTTCGATGGAAGATTTATTGAAGATGGGGCAACCTTGGTTTGGAAAGGGAAATAATTGATCATGATCAAGAATGGAATGTTGACATTCCTCTTCTTATTCACCCAGGGATATAAAATCATCTAGTTCATCCTCAATTTCTATGTCACCTTGGTTGATGAGGTCTTAGACATAGTTTTGGAAATTATGACATTGATTAATGGTATACCCCCAGGTTCAGTGATATGCATAGTAGTGGTTGGCATTATACTAAGAGGGATTATATTTAACAAGATTAAGATGGTGTATGGGGGATAGACCATCATGTTGGCAGTGACAAGTTGTTGGAAGAGGGAATCTAAGGATATAGGAAGGGAAGTATATTGACTCTATTCATTTTTTAACTTAGATGTGTAAGCATTGGAATTTTTATTATATGATTTTTGATGTGATTGGGTGTTTGGATTAGTATTAGATGAGGTGGCCAAGATTGGATTCCTTTTGCTAGTATAAGAAGGGGTATATGATTGGATATGACTAGTGGATGGAGGATTGGAATGAGACTTACATGGATGGGTTTAGACTAGAGGCAATGGTGGGTGGATAGGTTCAAAGTATATAAGATTTGGAGTGCTCATCTCAAGGAGGTGAGAAATGAGAACATCCCTATTGGCTATGAGGAATTGTTTAATCAAGGTATTGACCAATTTTTGTTGGATGCCATATATAAGGATGGGAGAAAGTATAGATGATTTGATTAGCTAGTCTCAATCAATAAGTACAGGGGATTGAATGAAAAGACTAAGGGTTGAATATGGGATGTGTTGAAATTTTTTGGATAAAGGATTACTTTAGTCTTACTTTAAGTTTGACTAAATGGGATAAGACAATATTTAAGTAGGCTAGTTAGGACATGAGCTAGACATTTAATGATTAAGATTGGATACGACTAGGTGAGCTATGACAAGATATAAGATTGGACGAGGGGATAGACTAGCCCAAGAGACTAATTTCAAATAGGATTGATAAGATGAAGACTAGCTCAAGACCAAGGTGATAGACTCAAATAGGTTGTGAGGATTGGATTAATGGATTGATAGCATAGTGGTTATGATTCAAACTTGATTATATGTAAGCAAGCTAATGATGAGGGCCCTGATATGATAAGAGTGTTTTTCCAATGTGGATGAGGAATAATGTATGAATATAGACTTGATGAGATAACTAGTATAGACTAGGGGATGAGTTAGATTAGACTAGGTGGTGGATTAAGCTAGACTATGATTTAGACTATGTCGATAAGGCAACAAGGCAAGACAAGATCAAGAAAAATGATTAGTTATGAATAAAGTAGATATAAGACAAGATGTGGATGATAAAACATGATTAAGATATGTAAGTGATGTGGGTGGATGAGGATAGACTAGGAGGTGATCAAGATTTGTTATAGACAAGGTGGTATAAGTGATAAAGATAATGTTAAGGATGATTAATGTTATGATTAAGTAAAAAGTATGAGATTGGACAAGAATTGATTAGGATACGTAAGTGGTGGGGTTATGACCAATTATGGGTGGATATGACTAGAATAGGATGGGAAGAAGATAAGAGGGTGATGGGAGATATGATGAGACAAGTAAAAGGATGTACAAAGATAATATGTATGAGAGGATGTTCATAAAGATGTACAAAATGATAGAATGATGAGGTAATGATAAACAAGATGATGTGTAAAATACCTAGATAGGAGTGTATATAGGTCTAGGTGAAAGCCTAACTTGGATCACAAACAACATGGGTCTATCATGACACTCACCAAATCAAGCAAACCACAAACCACAAACCTAAGATTAGTAAATTGATTGGGAGTGTAACCTGATGACTGTACCATTTAATGGATTTATAAGTGAGGTTTTAGGATGGTGAATCATTATGGAATTGATCAAACCCTCTCAACCCCATATATACTTAATGGCTTCTTAGAAGCTAATCCTAACCCTAGCAATAAGTCATTTATTATGGCCAAAAGGTCCTATGCTAGGATGAATGGTCTCACTAGGGGTGTCCTCGATATATGATAGGTATGATGGGGCCCAAGTAAATATAAGGTGTTATATAATTCTCGGTTTCGAGAATGAACTCTTCCCTATAATAGATGACCTATATGGGGTCAATTTAGCCTAGCAATACATGTCCTTGATATTTGTAATCTACTAGAACATAGAGTTTTGATTAGTGCATAATGGTGAAATCCATGATCACTGTTAACCCTAGTCTATGGAAAGTGGGTGCATGTGAATTACACATTATGATTCCCCTATAAAATAAAAATGGGTGGGTTTATAAATTATTTTTTATGATATAAGAATTTCCTCAAGGACATAAGGAGGAAAGCATACACCATCATAGCCCTCGAGTGATAAATAGGAAAGCTAAAAAGAGATTAATTAAATGATTATTTAGATGTAAGATATATAATATTCATGGATATTAAAAGAATATACAAGGAATTTAGATAACATGATTTAAACAAAATAATTAAAAGAATTTTTAATAAAAATGAGTTTTAATATTCCTAAAATGTCTTTGATAGGCAACCTATAAGAAAATGATTAGTAGTTTGATTGGAATTTTTAAAGAGGCAAACTTCAATTTAATGATTAGTAATTTCAATTAACAATCTTGAGAGGTAACTTGTAAGACAAAAAGTTAGACCAAAATATGACCTAAAAAAGATAATAAGTCAAAATTCACCTCTATAATAAAAAAAGTTATTTCGATAGGCCTTAAGAAAAACACCGTAAAAAATTATGATTTATCTCTATAAGTTATTTGGGATGAGTGGGCCATCATGTGAGGGTATAGGAGTGGTAGCCCCAGTGGGTTAAGGGGCATATCCTCTTGCAGGGTTTGGGGGTAGCACTAGAGGTGTGTCCCTATTATGGTATAGGGTGGGGTTGAGGGGTGAATTACCTGATTTCAAAGGCAATTTGGGCCTTGAGGGAGGCTTATAATGACTCAAAATTACAAAAAGGACTCTAAAAATGCACTAAAAAAGGATAATTTCAATGGAAAAAATTAGTACAAAATCACAACTTCAGACTACAATATTGCAACTACCAGTGTAATATCACAATTTACAAGTTACAATTTTACCAAGGTAGTTATCCATGATAGTAAGTTTACAAAACCATAACTATTTATGCAATATCATGACTCATAGGGTGATATTGTGACTGCAAGATTAGTGATATTGAAAGAAAGTTCAAGACTTCCAAATTTTAGATTTTTCACCAAAATGTAGGCGTTAAGACATCAAAATAACCCAAATGCTTAACTGCCTAAGAAATATTTATAGATGACTATGGAAAATTTAAATTTTTTATCTATGTATCCCAAATTTGTGAAAGAATAAGAAAAAATAGATAGTCCAATCACAATCTATAGAATAACAAGGTGTTTACTTGGTTAGAATTATCCTATAGTTTGCTTTGTGGATTTAGAGATATAAAACAATACATAGAATAACCCTAAAATGATTAAATCATATTATTGCTACTGACAATGTAATATCACTACTATTAGATCAATATTGTGACTATGTGATTAGCAATTTTACAAAGGATAGTAAAAAATGGTTAATGGTGTGATATTATTGTTTTTAGATGACCTCCTCCTTTGATGTTTCCTATTGGACTTGTGAATTTCACACAACATTTTATATAGATAAGAACCCTTTAAAATGTAGTTATCAAATATATTCTTCCAATCACAAATATGGTTAGAAAAACATTCAAGGATATAAAATAGTTAAAAAAGCTTTCAAGAGGGGCCTATATGATCAGTGATCTTCCTACAAGACAAAGAATGATAAGATTAAACCTGTAGGTTAGAGATAAATGGGTAATCATTAGTAGACTTAGGAGAAATTACAATCTTGTGATTGTAGTTAAAATATCATGACTTGCATGGCAAAACCATGACTTACGAATCTATGATATTATAACTTAGTAGTTAACCTCTTAAATTTTGATCAGACCTATTTTTCCTACAAAATTGTGATTAGGAAAGTAATATTGCTACTAATAGTGCAATATCACTACTTTCAAAGTAGTGGTATTGCCTAAGGATAAAAACCTACCACAAATAGATTATTAGTGGTTAAAACTTGGTAGTTAGTGAAATACCATGACTTTTAGGGGAAAACCAACACTACAAGGTTGTGACTTGTAGAGAAATACCAAAATTCACCCAGATGTGAAAATTTATTCAAAATCTAATACTTTTTTTTGCCCAGTCAATCCTATAAACTGCTGAAAATGCTTCTAAGATGCCAAGAGAGTTAAATTGGGAGTGTGGTCCCACCGTGGTCACCAAAATGTAGTAAGAATTTTGAGCAAAATGGATTAAATCATGAAATTTAAAATCTAAAATATCAAACTACCTAAGTAAGATCTAGAATTTTATTTGCATTTGATTCTAGATGGGGAAGACTAAGTTAGAGAGGATTCTAGAATTGGAGTATTCTAGAATCCTCTTATGGATTAATTATGATAGGCAGGGGATTAAATAGGGATTAGATGGGTGATTAAAGACTAAGGGTGTAGGAGAGCCTAAGAATAGGCTTAGTAGGTGGGTAGGTAGGTTATGGGAATTTAAAATTCCTAAATAATGGATAAGTGGGATTAGGATAGGGTTAAGAGACCAATAAAGGGATTAATTGATTGGTGGGGATCTTATAAGGTTAGTGAATGAGGAAATGTTAAAGGGGTATATTAGATAAATGACTAGGATTAGAATAAAGGGGATAAATTAGTGGGATTCATTAGAATAGTTAAGGTAAGTATATTTAGGTCCATATAATGTGATTTATTGTTATGTTTTTTTGGAAGAATTGTGTTTATACTTTAGTTGTTCAAGATAGACTTTCTGTGTGTATAAAGGCTTATTATGAATAGTATTTTGAGAAGGGTTTCAAGTAGTGGTTGGACCTAAAAGGTATTATGGACTTAAAGTGAATTTGGATAAGGTATATTTGACTGATTTGTGAAAGGATATTGTTTGTCGATGAAGTATATTTTATTTCAAGGGGTCATGAGGTAACATGTTACCAAAGTAGGACTAATTGAATTAGGTCTCCTTAAGCCCTAAAAGAGGATTTGGTATAATAATTTGTGGATAGCCTAATATATTTTTTGATTCATGTTTTAAATGTGTTTTAAGACCTATTTTAAGGGTAATCCAAGTGTGCAAATGTGTATGGCCAACCAAGGTGTGTGAGAGCAAGTGACTTGTATAAGAGCAAGGCCTAATATGCCTAATTGATAAGTTAGAGAATGAGTGAGTAAAAGTGAAGGGGATAAAACATTGAAGAGAAGAAGGAGGTCATGTAGACCATCAAAGGGGTATAGAGTATCTGTCATGAATATCTAATAGGAGGTTTGAATATAAATATCAAGGTCATATGACCTAATCAGTCTTAAAGAAACCTAGTTGAGCGAAGAGGTCTAGAAGGTAGTTTGAGAGGGATAAGAGTGTGAAGAGATGAAGAGGTGGTCATGATCTATTGGTTGAGAAAAATAGTGTGCTAAATATGATCAAAGAAATTAGGTGGCTAAATTGGTGTTGAGTCATTTAACAGGATGGTGCCTCCTTGTAAATGGGTACTTGCTAAAGCCTAGTCAAGTGGGTGCTTGGTTAGTTGGGGTTGATGCTCCATGTGAAGTTGGTGTTTCACTAAATCTTGGTTTTTGTCTTATAGGACTTTATTCAATTTGTAAATTTATATGGGTTTTCTTCCCTTTGAGGGTTTCCCACATATATGATGTGTCATCTTATTTCATGCTCTTGTATGGTTGATTATGCTTGCTAAGATCTATGTACTTGTATGAATGAATCATAAATGTTAAGTTGAATTAAATGAATGTTTTGAATATTGATTCACCCCTAGTCATTATTCTTCCAACATGGTCTGGGCCTGAGTTTTGATTTCCAAGATTGACTACAATATAAAATTAAAATTCTTAAATCAATATGATCCATCGATAAATTCACCCATGCAAAATGGGATTATTCACTAAGTACTTAAGCACCTCATGATTAATAAAGAAGATAAATGGGGTTTCCAAAAAATACTACCTAAAATTCTATAGGGTGTACACCATGGAGAGTACCTCATACTCAATTGTGGTGTAATTTTATTCTACCATGGTCAGTTTCTTGCTTGTAAAATAAATAGGATGATCCATTTTCCCTTTTCTTGATTGTGCAATAATGACACCTATTGTAGTACCAGAGGTATTGAAGTGGACATGGAAGGGATTTTCCTAGTCAAGAAATTGTAGTATCTATGAACTTGCCAACTTTAGCTTTAAGGTCTCAAAAGCATCCTCCTGTGCTACACCCATATATAATGGGCCATCTCTTTGCAATAGTTCCTCTAATGGTGCCAAAATCATGGGATAATTAAATATAAAATTCATATAATATCCTTAATGTACTAGAACTGATCCAAGATGAGGTAGAAGACATTGAGGATTCTAATTCTAATGGTGATTTAGATCTGAATGATTTATTTGAGCTGTAGCAACCTATTAAACCACTTAAGGACATTGGTGCAAAACTAACTAAAGAAGATAAGTTGCACATCATTTGAATTACCTAATAGGAAAGGAAAAGGAGGATACAAGAATTTATCAATGAATAAAAATGCAAAATTTATCAATAGCCTATCAAGAAGCATGTTGCTAACATCAGAATAAAGGAGGTTCTAAAACTGGCAATCATAGGTGACTATTGGATGGAAACTAAAATTTTAGAAGCTCTATAACTTTTAAGGGATTACCAAGATGTCTTTGCCACTAAATTATTATATTTTCAATGAGTTGACCCATCTCTTGGTAAGATGTGCATTGAATTGAAGGAGTGCACATGACTGATCAAGAAGTGGCCATATAAGCTCAATTTGAATAAGAAGCTAAAATTATAGGCTAAATTGAATAGTATGTAGGATGCAAGAATAATATATTTAGTGGAAAAAGTAGAATGGGTAAACCCCATGGTAGTTTAACCCAAGAAAATAGGATAAATATGTGTTTGTATGGACTACCACATTTTCAATGATGCCTATGTAAATGATCTATTTCCAATACCATTCATAGATGAAGTTTTGGAGTCTATTGCAAGACATGAACTATATTCCTTCATAGACGGTTTTAATGGATATCATCAGATCATAATCATAGAATAAGATCTATCCAAAATGACTTTTGCAATAGAATGGGGTTCTTTTACATATAAGGTCATGCTTTTTGGCCTTAAGAATGCACCTATAATGTTTTCTTGCACAATGGTTACAACATTCAAGGATTTTATGCATGACTTCTTGGAAGTTTATCTAGATGATTGGGTAGTCTTTTCCTTATTCAAAGGACACTTGTATAATTTACATCTAATGTTGTAATGATGCCAAGATCTGTGCATCACTTTGAATTTGAAAAAATGTTTTTTCACAGCTGTTTGTGTTTTTTTGGGTGTAATATGCAACGAAGGTATTCTAGTAAATCAGGGTAAAATTAAAATAATACTAAGTATGCCTCCACCTATTAGTTCTACTAAAGTAAACTCTTTTTAGGGGAATACTGGATACTATTGTAAACTCATCCAAGGTTATGTAGCCATTTCATCTCCATTAGAGTCTTTACTATGCGAGAATGTGAAGTTTTTCTAGACTTCAGAATGCCATGAAACTTTCATCGAGCTAAATTAGAGATTAGTTACTATGCCTATACTTATTTTTATAGACAAGAGAAATAATTTTCATGTATATGTAGATGATTTAGGAATCATAGTTGGTGTTGTGCTTGCATAACCTAGAGATGGTAATCTAGACCATCCTATTCATTTTTCTAGCAAGAAATTATCTGACACAGAAAAACTATACAACTATGGAATGGGAAGAATTGCAATTATGTTCACACTTCAAAAATTCTAGCACTATCTACTGGTGACACCATTTGAAGTCTTTGTTGATCATCAATCCAAATGATATTTGGTCAATAAACCAATGCTAGGAGGACAATCTCTTGATGGTTAATATTATTTTAGGAATTTTAATTCTACATAAATGTCAAACTAGGAAGAGAGAATGTGGGATTATACCATCTCATCTACCTTCCTAATGGTGAAGATATAGAAGAATTATAATAATACTCTCCTGATGCTCACCTTTTTTGTGTCTCTATGATTCCTATTTTTTTGAAGATATTGCTAACTTCCTTGAGCAAGGAGTCTTCCTTACATACTATCAAGAGCATGATAAGAAGAAATTTGTTACTAGAGCCCTACCATAACCATCATTAATGGGATTTTGTATCATTTAGGTATGGATGAAGTCTTGCAGAGGGTTGTCTTGGAACATGAATGGACTCAACTCTTATACGAAGCACATCAAGGAGTTGCAAGAGGATATTTCATAGGAGAGGCTACTACTAGAAATATTTTATAGAGTAGATTATGGTGGCCAAATATATTTTAGGATGTACATAGAGTTATGTAACACTAAAACATCTACCAATGCATGGGTAAACACTACAAAAAGATGAGATGCCTTTATAACCTCTATTAGCTAAGAAACCTTTTAAACAATGGTGCATTGAATTTATCAAACCTATCAACTCATTGATAAAATGCAACAAACCCAAGTATATCATTATTATTGATGCCTAAAGCCTTCACTTTAGGTTGAGTAACCTTCTATGGGAAGCTTTATAGGTGTGGCATCAAATTATAGTCTATAAAGTAACCTCTAGGATTTTAGATGCTGGCTCTTCATTCTAAGTGAGGGGATGAAAAGGGAGAAAAAGAAAATGTAAATAAAACCAAAATAACATTAACTAAAGTGATGCATTAAGAGATTTAAAACATTAACCTATAGTTGCATAAAATAGATTGAGCCCTTAAACATTATAGACCATAAATGAGTATAAAACATGAATTAAAATATATAATGCAAGCAAAGATATTACTATAGAAGCAAAAGAAAAGAAATAATAGATAGAAATAACTCTTCACTCAAAATGACATAGAACACCACATACTCTTAATTATAGGTGGATAACAAAATACAGAAGGCCTCAAAGGCACATACAAGATGTCTAGTCACACCTATTAGGGGCACCTATTAAGGTTGTAAAATGAAAAATTCTAACTACTAATATTCCTATTTTATTACAAATTAATATCTACAAAAATAGCAAATCCCAAAAAAATGATAACCATCCCCTTCCAAAAGGGATGAGCCTAGAATATATAGGAAAGATGGCTTTTTATGGGAATGACACTTGGAAATCTTGACATTCATGCCCATGATGATGCCATTACAACTAAATGAGGGTCTCAAGCTCATGAGTGCAGTTAACCTCTAGAGCCTAGATATGACATAACTACACTATCTTATTATGGACATGATGCTTAGGAGGAGCATAATGATACCACATGTTGAGCTCCCAAACTACTTTATTATTCTGTTAGAGCTGGGGATCCACTTACCTTAGCCAATGGTGTAACTCTTAACTCTAATAGGAAAACCCTATCAGCGATAAGCATCATAGTGCCACATAAAAAGGCTCACCTCTTCTTCATTATAACCACATGGTGGGTCCCCCTTTTTCTTCTCCAACTAATGGCATTGCTTGAAGGCCTGACAAAAATAAAATGCCTTTTATAAACATCAAGATGCCATGTATCAAATAGGTGATTTTACTAGGGAAGTTGTGTATTTCCTTGAAAAATTGAGCATGAAGGTGCCATGTGAAGAAACTACATTTCCCTTGATCACTACTTGATGGGTCCTACCTATCACCCTGTTAGCCAATAACACTATTCAGAGTCTTAACCAAAAGGAAGCAACCTTAGATGAGTGATGGGATTCCACATGTGAAGCTAACTCTCCATCGATGAGAGTTTCTTTAAGTTTATGGAGTTCTTGGTTTCCACATGGAGGAAGATGAAAGATGCTGACACTTAGACAAAGTTGCAAAAAGAACCCTAGGAAAGAAGAAGCCAAAAAAAGAACTATTAGATGTGTCAAATAAGTCTAGGACCAAATATGAACTGATCTAAGATAACACAAAGTAGATTCTTATCCATAGTTCTTGGTGAATCATAAGGGTGTCTACTTATGGATGAGAGAACCCAAAACTATGGTATGCAGACCAGTCAAGGAAAAATTTTCAAAATAGGAGGAAGGTTTATAACTTATAATTTTTGAAGGGTCACCTATAAAGGCACCCACTCTTCTTCCTTGGGCTAGGACTTCCTCTTAAGAGCCTTAATAGATTTGTCTAGATCAATAATCTCTTTGAAAGAGATGCTCCCCAAGGCTTGAACTACCACTAGCATTTGGAAATCTAGCTAGGTGAGTGGCTATAATATATTCTCCACCTTAGAGGCACTAGGTGATTGACGGAGAGCCATAAACATGGTATAGCCATTTTATTTATTTTCTAGCAATGATTTTATTTGGTCCTCTATAAGGACATTGTTGTATACCAAGAATGGGGAGGGGATTCCTAATTGGACTAGTTGTTCAATATGCCCTTGCCTATCTTGGACCACCTTTTCTAAGGCATTCATGAATGCCTTGCATTTGGTCACTACTTTATTATAGCCTAGAAATTCATTGACCTTTAATTTCACATGCCTTTAATTGGCCACCCTCACTACTTGTAATTTCTCATCCAAACTGATGTAAAGCTTTTGGATGAGTAGTTATAAATTTAAGACCTTAGGGGATATGAAGCCAATGACTTGGTCGATAGATGTGCTCACCTAGGAGCTCAAATTCTATGAATCTATGATGAAAGTTAAGGCTAGTTTTAGCTTTGTAGATATGCCCTTGATCCTTTCCTAGTAATATTTGTATAGTTTCTAGATTATGGGGAGGATTTTTATGGTCTATGAATGGGTGGCAAGATCATTCTTTAACTTTTCAATTTCTTAGTCTTTGATCAAGGATTCCTACTGTGATTGCTACTATAATTATTGAAAAGCTTAATTAAAATCTAAGAGATTTTAATGGGTCTATGTTAAGTCAATCTCTCTCTCTTGTATCTTGGTATCCACTCACAGATTGGATTCTACCTAATCTCACTAGATATGTAGCTCTAAAGGTTAGACCTTGATTTATTAAGGTCCATGTCTTTGGCCTTAACCTCAACATTAAGGCAATCGACTGTAGCCTTCACCTTGGTGAGATCCATCTATAGGTTTACTTTGATGTAGTATGTTATCATAGAATTCTATGTTTCCTCCATCAGCTTAATCCTATTAGTAAGCCTGGCCTGGCTGAGATTGATGCAGATAACTTGTATGACATAGTCCCCTAGTTGCATCTACTCTTGGGGCTTGACTACTTGAAGGGATAGGTGATAAATCATGAGGGATTATTGTGAAGGGTCATAAAATTACCACATGTGATTTTTTACTAAGGTCTTATCCTGCTTCCCTTTTTTTTTCTCCATCCAAGCCTCTCGAGCCCTTCTTATCATGTCCATCTACTAATGGTATTGCTTTGGTGTTTGAATGTTTTACCTTGTAAAGGGGAGTCCCTATGATAGTTTGAATGGAATTTCACTTGATACTATGAAATAATTGATTCTATTCCTCTAAATGTGAGTGGATGAAGGGTGAGGGTGGAAGGAACCCACATAGTAGGGTAGAGGGTGATTATGCCATGATGGAAGATGACTCAAATGATGAAGGTGTAGGGGTTAGGAAAGGAATGATGGAGGATATTGGGACCATAGAGGAAAGTATTGTGAGCTTGGTGGATGATTAGGTAGATGACAAGGAGTGGGGCTAAGGAAGTATTGGCTAGGCAATGGAGAGTGCCACAACGTGGGGTGAAACTATGTATAAAGATGTGGGGTGAAGAAAGAGGTTGAGGTGAAAAGAAGGGGTTGTGAGAAACATATTTTATTATATGGAGGCTATAATGGAGGGATATATTTTTGTGTCTCATTCTACTTCTACTATGATGGCCCATCTATGAGGTACCCTAAAGATACTATTGCTCTGGGGCTATGGGGTATAGAAAAGAAGGAGGCAGCTAGGTTGATAGCTTTGGGACCTCCACAAATTCTACTCCATTTTTTGGGGGCACATCCCCCACCTCTTCTCTAGGGGTACCTTCTTCTACTTCTTATTTTTCCTCTTCTTCTTCTTCCTAGATAGAGAATCCTCCTTTTGTCAGGTCCTCTTTCAAATGATGCTCATCCAAAATATTTTCAAAAGTTTCATCTCCTTCCTCATCCTCAAAGTTTAAGTATGAATTATTAATCTCTTTCCTATATTTTATATAGGAAACTATTTTTTCTTTGCTCTAATCCCTCTGGGTGAGCTATGCCCTTAGTCCTTTTCTCATTTTTTTAGAGGGGTTAAATATCTCAACCACATCATAGAAGGATTACCATGGATTATGGGTATCTAATGAGATCTGAGATAAATTTGAGTAATACTCAGGGTCATCCTATATAGGTGAATTTATCTCCTTGAGGTATGGTTGGTATTGGTGATTGGACACATTGATAGTTTTTAAGGAGGCTATGAAACTAGTCGAGTCATAGTTTCATCTATCATAGATGAAGTCAAGGTCTAGATTCATGAGTTCTGATGTGAGTATATGTAATTAGAAATGCATCATGTCTATAAATAAATCTTGGTTTAGAGAATATAGAGCATAACTATACTTTTGATTGGGGATACACTTATTAAGTGGGATCATGACCAATATGGGGATATGCTAGAGCTGATTAGGGGATCACTTGTCATAAAACATCATGTTAGGAAGGGCTCTAAATCATATAGTCTAATACAATAATACACACCTAATGGATTCCTAAGGTTTAAAACATTTCACTTATTCTAATAACAAGAAAGTAAATCTAATATAGTGCACACCAAAGATTGTGACATAAAATGGGGTTTGAAATAATAAAAAAACTAAACTAAACATGTATTAGAAGACATATACTCATGTCAATGTATATGGAATCCTAATATATGGGAGAAGAATATAAATGCATTATCTATCTACTCTTACAAAGGAGAAATAAATTTAGGAATACTTACCTTTGAAGACAAACCGATCGAGCCTCAATATCTCCCTTGGCCAAGGTGATTTACAAAAAATTATTGTGGTATGTAAGGATAACCAAGATAAATTAGCTCTAGGCTACACAACCTATCTAAGCATCCAAAAGACTTATCTACAAGACAAGATCTATATCTGTAAATAATTTACAAAACCCTAAGCTTTATTCCTTAATTATAATGGTTAATAAGTAGATGTTCATTCACACTTCTTCACTAATAATTATTCTCTTATGAAATGGTGGGAAATGAACTTGTATATATAGGTAGATCTTACATTAAATACTCATAGGAACATCAAAAATACAAGGTCAACCTAGTCAATTGAATGTGTTTTCATGGATAAATCACTAGGTCTGAGCTAGGTCAGTCAAAAGGCTAATAAGCCAAGAAAGTGAAAAAACACCCCTAAACTATACTAGGTCGACCTAGTCAAACTAGTATATTCAACTATACTAAAAGGTGTTAAGGAAAGAAAAAGATGATGGAAAGAGGAAAAATACTGGTGGAAGTAGGAATTATAAGAGTAATCTTATTATAAATGGTTTTAAGAGACAAGTGTGTAGATGGCAAGTGGTAAAAGGGACAATAATCTTATGAAGCACTGATGGTCTACCCACCCCTTTCCTGATGCACCCCTTAAGGCATGAACTCAAAGAGATTAAGACTTGATAGGTTCCTAAAATATAAAAAGTGTTAGTAATCAATAAAAGTTTTGAAAATATTATGTGTATACATATGCTCCACTCGAAGCTTATCATGTGTCACATAAATGTAACACAGGATGGTACTTCAAGATAAAACATGATAACACACAATACTGATGCTAAGTAAAGTGTAGTAAGTAAAAAATAAGATAAATCAAAGGAATGAATTAAAAAACACCTACCTTTAACTTACCTTAGTGCCGTAGATAAAGAAGTAGATTGCAAGTGATGTGAAGGTGTCCAATGTAGAGAACATTAGATGAACCTATAGAAGTTAGTGAAAAAAAAATCCAAAAATCATTTTTTTTGGAAAATAGGTATGTAATAGGGGAAAATATTCTCTACATTATCACAAATCTAACACATTTTATGGTTTGTAAAATGGATGAATAGAAACAAAGATAGAAGCAAAACAAGGAATTTGTAGGACAACAATTAAGATATTTAAATTTTGAAAAGTGTTTTAAAATAGGGGAAAAGATAAGTCATTTGTTATTTTGAATTGTGAAGGAGAGAAAAGAGATCTTGAGAGAAAACAAGCTAGGATGGTGAGGAGATGACATGTTATACAAGGAGAGGCTCTAGAGGTGGCAAAAGGTGCACTACAAGTATGCAACTTAGAATCTCAAACTAGTTTTTGAAATTTATATTGAATTTAAATGAACTTTTAGTAATTTTGAATTTTAAGAATTTTTAGAAGTCAAAATGGGAAATGGGTTTGGAGTGTTTAGGCAAAAAGCAAGAAAATTACACTTTTTCAAGAAAATATAAGGGGTTGGTAGGTAAAAAGCACTAGGTTGACCTAGTTGACCCAGTATGATAGAAAATAAGCAGAATCCATAGTGCCAACCCAGTAGGTATGGGTTGACCCTTTACATTATATAGGCTAAAGGCCTAGTTTGGAGTTGCTAGGTGGTTTGAAAAGGTCCAAAATGGAAACTCAACACTAGGGATGTGAAAATAAGGGGTTGATGCAAATTTTGAGTCAACCAAGTAAAAAGATAGGAAAATTTTGGTCAAGATAGTTTGACCAAAGAGTTAGAATGATATGAAAAAGTGTGCAAAAGGTCAAAAGAGGGTTAGAATAGCCTGAAATGACCAAGTAAGATCAAGAAGGACTGGAAAGGCTAAAAGTAAGCTAAAGAGAATAAAATAAAGTAATGTAGGCTTGTTTTTGCTTTAAAATGTAAAAATAATGCATTAAATAATGTATTATGACTATACATGATATGAAGGAACTGATACAACCTTTATTATTCCTTGGGTACAGGGATGACAAAGATTTTGGAGACTTATGGGTGCAACATGGTTACTAGACTTTAGATAGGTTATCAAATTGAGATAGAGATAGACTAGGATCCATAGGTGTAGGTAGGATAGTAGAGATGTGTCAGATCCCCCTTAGTGCTAATCTATTAGTCATGTTCTTTGATTATTGGGCACAATTGACTAACACCTTCAAATGGGAGGAGGATGGGGATACAGTATAGGTAGATATTATGCTAAAGGATGTCCATGCCATCGTAGGGCTTCATATAGTAGGAGTGTAGGTGATATTAGGGATAAAATATAGTCTATAAAAGAGAAGAGGCTTAGCCATGTGGGCTATAGCCTTAGAGAATATATTACCAAGAAAGAGAGTGAGTATGTTTGATGTCTATACATCATAGATTCTAGACATCTAGAAGGCTATGATAGGCCTTTTGACACAGTGGGTGCTATGTCACAAGTTAAATGGTAAGGTACCACTATTCATGATAGCCTTAAATAGGATGATCTTAGAGGATCAATTTCTATACGACCTATGTTCCATAATTTGGGTCTAGCTGGTACATGATATGTATGAGATGCTAGTCAAAGGGTAAAAGACCATGGAACAAATCATATTGATGATATCTTAGATATATGAGAGGTTTCTTATGTATTTGTTAGTTAAATTACCCCATATAGTTGATGATAGATCATCTTAGGTATGGAGATGGAGAGAGGACCAAGTAATGCAAGTCATGCCCCATGTGCCAACACTACAATTAGTGAGACATACAAACATCATGTGGTATTCATATGTGCACATAGAAACTACATGGGTGAGTTGGGACATAGTTGCACTGGTGATAGAGAGGATAGAGGTTATTAGACACTATTTCTGGTGGAAAGATCCACATCTAATGGCATAGGTGTTGGAAATATTATCATTGATGTCAAAAGTCTAACATTGATGATAAAGGCCCCATAGCATTTATTATCTGAAGGTGTTTTTAATGTTCATATTTTGGCTAAAATGTGTTGATATTTATTTAATATTAATAAATATATTTTTGGTTGTATAAAAGTCAAAAGAGGGCCCATGGAAAAGTTAAAGAGTCATGGGGTAAAGATAAAAGAGGAATGGGATGCATTTTCCCACGAAGAGTCATCTTAAAGAATTCCAAGAGTCACCAAGTGAAGACAAAAGAGGGTATGGTACATTTTTCCATGAAGAGTCACCTTAAGGAATTTGAAAGGTCACCAAGATAAAGAGAAAAGAGGAAAGGACACATTTTCTTATGAAGGGTCACCATGTGACTTTTAAAATATAAGGATTTGAAGGGTCATGCAAGTTTGGTGCCATTTTCTATGAGGAGTGAAGATTCACAAAGGGTGAATGCCAAAGGTCATTTGGAAAGCTATAAATAAAGGCTTGGGAATCCATTTGTAAAATGGAAGAGAGTGCATGGTTTGTAATTATTTTATATAAGAAAAGAGGAGAAAATAGAAAAATATATTGTAAAGTTCTATCATTTGTTGAGAAAGCAACATTGAGAGATAGTTGTGTTTTCTACACTAGAGGGGTTGGTGCTCTTTTGGGTTGGTGCTCACAAATATTTTATATGTTGGTGCTTGATAAAGGGGTTGGTGATCTTGTAATTTGGTGCTTGAAAACTTTGTAATTTGAGTTAGTGTTCTTTCATATACTTGAGATTGTTCTCTGTGGTTTTTTCCACTTTGGGTTTCTATGTAAAAATCTAGTCTCCCTCTCTCTCTCTTGTGTGGTGAATATTATTTTAGTTTTATTGCATATATTGAATGTATGGTTAAGTGGAGTTTGATTAAGTAAATTATTTATAATATATATGATATACTGATTCACCCCCCCTCTTTAGTATATCGTACGATTAACAATTGGTATTGGAGTAGGTTCCTTTGGAAAGAGTTTTATAGCTTGAAGGTAGATCAAAGAAAGCATGATGGTTGGATCACATGAAGGTTTTTATAAAAATAAGGCACCTTTGTTTGATGGGACAAATTATGATTTTTAGAGCATAAGGATGAGGACTTATTTGATGTCTCTTAGATTTGACATTTGGCAAGACGTTGTGGAGGAATATGAAGAGCCAAAGACACTTGTGACTACTCTGATAGAAAAGAAAGAAAGTGAAAATAATGATAAAGCTTTAAATGTAATTTGATGTGGTTTATGTGAATTAAATTTTTTTAAAGTTATGAAATACAAATATGCTCATGAGACTTGGGTAAAGATTGAAAATATTTCCAAAGGTGATGGAAAGGTTCAACAAGCTATGCTCCAAACTTTTAGAAGACAGTTTGAGAGTTTGAAAATGGAAGAGGAAGAAAATATAGTGAGTTATCTTTTGTGGGTTGATCAAATAGATAATCATATTCAAGGCCTTGGAGAAAAGTTAGAAGAATTAGTGGTGATAAAAAAGGTTTTGAGATGTCTACCAATGAGATATGATGTAAAGGTTTCAACAATCGAGGAGATGAAGGATCTATCCAATCTAAAGATGGATGAACTACATGGTATTCTTAAAAAATATGAGATGTGGACCAAACAAGAGAAACCCTCAAAGAGGGAAGCTACTTTCAATACATCAAAGAAAGACAAGGCTAATATATAAGAATCAAGTGACAACTCTAGTGATGATGAAGATGAAAATAGAGCTCTATTTATCCTAAGCCAACAAAGGGTACAGGTAAATATCAAAGAAAATTACCTTTTAAATGTTTTAATTATGGAAAGATTGGACATTTCATAACTAAGTGCCTAGATAAGAGTAATGGTGACAATGAAGAAGGAAGGTCTACATACAAGAAGGATTTCAAAGGCAAATTCAAGAAGGTATTTGAGAAGAAGAGTTTAAACTCTAAATATCCTAGCTCAGTCAAAGACAGTGGAGTCAGTGATTTAGATGAAGAAAAGATTCTAATCATGATCATACATAAAGATGCATCCACAAGAAAAAGTATAGATGATAAAGAAGAATAACAAGATGAAGCTAAGGTGAATCTAGAAGGAGAACTCATTTATGCCTTAGAATAATTAAAATATCTTAAGAATAAGAATAAAAAATTAAAGTGCCAAATAAAAAAAATGAAAAAGAGTCAAAAGAAATAATTGGATATCTACAAGCACACATTGAAGTAGCTAAAAAGGCTGAAGAAGATTTAATAGCTTAGTTACAAAAAGTAAGTGAATAATGTGAAAGTTATGTTGTTGAAATTACCTCTTTAAAAGTAGATCTTGAGAAAACAAATAAAATAGTAAATGATAGAGCAACCAATGATTCAAAATTTGAGAGTAACACTAATATATTGAATAAGATATTAGAAATTTAAAGATCAATGCCAGATAAGATAGGTATCATATTTGAAAAAGAGAAATGGGAGACCACTACTTTCACAGATAAGGTTAACATAGAAAAAAGAAAGAGCTATGTTAAAGCTCTTACAAAAGAGGATATGAAAAAGGAAGAAAATAAGAATATAGAGGACATCTCAAACAAAGAAGGATGGAAGGAATAGAGATACAAAAGGTAATTAGGTTAGAGATACACAAATAGGTTTTATTTTTATGGTTACTATTTTTATTGTAATGGATATGGTCATAAGAAAATAAAATGTCAGAAAAGGGCTAACAATTTCATAAATAAGAAGGAAACTCATGTAGAGTAAAGTAAAAGCCACAACTCTTTTTCTCCTCTATCAGGGTTTAATAAAGAGGCCATAATATGTTAAAAGTGTAATAAATTCAGACACATAGCCCAATACTATAGAAGCATGTTTGAGTTAGTCAAGAAGGACCAAAGTTTCAAGGCTCCATTCATCAAGAAGAAAGCTCAGACAGGTTCATGGAAGAAGAAACAACTTGAAAAGTCTATGTTAATCTAAATAGCTTTACATGCAAAAAATGAAGAAAAGACATGGTTCATTGATAATAAATGTTTAAGGCACATAATAAGAGACAAGAACAAGTTCATAACCGTAAAGAAGATCAATGGTGGCATAGGAAATTTGGAGACAATACTACTATCAAAATTGCCTAAAAAGGTACACTAAGTTTGGATAATGGTAGAACTAAGACAAAATGTTCTAGATGTAGAAGGTATTAAGCATAATATTTTGAGTGTAATTCAAATGTGTGATTAGGTAAACACACTAAAGTTTTATGTTGAAGGTTGTGAAATTAGGATAAAAGATTCAGATGTGTTGATTGTAAATGCTCAAAGAATAGACAATAATTTGTATATGTTATTAGATATCAAAGGTCGAAAATGTTGTTTGAGTCAAGTTAAGGAAAGTTGGATATGGCATAGGAGAATGGGACACAAAAATTTTAACAATCTTGTCAATATCAGCAAGAAGTAATTAGTTAGAGATCTTTCAAAGATTATAAATCCCTCCAACACATTTTGTGAACCATGTCAACATGGGAAGCATGTTAGAAGATGGTTTAAAATAAAAGAAAACTTGACCACTTAGGTGTTAGAGTTTGTTCACACTAATTTGTGTGGACCTATGAGAACTCAAAGTACTCAAGATGATAAATATTTCATGTTGCTTATTGATGATTTTACACATATGACTTGGGTGATGTTTTTGAAGAAAAAATTAGAAGCTTTTATCCACTTCAAAGCATTCAAAGATTTTGTTGAGAATGAAATTGATTTGAAGATTAAGTGCCTAAGATAAGATCGAAGAGGATAATTCATTTCAAATGAGTTTATTGGATATTTTGAAGACTATGGGATAAAGATATATTATTTAGTAGATAGAACTCCACAACAAATTGGAGTAATTGAGCAAAAAAATAGAATAATTTAGGAGATGGAAAGGACAATTCTAAATGAATCCAAGATACTAGATAAATATTGGAGGGAGGTAGTTGGTATAGTAGTGCATATTTAGAATAGAAAATTATTCAGAGTAAATAGTGACAAGAATCCTTATGAGCTATAGAAAGACAAACTAGCTATAGTTGATTACTTTAAATTTTTTGGTAGTAGATGCTTCATAAAGAAAATCGATGAAAAATTGGGTAAGTTAGAATCTAGAAGAGATGAAGGTATATTTCTTGGATATTCTTGCAAAATTAAAGCTTATAAATACTATAACAAAAGAACCAAGAATATTATTGAAAGTGCAAGTGTCAGGATAGATGAAGATGTAACACAAAGAGCTAGTGATCCAATGGACACTCCTAAAATCATTGAAGAAGAATATTTTGAAGAGTCAGATGAAGATGAGAAGGAGAAGCAAAAAGAAACCAAGACCCCATCCAAATATGTTTGGAGAAATCATAATAAGAGTGACATCATCAAGAACATAAATGAAGGATTTTGCACCAAAAGGATGATGGTAAGTGAATCTGAGCAAGTAAATTTTTCTTTGCTATCCAAAATTTAGTCTAGAAAATTTTCAAAAGCTAGACATGATGAGAATTAGGTTAAGGCAATGGATAAATAATTAAATTAGATAGAAAATAATGATACTTGGTAATTAGTACCTAGACCAAAAAATTAAAATGTGATAAGAACAAAATGGGTATACAGAAATAAGTTGAATGAAAATGGTGAAGTTACTAGGAGTAAAGTAAGTCTAGTAGGTAAAGGATATGCTTAGATTGAGGGTATATATTTTGAAGAAACTTTTACACCAATAGAAATACTAGAGGCTATTATAATTTTTCTTTCATATGTAGTGTTTAAAACTTTCAAAGGGTTTTAGTTTGATGTCAAGTTTGCCTTCTCAACTGTGAATCTAGAAGAGGAGGTATACCTTGAGTAACCTAAGGGATTTATTCTCTCAAATTATAGTAGCCATATATTCATATTTAAGAAAGAATTATATAGATTGAAACAAGCTCCTAGAGCTTGGTATGTAAGACTTGATAAGTACTTGCAAGATCAAAGTTTAAAGAGAGATTTTGCTAATAGCAATCTCTACATCAAAATAGAAGGTGAGCATCAATTGATTGTTGTGGTATATGTTGATGACATAATTTTTGGAGGAAACATTGAAAAGATGACAAAATTATATTATGATAATATGCAAAAAAAATTTAAGATGTCTATGCTTAGATAATTGTCATTTTTCTTAGGGTTACAAATATTTTAGTCAAATAAAGGAATTTTCATATCTCAAAGTATGCCAAGGAAATGTTGTAAAAAATTTGTTTTGAGGATTGTGCACTAGTTGGCACACTAATGAGTATAGGTAAAAAAGTCAGTAAAGATGAAGATTCACCTATTACAGATCAATCTTTGTAAAGAAGAGTCATGTCCAGTTTGTGAAGAGAATATTCAAATATATCAAGGGGACATTAGATTAAATATTATGGTATCCCATAGGTCAAGATTTCACTTTGGTTACTTATACGGATTCAGATTGGGTAGGTTGTTTGGATGATAGAAAGAGTACAAGTGGAGGATATTTCTTCCTCAATAATAGAATAGTATCATGGATAAGTAAAAAATAGAACTCAGTATCACTTTATACAACCAAAGCAAAATATATTGTAGTGGTGTTATGTTGTACTCAAGTTCTTTGGATGAAGCAAAATTTAGAAGACATTAAGATAAAATATGATAAACATTTTTCTATTTTTTGTGATAGCACAAGTGCTATTAATATTTCTAAAAATGTAGTGGTGCATTAAATAATAAAACATATTCCTATCATATATCAATTTTTGAGAGAAAAGGTGGCATATCAAAAGGTTAAAATGGAATATATCAATACTACAAAACACATTGTAGATATTTTCACAAAGGCACTACCAAAAGACACATTCGAGTATTTGTGAGAGAAGTTGGGAGTAATTTATTTTTCTTCCTACCATTGAGGATCAACATCAATTGAGGGGGAGTTAAGTGTTAGCTCTAGGATAGGACCTTTTCCATTGCTGTCAAAGGGGGAGAAGAATAGAAATAGTTACAATAAATAAGTGTAAAAATAGGTGCACAAATAGGTATAAGGAATAGGTACAAGGTGTTACAGTAAAGGGGAGTTACTATATGTTTTTCAAATGATAGTATGTATAGGTTGGCATATGCAATATAGTTTTTAGGATGTGGTAGTTTTAGTTTGAGGTTACCATCAATGACAAAGGGGGAGATTGTTAGAAATATTGTCATTAATGTCAAAGGTATAGCATTAGTGATAAAGGCCCCATATAATTTATTGTCTAAAGGTGTTTTTAATGTTCATATTTTGGCTAAAATGTGTTGATATTTATTTAATAGTAGCAAATATATTTTTGGTTTCATAAAAATAAAAAGAGGGCCCATGGAGAAGTCAAAGAGTCATGAGGTAAAAACAAAAGAGGAATAGGATGCATTTTCCCATGAAGAGTCATCTTGAGGAATTCCAAGAGTTACCAAGTGAAGACAAAAGAGGGTATGGTGATTTTTTCCATGAAGAGTCACGTTAAGGAATTCAAAAGGTCACCAAGATAAAGACAAAAGAAGAAAGAATGCATTTGCTTATGAAGGGTCACCATGTGACTTTTAAATTACAAAGATTCAAAGGGTCATACAAGTTTGGCTCCATTTTAAATGAGTGAAGATTCACAAAGGGTGAATGCCAAAGGTATTTGGAAATTTATAAATAAAGGCTTGGGAGGCCATTTGTAAAATTTAAGAGAGTGCATGGCTTATAATTATTTTATATAATAAAAGAGGAGAGAATAGAAAGAGCTATTGTAGAGTTCTATCATTTGTTGAGAAATCAACATTTAGAGATAGTTATGTTTTATATACAAGAAGGGTTGGTGCTCCTATTAGTTGGTGCCCACAAATATCTACAAGGGGTTGGTGGTCTTATGGGTTGGTGCTCATAAATAGTTTCTATGTTGGTGCTCAATGTAGGGGTTAGTACTATGACAAGTTGGTGCTTGTGAACTTTGTAATTTTAGTTGGTGCTCTTTCATATACTTGAGATTATTCTTCATGGTTTTTCCCACTTTGGGTTTCCACATAAAAATCTTGTCTCTTTCTCTCTCTCTTGTGTGGTGCATATTATTTTAGTTTTATTACATATCTTAAATATATGGTTAAGTGGAGTTTTATTAAGTAAAAGATTTATAAGATATATGATATACTAATTCACCCCCTCTCAGTATATCCTATGCTTAACAAAAGGTGTTGGGGAAAATGGGCCTACCTCATTTAGCAACATCAATACTAATACTTGAATAGTGGGATTGATATGTGAGGGAGCCATAGGGGAGGAGAGGACTAGGGCCACTAGTAGTGAGGTTAACATTAAGGCCACATCAAGAGTGACCATGGATTGGTCAGTCATGATGAGGAGCTGAGTAGGAGGATAGGGATGTAGAGGTAGAGATACAAGATGTGTCACCACCATCTCCACATCGAGATGAGACATGGACATTGAGGACATGACATCGATGGAAGTAGGAGGTAGAGGAGAGAGTAGAGACTATTACCATCCTAGATGACCCCATAGGTGAGCCATAGGAGATGATAGAGAGATCACCTAAACATAGGTTGAGACTAATATAAGCCATAATAACTAGGTTTAAGCTAAGGAGGTGGCCTACATAAGAGGTGATAAGAGGCCACACAGATGGGGAGATTGTGCTAGTTGGTCACACAAATGGTGAGACCATAATAATTGAGATAGATAAGTAAAAAGAGATGGCAAAATTATTGATTATATGTTGTTTAGAAGAAAGATATATATTATGAGATATAATAGTGATATACTAGCCATCTTATGTGATTTTATAGGTGTAGGTGAGGATGAGGAGGAGAGATGGGGGTCCCTAGTGATGTGAGCACTCCATGATGTCTTAGATGAGACTCTACATCCATACAACCTAATGACACTAGATAATCTAAGTGTACCATCTACCCCAGCTTAGGTGAGTTGGTTTAGATTAACTACAGAGGTAGTGAGGTAGATATGGGCACAAAGAGAGAGGATGAAACCACCAATAATGATGGGTGTAGGGGAGCTATAAGCATGGTAGGCCCTAGTAGATGAGATAACTATGTATCTATCTAACTATAGTAGCGTAGATGAAAAATATATGGATTCAACTAGTGGATTCATAGATGTAGGAAATGCACCTATAGGGATAGTTAGAGGGATTGAGATATTAAGTAACCTCCTTATAGCATACTATTTAGAGGATTTAGATTGAGGCCTCAACAAGCAGTGTGGCTAGGCCATGAGATAGGCAAGATGGGACCCAACCATAGAGATGGAACATTGTATATGGTTGCATTTATTGTATCAAACTCATGATATATATATATATATATATATATATATATATCATTTTGGCATATTGTTGATGGTTGTGTATGTTGACATCATTGTTGATTATGGTTTATTCATTATGGTTGAGGTTGTGGATGCTTAGGATATATTTATTTATAGCACATGTATTTAGCTTTGTTGTATATGCTATAGGAAATATATGAGATGTGGTTTATTTTCTATAATTATGAAAAACACATGCATGGTTAAAAAAATAGGTGAAAGGGACTTGGAAATATATAATCAATAAATAAAATGTACTACACACTATTTCAAGCTTAGAAATATGTAATAACAAGAAATGATTAAGTATAAAGAACCAAGAAATGGGCAAAACAAGATGGTAAAAAGAAATTAGTTTTTAAACCAATATGAAACATTTTTACACCAAATTAAAATAAATAAAATTATACTAATATTGCATTGGGAAGTATGAAAAATAAAGTAACAAAATGTAAGGTATGTAAAAGGGCACAAATGGTAATAAAAAAATTTAATTAAGTCAATCAATCATACTAAATCATGCTGGGAAGTATGAAAGAAAAAAAAATTCAAAATATTGGTCTTAAATTGATCACGCTAATTCAAGTTGGGAAGTATGAAAAATTCAAGAAATGGTTGAAATCTTACACACTCAAAAAATAAAAAGATAAAAAGGTGAAAGAAAAATGAAATAAGCATAAAACATACTAAATCAAGTTGGGAAGCATGTAAAATGATGTGTACTTCATAATCAATTGAATCTTATCTCAAATTTGACACATGTAATCTGGATGGTGACTTGGGTATTGGAAAATTTTGTGAGGAGGTTCACGTCCTATCCATAGTCTTACACTGTAACTCAACAAAGAGAACAACACTAGGGTAGATAAATAGGAAAATTGGGTAATCAAGGATGTGGGTAATAGGAATAAAAATATGGTAATTTATGAATATGCTTGGGTCTTATCTATGGTCTTATAAATCAACTCACACCTGAAATCCCAAGGGGAGTGATCAGTAGATAAAAAAATATTTCTCAAGAGGAAATATAAGGAAAATAAGGAGTGAAAAAGGAAGTGTAAAATTCAATACTTAGGTTTCTTATGAGAATACCTTAGGAGACAAGAGACATACTAAGGATATGAGAAGATACTAAGTGACTAGTGGTCATCTATGTACAAAGGAAACCTATTCACTATAGACACAAATATTTATAGGAAAATAAGCATGATACTAAGATCAAATAATAAAGGTATATTGGTAAAAGGAAAATAAAATGGACGTACCTTCCCACGATGTGTTCCCCATTCTTTAGGATCCCGTACAAAGCCATCGGTCTACTAAAAATATTGGGTACCTACATGATAAATTAAGTATCACTAAAAGATTTTTGTTTTTTTATTATCCTCTTCTAATCTAATAGCCTACCACACCCCAAAGGACCCTGGCTCTACCATGAGGCCAACTATGAAGTTTGAGATTTGACTAGAAGAAAGGTATGCATTTTGAATCACATATTTTAGTGTGATTAGACTTTTAAGAATAATTTTTCCTTTTGATATCATTGCCTTATGTTTAAATGATTTGGATTTTAAAGGATTATTAAGATTCCTCCTCCATATAGACTTGTAATGACCAATCATGAGAGAGATAGTGATACACATGAATGATTTGTAGGCTAAGGCTAAAGGAAGCTAAGTAACCAAAGGCAAAGATTGACTAGGATACTTAGGTTTGACAATAAACTATCATGTGATCTCAAGTCTCAACCATGTAAATTCTTAATTTTTATAAAAATGAAGAAGGGAAAAAGGATATCCAAAGTGGATTGGTATAAAGGAGATAGTAATGAGATAGATTTTTTGCTAACTTGTCACATGGTAAATGGAGATAATAACCAAGGGGAATAGGGTAACAATAACCAAATCGCCATGACAAATTATATGTGAAAAATAAGGATAAGAAAGCAAAACAATCATAAGGATACAAAAAAGAGAGTTTTGAGAAAAACTCTAGGGAAAAGGGAAGGGAAAGCAATGATAAAGAAAAGATAATTATATGAAAAATATAAAAGATAAGCAATATATAGTACAATAAGTAAGAAATCATGATATAAGATAAGAATAAATTTGACATAGTGTCAAATGATATAACATGTAATAATAATATGAGAGCACATGTCTAATCCAATATAAATGTGAAATCATCATGCATGTGCTCATAAATACTGGTAAATATATCCACAAACATTATCTAATACATCAAATAAGTCTGTATGAAGCTGGATATTCACTAATACTAAAGTTTCATCAATCTTCAATGAATATTAGGAAAGTACTTCTTTTTCAATCTCCTCAACTAAAAAAGTAGGAATGATCAAAGTATCATGTTGAGGAGAAAAATTAGGTAAAGGTTGGTTAGGAAAATTCATGGGAGTAAGATATATGGGAGGAGAAGGAATCTTTAGTGAAGAAGGATCCATGAGTAAATGACTCATAGATGGAGAAGGATCCATAGGTGAGGGAAGGTCCACATGTGAAGGGATCATAGGCAAAGGAACAAAAGGTGGTAAAGGGACCATAAGAGGTGATGGAACCACTAGAGGTGGAACCATAGGAGAAGAAGGAGGAGCCTTATTATGAGAATGACCTATGGGAGGAGTGGTAGAAGGTCCAAGAATGGCTATAAGGTGATCTTTGAGATGTTGTTTCAAGATGTGATAACAATCAATGTGATGGGTACTAAAGAGATGCCATAGATAATATACCTCACCATACTCTGGAAAATATTCAAGAAGTACCTTCAGGGGAGGTATAGCTTTACCTGATGATGGGGAAGAAGGAAATAGGGTATCAAGATATTGATGTAACTTATGATAATGGGTGGAAGAATGGTTATCTATCCCATAGAAAAAACATATATGCTTGTGAGTGGTTTTAGTAGAAACACTCATGAAAGGAGGTAAAACAAGAGTGGAAGAATTGAAAGAACACTCATCAAACCATTTGGTGGGCAGAGGAGCCATCTTAGGTAAAAGAGGCAAACCATCACAAAAGGAAGGTGATGATGAGGAAGAAATTAAGCTAGACTTAATGAAATGAATAATAACATCAAAAGTAGGGGTAGGCTCAGCAATAGTAAGAGTGGAAAAAGGATCAACTATAGTAGGCATGGGAAGAGGCTCAACTATTTCTATCTCTACTGAGGGAGGAGCAAGATCTATAGAGTGTCTAAAGAGAGTTACACTAACCTCAGGGGTAAACTAGCTATGAGGGTCAAGGTACTTAGTAAAATGGTAAGGATTGGTTATAGCATGATCCATGAACATAGTCTTATGTGGCTCCTCTAAAAATAGATATGTCAATGCTATCTCTACCTTGTGATAAAGGGGAAAATTAAAAAATTAAGAAATATAATTGAAGGAAAATGATGAGATACACAAAAAGTCTCAAGTAAAGAATAATGATAATGGATAATCTTGGCATCATGGGCCTAGACAGGACTACCTAACAATGGATCATCTAAATAATAACCATCATCATATTTTGAGGTATGAAGATCAATTACATAGGTAGGGATACCTTGTCATCTGATGAAGTATGGTGAATATAATGCCTAGTCTTAGTCAAGACTATGGGAATGTCATTGCAAAGAAGTTTGTGAGAATGCGGTTGTAAGGAAGCAAGAACCTATGAGATGAGATGAGGTGAGAGATTAGAATTTTTTATCTTTAAGTTAATCTCATTAGGCTCATCATCATTAAAATTAAAAAGATTAGGAGGAATGTTACCAATGAGCTTGGGATGCCCATTATAACCACGGGTTGAATTAACAATAAAGTTGAGATGTTGAGACACATAAAATAGAACACTTGGCAAAGGTTCAAGAGTAGGAATATTGAAGACACTACAATCTTGGAATTGTTGAAAATTTCAAGGGTTAGTGTTACCTTGAATCCTATAAATGGCTCCATTATGAGGGAATTTAACACATTGGTAGGTGGAAGAAGTGATAGCTCTCATACGGTGAGCCCATAACCTACCAAACATGATGTTATAAGAAAGGGGGAAGTCAAATATCATCACATTCACATGAATGGTGATAGGTGGGGTGGTAATGGGAATACACATGCAACCTAGAGGAAGCATTTGCCTTATATTGTATCCTTGACATGTGCTATGTGTAGACTTAAGATTGTATTCAAAATATCTAAGAGTTTTAATTAAATCAAGAGAAGTGACACAAGTGCTAAAACCCTCATCAATCAATGCACTCTTAACTTAGATATCACTAATTTAGATGCTAATAAATAAGGGAGGATCATCTGTATGAAATAAAATCTCATCGAGAATCATAGATGCAATAGGAAATCACAGATAAATAGAAGTGTCTATAGTTTAATCAAGGTTGATAGACATCTCTTCAAATTGTTGTAAAATACTATCTTTAGAATTGGATAAAGCTACTTCCCATCCTATGAAGAGAGGATGAGGGACATTCATATCAAATAGGAGCTATATGAGATGCTTTCTATGACGTGGGGAAGTCCTCATAAGTTCAAAAAATGAAATTTAGGATGGGAGATTAGTGAGTTTCACAATGGGATCCCACTCATCATAGCCCATAATAAGGTTATTAGATATAAATGCATAATGGTTAAGGAGGTCCTCAGAAGGAGGATCTAAAGTACATTGGAATTTTTGTTGATAAGATGAATTATTTTTAGAACAAGGTGGTAAATCATGTTGAGATGATGAACTACTTGGTTTAAGCTAATTTTGAGAAGGAGAAGTGTTAGTAGAAGCTTGATTATCATTAGCATTGGAAGATGATGAAAGAGTGGTAGAAATAGAATGTGATGTGTTATCCAAGGGAGAATTGAAAATTGGATCATCAAAAGTGATAAGATATTCTTACCCTAACTCATCTATAAGAGTTGGAGAATAATCTTGGATAACATGATATGTCTTATGGGAAGGAGGAGTGTAGATAGGTTGGGAATCAATAAATGCCACCACCCTTTGAATGTTAGTCATGCTAACCACATTTTATTCAGAGTTTGGTTCAATAAGAATTTCTAAATTATTGGTGGAATGGGTGGTCTTGTCTTGATTTTCTTGGATATGTTGATGATTAGGTAAAGGATCCTTATAAATAGATAAATGAGCATTTACCTGATTCAAGGCTTGAGTTTTGTCATTTGATTTGAAGTCCTTAAAAGCAATCTCATAAGCTTGTTGACACTTATAGATAATAGGGTCATGATCTAAATTAGGTCCAAGAAGAAAATCCATAACTAAATTATGAAGCTGTCTACAAGTCTCATGAGAATGACCCCACCTAGTGTGAAACCAAAAAAACTTGTTAATATCATACCAAGATTTCATAAGATGGGTAGGGTCAAGTTCTCATGGAAGAGGTCTTGGTACATGCTTAAGAAATTTAGCTGAGGATAGAGGTTTGTGAACTTTAATGTTATTGGGTGAATAAAAATGAGGATTAATGTATTGTTGAGAAGAAGAGCTAGTTCTAAAGAAGGATTAGGAATGACAACTTAAAAATTATGAATGGTGTCATAAGAATCAATAACATCATCATTGGTGATATTGTGGTTTTTATTCTTAAGTAAGAGACAAGGACCCACATAAGGTTAGGGTGGCTGAAATTCATACATTAAGAAATATTATCTTTTAGCTTGGTCAATAGCCTCCTCCAAGGTATGTGGAGAAAGAGTACAGACTTGATATTGAAGTTTAGGAAAGAGATTGTTTGTAAAGAGATGAAAAATATTATCATCTACCATGTTATGTTCACATTTATTTGACAAAGTTTCCATCTCTTGATAAAGTCTTTGGTAGTTCCATTCTCATGTTGTTTGCAAGTAATGAAATGGGCCAAAGTGTTTTCAGGAAGATCATTAGTTTTTAATTCTTGAACTAAAGAATTTACTAAGTCTTCCAAACTAGAAATAGAATGAGTTCTAAGTTGATTGTACCAATCCAAGGCATCACCTATGAGAGTTTTGGATAAGATCTTGGTAGCAACAAAGGTGTTTAGTTTGACCTAATCCTTGTAAATATTTCCAAATGTCTTGAGGTGAAGGGTAGGATAAATTGACCCATTATATGAAATTACAGGTGTTATACCTCCTATATCAATGTTGGAAATTTGAGTAGTTAGAGGTTCATGTTGTAGATATTTGATGATTTTATTGACTAAAGGAGTTTGGGGAATGAGATTTCCTTGAGAATATTGAGGAGGAGGAGGGGGAACATTTGGGTTATGTGTGCCCCAAGCCATTAGTTGTGGGTGAGATTGAAGATTAAGAAGGCGGTTTTGCATTCTCATCTTTTGATTTGTGTTATGATCTTGAAAGGTATTCATTTGATTGAGAGTTTGTAACAAAAGTTGATGTGTTTGATTAACATTGGAAGATTTAAAATTGGTATTTGTGTTAGTATTAGTGGCTTGGATACATTATTAGTGTTGATATGATCTTGAGAAGAATTGTGAGAATTTGAGGCATTAGTGGCAAAATTTGCTTGTAAAGTGAAAGATGGACTAGTGAATGGTTGAGAGGAATAAGCACTAAAAACCTGATTGCCTTAGGTAGAAAATAATGAACTAGTAGAAGGATTAAGGATAGTGGACCTTATAAGAGGTCCACTAGATGTAGAATCCATCATGTTAGTTGAGATACTAGGCATGGAGGTAGAAGAGGTTAGAGAAGAATATGTCATGGCATTATAAGGATTCAAAATTGAAGGAAAATGTTGAGAACCAAAGAAAATGGTACCTTAAAATCCTATATTTAATATAGTAGTAGGTGAATGAGGCTCTTTAATTTTACCAGTAATCATGAGGCTATAAATGGTAGAAGGATCCTTTCCTCTATGTTGAGAAAATTTGGAGATAAAGAAAAGCATTTAGGGAGTATACTCTAACTCAGATTGGTCTTCTAATGAGAAAAGAGGATGATGATATGAAGAGGTATGAGGAGGGGTCCCATAGTTCATTGTGTGAGCGGTAATATGAACATTAATAGCATCCAAAAGAAGAGATATTGTTTATATATGGGAGACCATATTAGGATTACTAAATTTCATCATCTGTGTTGATTGTAACTTAGTGTCATTATCCAATAATAACTTCATGATGAAGGGAAAAGAAGAGAGATGAGAAAGAAAAGGTCAAAGAGGTGACTGAAAATGTATAAGGTCAACTTGGTTGATCCAGTATAGAAACTGTAGACATCTAAAATTATCCACCAATGGACTCATATCCAATTTTAGACCAATTATTACCATCTAGCCTAATAATTTATAGATGTTTCAAATTTGTCTTCATAACCATGCAATAAATTAATTTGGCCTATTAATCAATTAAATTGAACAAATGCACGATCATTTAAATCAAATCTTGCACAAATGTTCAAAAGCCTAACAAGGGTTAATTAACACCAAATCCTAAGAAAATCTTAATCAAAGACTAATTTAATTCATCCATGTATAATTAAATAAATTATCAAAAAGCAAAATTAAAATATCAAGAGCATCTTAAAATCTAATCATTACCTTTTGTGAGTTGTCACTTTTATAAAATATCTAAAAATATATTTTTAGAGATCCATGCCTATTTATTGAAAATCATGATGTTTGACAACTCATAACTCTACTAGAGTTTCTTTTAAGCTAACCAAGATAAGGATTTAACCCATTCCAATTTTATTTAAAAATCTATAAATATAAGACTAGAAATCTTCATTTGGAGAGCTTGAAACATTGTAGATTTATAATGCTGGAGTTGATCCATAAAGCAAATACATAGTGTTAAAATGCCAAAATCAAGCCAAACCAAGCTAATACAAGCATGGTTCCAAGAGGATATGGAGATATCCAATCCCCATTTATGAATATCTTTTGAGCACAATCCAAGAAAGCTAATGAACAAATCATTTGGAGCTCTCAAGGAAGGTAAAAATTGTAGTTCTTTACATTTTAGTTGAATTTTCAATTATTATTTGTTCATTAAGCTCCCCTTAAGATATAGGCCTAGATATATTAGCATGTTAGTGTGTTTATTTCATGGTTTTATGGACTAACACTTGATATAATATCCTCTCTTTATCAAATTTCTTGATCACAAATAGCACGGTCAGTGGGACACAATTGCAAACCCTACATATTTGAATAAAAAGGATGTTAAAATAGATATTATTTTTAATTAGTTTATTATTTTTTAATGAATTTTTTAAAAGTTTTTATTACTTGTTTCATCTTAATTATCTCAAAATTTCATTAAAGCAAATACATAGTGTTAAAATGCCAAAATCAAGCCAAACCAAGCTAATACAAGCATGGTTCCAAGAGGATATGGAGATAACCAATCCCCATTTATGAATATAATTTGAGCACAATCCAAGAAAGCTAATGAACAAATAATTTGGAGCTCTCAAGGAAGGTAAAAATTGTAGTTCTTTACATTTTAGTTGAATTTTCAATTATTATTTGTTCATTAAGCTCCCCTTAAGATATAGGCCTAGATATATTAGTATGTTAGTGTGCTTATTTCATGGTTTTATGGACTAACACTTGATATAATATCCTCTCTTTATCAAATTTATTGATCACAAATAGCACGGTCAGTGGGACATGATTACAAACCCTACATATTTGAATAAAAAAGGATGTTAAAATAGATATTATTTTTAATTATTTTATTATTTTTTAATGAATTTTTTAAAAGTTTTTATTACTTGTTTCATCTTAATTATCTCAAAATTTCATTAAAATTTTATTTTTAGTTTATAAGTTATGACTCTTTTAGTGTCTGTCACTTTTTGTTTTCTATTTTTCTAATAAAAATGGCTAGTACAAAGCTAATAACTTTTTTGTTATTTACTATTTTGAATTTAAGTTTTTTATAACTGTTAACCTTTGAGTTATTCATAATTAATACAATTTTTTTGGTAAAATGATATATATTATAAAATTTATGATAAAAATACTAACTATAGATTTTTATGTTTTATGTGTTCGGTTTTATTTATTTTAACGTTCTAACTTGTTGTTTGCATGTTTCATAGGTTTAGTGTTTTTTAATTTTTTTATTGATATTTTTGATAACCTTTACCTTTCTTAACATGTTTATATTTTTTTATTTTACCTTCAGATCGATATGTCATCCTAACCCAAGAGCATACTTTTCCAAGTTATTTGTCTCATTCACAAAAGAAATTCAAAGCTAAACTACACTTTGCCATTTTTCTTGCATGACCTATTTGAAAAGTGATCAAATAAATTTTAATTAAATATTTTTAACCTATTTTTGGGTTCTTAAAAATAATTATTAAATTTAATTTGGTGCTTAAGGAAAAACTTAGATGCTTCTTTGAATGGTTTTGTGATTATTTCTTTATAAAGTTTTGCAACTTAAAGCCAAGGGGCCAAAGAACACCACCAAATATTTCAACTTTAGTGATTTAAAATTAAACTCACAAGAAAGTTTGTTTTAAATAATTTGTTTTATTAAGTAATTTAATTATGTAAAAAGGAATTTGTGCATGTATGTTCTCCTCTCATCCCCTTCAGGGAACTTGTGGGATGAAAAGCGTTATTTTCATTACAAATTGCCTTAGTACAAAGGTGTAAAAGAGATGTTGTGAAGGCTCTCGACAAGACCCACATGGATTAGGTGATATAGAAACAACCATAAATATCTTTTAATTATTTTTTATTTCATTTAATTTCAGCTTATGAGGGTGACTTCATTACCTCCTATAAGTTCTATAGGGAAGCCTTGACCCAGGAATTCATCTCACGATATTATCTTCAACCCCTCTCCATGGGGGGTATATAAATTGGGATCACCTAATTAGGATGTTGGTTTTAGTGGTTAAACCATATCCTATCACTAGAGTTTAAGCTTGAGATGTTTGATCATGTTAGACATCACACTACACTGAGTAAGTGATGGATGTAGTGCTTATAAAAAGGGCAAGACCTTTTTACAACAAGCCTATGACGTAGACCTAATTGATGTATTGATTCTATTGAATTTTTATGTGAAAGTCTTGTGTATTTTATCTATATATAAACATTCAAAAAATAATTAGTTCTAGTCAACCCCACATTGCCACACCCTTGATAGGATTTAAGACGTTATGCTTAGTTGCACTTGGTTATTTATCTTTTTTTTTACTTGGTGTTTAGAGACTAAAAATTCTATGTTTCTTTAAACCATGTCAAAAAAAATTTGTTTATACATTAATCTTTTGTCTAAAGAAGCATCATGATGGCCAATTTACACCACACTTATGCCTTACAATTTTTGCAAAAAATTATTTGTGTGTGTCACTTGGATGAAATAGGTACCGTTATGATGCCCAAATCATTATCAAGTTTATGCATTTTGAGTCTTTAAAATAAAACATTGATCATATCATTAGAGAATGTTAACATTTTTATACTACTCAATTTGTTTCAAGGCATGTTTACCTTGTATCAAAAAACATTATTTCAAACCATGTCATGTATGCCATTTGGATCATTATTTTACACCATCATGCTATCCAATCTTGTCTAACTTACTTTGTCAATCAAATCTTAGTTTTTAACATTGAGTTTTTAATTAATCTTGTCAAGTTTATATCTAAACATTTATTGATTTCTGTTTAGGTCTCGCTTTGTAGGGGTTAATGCATAGATCTTTCTCTTTTAGGTTGCATAACTTTGGTTAATTAGTTACCTGAATTTGAAAACTATTGCTTGTTTATTCAAAGAGATTTGTTTCTATTGCTTGTTTATTCATAGAGCCTATCCTCATCATTATTTGTGCCTTTATTTAAGATAACACAACCTTTTTACAAAATCCTTTTTCCTTATGGCTTATTCCAATTGCTCATTTTTATGTTTGATTTCATGTGTTGGGTCTATGTCAAAATTGTTTCCAAAGTTGTTTGATTAAAGCAAATCACATCATGTCTTTGTTTAAAGTTTAGATTTTGATGTCATTTGACCAAAAGTTATAGCATAGCCTATTTGAGCCTATATTTTAAAATTCATGTTTGGAAAAAGACATAGGGACTCTTTTCCCTTTCCTAGTTTAGACCTTGTTTAGAAAACTTTGACCCATACTTTTGACATGCCAATTTTTATTTAGACGCTTGACCTTTTATGCGTATGACAATTTATGTTAGACTATTTTATGCCAAGTCTTAACACAAACCATTTTGGAGATACAGATCCATGATTGAATCATTCTTTGGAGATATAACCCCACCCTTTTGACCAAGTTAGACCAGGTTTGAACCATTTATCCTTTTGACATAGTTTTTTAGAGTTTGTATAACTTTAAGACTTTTTATTTTTTGAGCTTTCATCATTGATGCATATATGTCTAGATACACTTATGGTGGAGTCACGTAAAATAAAAATTATGATAATATGATTGCACAAAATGGATTTGATTTTTTATGGATTTATTTAAGACCCCTTTGATGATAACATGGTTTGTGAGATGAAATTTTATCCACCTTGAAAAAATCAAATCAAGAACCAAAATCAAGACCTTAATTGGGATGATATGATTGGTGAGGAGGAATTGGCTACAAACCTCTACAATGATAATGTTGTTTGGGAGATGGATCCATACCCTCCTTACAATAATCAATACCTAAAACAAAGGTAAAAATTGACTTAAAATCCAAATCAAGACCCTAACTAGGATGATATGGTTTATGAAGAGGACTTGGATACTTTGGCTTGTGATAACAATCAATATCTATAATGCCATACCAATTATATACCAAGACTGCATCCTTTGGCTTATTCAAGCAATCAGGATCTATAATAGCATACCATTCATATACCAAGACCTTATCCTTTAGCTTGTGCAAGAAACCAAGCTCCATGATGCCCTATCATTACCTAACCACTGATCATTCTTCATCCATTGCTAATCATTACCCACTTTAGAAAATCCCAACCAATCCAATCCCAACCTAAGCTAGTCTAGTCCCAATTTCAACCAATCTAATTCTAACCTCAACCAGTCCCATCAATACCCCAACCAAGCTAATCAATGCTTATTTAATCGATCCAATAATTTGAGGACCAAACTACGATCAAAATTGGTATTTTCCAACTAATTGGAAACCAAAGCCAAGAAAACCAATTGATCTAAGATATTTTTGTTGAACCAACCATATGTGATAAGTCAACCTATGATGAATCACCTTTCAATCTTATACCTATTATCAAGGACTCTCACTCTAAAAATCTAGTCTTTATTGAGTCACTTCTTAATGATTATAAATACCTTTAGGCAAATTATTACCTTGACCATATGCCTATTTTTATAGATCCTTCCCTTGACAAGCTAGTCTCTAAGGAGTTGTCTCTTGACCCTTTTCCTACCATTAAAGAGTATTAATTTGATAAAATATTCTTTGTGGAGCCCATTATGCCATCACAACCCATTATTTATCCAAAACTAAACCTTTAACAAGACACCATTGTAATAGAGTACCCATTAGATAAAGAATTAGAATTAGAGTTCAATTTTGTTCTTAGATCGATATCAGATTTAGCATCAAAATTAGAATCAACATCAATCTTACCATTGGATTCAGAGTCCCTTGAGTTAGAATCAGATTCAAAAAGACAATACATTTGTGGTTGTTACGACATTGGTTATGCATGCCTTGTAGACCAATTTAAATATTTTTGTGATCTTTCCATGGTTTTTGAGGATAATTACTTCAACATTGACATAAGTTATCCTAGTGTCTTCTACACAGATTGTGCTTCCTACCCCCATGCCATTACCATCAACCAACATATCCATATTATTGACATTCCATCTTCTATGAATCATTATTGAGATTGATAGAATCACAAATTATTAAATTGCATCCATGGTGACATATTAGATGAAGAACAACAAGGAGGCCAAGACCAAATTCATGTAGAAGAACTAACTCTAAGTGAAACATTTTTGGAGGTGCTAAGGGATAATTAAAGTTCAAACTCAACATATTTTAGTGAAACCTTTTAGAGGTTTTAGAAGATAATCAAAGTTAAAATTCAATATTCCTTAGTGAAACCTTATCAAAGGCATTATAGAATAATCAATACAACTTCATTAGTGAAAATATCTTCAAGGAACCAATAATTGAGCACAAAAGTTCTTCACTACTTAATGAAGACAAAATCAAAGATGAAATCAATATAGCTTCTAATCTATAGCCTAATTAGATGGTCGCTTCTCAAGCCTATATAATAGAAGAATTTAGTGGTTTTATCAAGAGAATATTTAGAAGTCTTGGGCCCTACCACATCTAAAGTTATGTCAAATCTAGAATCAAAAACATTATGCATGCCTAAAAATCTTGATCTTCATTTATTTCCCAACCATTATACATTCCATTATCATCCACCATTCTATTTCACAAACAAGCCTATCATTTATCATTTATCCCTTTTTATGATTCATGGCCATACTTTCATTTGTAAAGGATACACATATATCTTGTCTTTATGCTTGAATGAATCAAAATCAATGACCAATAAAGATCACAAAAACATCATTTGCATCCAAATATGTAGCCAATTCTTAACAAAGTAGTTGTTTAGATGAGGTGTGGGTTAGAAATTAATATGATTGATTATTTTATTTATATCATTTATTGAATAGGACATGAATCTCCCCATCAGTAGGAATAATAAAATAGTTTATCATACCCAAGATAAACACATCCAAAACCATCTATCATCTTTATAAAAAAACATGTACCATGCCATTTTCATTTACCATTTTTTTACTATTATCGCATACCTAACCAGTCACTTTACCACTTGGGGGAAACCTTATCAACAATCTTATTTATCATCCTATCATTATATAAACCCATCAAAATATTATCATTTATCCAACCCACCATTCCATTTTATTGACCTAACATGTTTTGATCACATCTTATCTTAGCCCATTTGACCTTGGTTCATCCATTGGTTTCACACTTTTAGCATGAAGAATCAGATTAGTTTCACTAGTTGTTTTAAGAATTCTAGACAAAAGAAGTATTTTGGAGTAGTATGATAGAAGTTTTGGTAGTTTCATCCTTCATTTATTATTTCCTTCTTATCATGTTTGTTTATGTGAGCCAGATTATATCCACCTACATTAGCAAATCAATGTTCACCAGTCTTGCTACTAATTATAAACACCTATAGGCAAATTAGTATCATTGATATAATCAATTATATCCTAGTTATAATTGCCTATGGGTAAACTATGGGAAATATTTTTTTATTGTAACTTGACATGCTAACTAGCCATTCCTATGTCATATTATGCCATCATACCAACCATGCCTATTTTGTTTGAATTGGTTGCTACACTAGTTATATTCCTCTACTATAAGGTGGAACTACTATAACCTTAAGACATTTAAGGAATATATGAGTTATGTTTGATTCATGTTGAGGTTAGACCAGTCCCCCTTTTCCATCACTCTCTCATCATTTTACAAGCATCCTTTCAATTTTTCCATATTCTCACTATTTTGTGAGTTTGGACTATTTAGTGTCTCATACTTCTTAATTAGGTTAAGATTCTCAAAATTATAAAAAAAATCATAAAAATTAAAATCTAAAAACACTTGTCCTATCTAAGCCTAGTCAGTTATCCTCAATCTACCTTACAAGAGCAAATCCCTTATAGGATGCTTTCTATTTCTTTTGTTTTCAGGGTTTCTATTTGTTTGTTTATTTGTTTTTTTGGTTGCCTATTTATTTGATTTCAACACTATTTCCTTGACTCAGTTTTTATGTGTTCATTGGGTTATTCCTTGCACATTATTCTTGAGTCCATCTATATTCAAAAATTAACATTTTCATCATGGTTTTTATCATTGGTGCATGATTTTCAAATTTTTATTGGATTGGGAGTTAGTCCTTGTGAAAAATTTGGTCAAATTCTTATGGTGTTTTATATCATGAGGTATACCAATACGTGCTATAGAAAAAAATATCTCAAGAGGTTGTACAAGTAATGGATTTATAAAATTTTCTCCTTGATACCTTGGAAAATCCTTTCACCAATCTTGATCAAATCAACCCATTGACCATTCTAGTTGTATCAATGCTAACAAGGATTAACATCTCCTCATTGGTGGGTACAACTAAATATTTTCTATTAATCAATCTTATTCTTCTATCCATCTCTTATAACACTTTACATCCTCATATGCTTAGTTGTTTGTGGCTCCTTTAGTCATTATACCATTGCATCTACGTTTTTAACCACTCACATTTAATTTGTGCAACATATTCTATCCTTGAGTCATGCTTGCTAATCCACCCTAACTGGGGCATAACCATATCAAATATCATCCTTATCTAATCCAAGTCATCTTAATTATTATAACCACTTATGGGAAAACCATTATTTTGACTTTTATTCCTGATTATAACTACCTTTGGGTAAATCATTACCTTTTTAAATCAATGCATGCAAGCATTTTCTCATTTGGATTAAACTCACCCATAGGTTAGTTATACCTTTCTTCTTGTTTATTTTCAAGGGACCATCCATGAACCAATTTGATGGCCACTCCCTCAAGGGGGCATCATCCTAGGCTTCCCAAACATTATCAAGAGTTTTTTATTCAACCATCATCTTCTTTTTGGCATATAGGCCTTTTCTCATTATTTGAGAAGACATTGTTGTGCCTATGAATTTACAAAATCTTCCCAAATAGGGACAAACTATAGACACCTAAAATGAGCCACCAATGGTTTTATATCTGACTTTAAACCAATTCTTACCAACCATTGACCATCTAGCATAAAAATTTCTAAATGTCTCAAATTTAGCTTCATAACCATGAAATAAATTAATTTGACCTATTAATCAATTAAATTAAACAAATGCACCATAATTTAATTTAAATCTTGCATAAATATTCAAAAGACTAATAAGGGTTAGTAACACCAAATTCTAGGCAAATCCTAATCAAAGCCTAATTGAATTCATCTATGAGAAATTAAATTAATTATCAAAAAGGAAAATTAAAATATCAAGAGCATCTTAAAAGCTACTCATTACCTTTTGTGAGTTGTCACTTTTGAAAAATATCTAAAAATATATTTTTGGAGACCCATGCCTATTTATTGAAAATCTTGAGTGCTTGGAAACTCATAACTCTAATGGAGTTACTATTAAGCTAACCAAGGTAAGTATTTAACCCATTCCAAGTTGATTTCAAAATCTAGAAATACAAGCCTAAAGCTCTTCATTTGGAGAGCTAGAAACATAGTAGAGTTATAATGCTAAAGTTGATCTATAAAGCAAATGCATAGAGTTATAATGCCAAAATCAACCCAAGCCAAACCAAGCCATAAATAGTGCCAAGAGGATATGGAGATAACAATCCCCATTGATGAAGATCTTTTGAGCATAATTTGAGGAAGCCAATGAATAAATAATTTAGATCTCTCAAGGAAGGTACATATTGTAGTTCTTTTCATTTTAATTACATTTTTAATTATTATTTATTCATTAAGATCCCCCTAAGATCTAGGCCTAGATATGTTAGTATGTTAGTGTGTTTATTTCATGGTTTTATGGACTAACACTTGATGTAACCTCCTCTCTTTATCAAATTTATTAATCATAGAAATAAGGACTATAAAACTGTATAGGGTTGACTTGGTCGATCTAGTACAGTGTATATAAGGTAGAAAACCTATTTGGTTGACTGGGTTGATCCAATACAGTAAATAGGGAATTTAAGAAGTCTAAAGACAAATTGTAATATGAAACAAGATATCTTTATAAGTAATGAAAATAATAAGTACTGAAAGGAAACAAATAGTCAATTGGTAATGCTGGCCAATCCAATTGAAACACATGAAGCAAAATCTTGTACTAACATTGGCTAATTCAAGATTTTACACACACTATTAAATAAATATAAAGAAAACAACTTGAACAGTAAAGCTAACTAATTGGTCAACTTGATTGTTAATTAGATTATTAAAATATGATTTTAAATGTGATTGGAAGTTGGCTATAAACAAGGTACTAGATAACAATCTAAAGATGGTTTTAGGTAGTTTGGGTTGAAATTGAATGTAGTGGAAATGATACAAGCTTAGTATTGGGGCCTAATCCCTCACTTCACACACCACAATGATAAAGGTGTCAGGTGCTTAGCCAGAATATACCATTAACCACACTTTATACTTGACCAGAGCATTAAGTTAGCTTCCCCCTTGGTGATGAAATCTAAGTAGATTGGCCTAGGGTAGAAAAAATGTTAAAATTTGTGTTTATGTTTTTGTGATTTATCTTTGAGTACACAAAATAGAAATAGTGAAACTACGTGATTAATTAAAAATTACTTAATTAGACTATGTGAACTATTCTAAGCATACAAACAATAAGAAAATAAATGTGTGCTAATTAATAATAGATATGCAGTTAATTATAACTTTTAAATAAGGTATAGTGTTGACACTATATGCAAAAAATATAGAATAGGGTCAATAGGGTCAAACTTGTAATATGGATCCAAAGTTATTTTAGACAGTACATAAAACACAGAACTAGGTCAATAGTGTTGATCTAGTTGACTATGAAAGGGTAGTTTTAAAGACTACAAACTATGAAAGGAAGGATAGAAAAAATGAATAGAGAGGTATAAAGGAAACTTGGTGGATTAGAGATTCAATTAAGAAAGATTACTAATGAATAAACTTGAAGTATGCTTGAGAAACCTAAAAATTGGGTCGACAATTGATCAAGTTTTATAGGAACCTGCTAAAAAAGTGCTAAAACTATAAAGGGTTAATTTGGTCAACCTAGTAGGTTAAACTCACTGTCTAAAAGGTTGGAAACCTATATTGGGTTGACTAGGTTAATCTAGTTCCTTATCCTTGCAAACCTGTGCATAGAGAAAAATAGATAGGTTTATAAAATTCATCTAGTATGTTAAAATATATGATAAAAATGATGATAAAAAGAATGACTAAAAGAATGAAAAAGTGAAAAAAACATTTCAAGGGTTAGTTTCATGTAGGATTCACTAGAATATATATAATAAAAAATACATCATATTTATAAATCAATCTTAGCTTAGGGAAGATAGATCATACCTACACATTCAAAGGGGATACGCTTATTAAGCAGGATCATGACCAATATGGGTATCCACTAGACTAGATTAAGGGATCACTTGTCACAACACATCATGCTAGGAAAGGTTACAAAGCCTATAGTCCAACACAATTATAAAATAACCCTAATGGAGTCCTAAGGTTTAAAACATTTAACTTATTCTAATAATAAGAAAGTAAATCTAACCTAATACAAAGCAAAGCTTGTGGCACAAAGTGGGGGTTAGAAACAATAAAACAAACTAAAATAAACATGTATTAGAAGACATATACTCATGTCAATGTATACAAAATATTAATAAATAAGATAAAAATACAAATGCATTATCTATTTACTCTTACAAAGGAGAAATAAAGTTAGGAATACTTACCCTTGAAGATGAACCCATCGAGCCTCAATCTCTCCCTTAGCCAAGTTGCTTCATAGGAGATTATTTTGGTATGTAAGGATAACTAAGATAAATAATATCTAGGATACACAACCTATCTAATCATCCAAAATACTTTTCCATAAGATAAGATCCATATCTCTAAATAAATTATGGAACCCTAAACTTTATTCCTCAAGTAGAATGGTCAATAAGTAAATGTTCATTCACATTTATTCACTAATAATTATTATCTTATGAAATGATGGGAAATAAAATTGTATATATAGGTAGATCTTTCCCTAAATCCTACCAAGAACATTGGTTTTATAGGGTCAACCCAGTGTGTTTTTGAGGACAAATCACTATGCCTGAGCTAGGTTGGTCAAAAGGCTAACAAACCAAGAAAGTGAAAAATACCCATAAACTATACTGGGTCAACCCATTTGACCTAATACAGTTGATTTTCCAAAAGGGTGTTAAGGTAAAAAAAGGAAGATGGAAAGAGGAAAAATATTGGAGGAGGTAGGACTAAGAATAATAATCCTAGGGTAAATGGTTTTAGGAGACAAGTGTGTATATGGCAAGTGGTAAAAGGGACAACAATCTTATGAAGCACCGATGGTCTACCCACCCCTTTCCTAGTGCACCTCTTATGACATACACTCATAAAGATTGAGACTCAATAGGTTCTTATAAGATACAAAGTTTTAGTAATCAATAAGTTTTTTGAAAATATTATGTGTATATGGTAAGTAGATATTCTTGTAACCTTTACACCACTGTGATGCCTCCTTTTATGAAAGGGACATCATACATATCCTTCTTCTTCTTTCCTACTATGTAGATAGATTCCATCACATCAAGTTGGTGGGCCAAATCTAAGGATAAATTTATATCTATTAGTAGGCATAGGAGATATAATGGCTTACCCTTGAATACATGAGCTTAGATGAAGGTGAATAGATTTTGAAGAACTAGTCAATTAAAACCCTGCTCCTAATGAGGCATGATCACTACATGTTCATCATCCTATCTATGATGGAATCTTAACTAAGGTTGATGAGGATGGGGGATAAAAAGAGTTATAAGAACTCATAATAGTCTTACATGATTGATAGGATGTGGGTCCATACTATGACTGGGGTCACCATGTTGGAAAAAATGTCCATCTCAAAGGAGTTAAGATTGAGATATGTGGATAAGAACTCAGAGTGTTGGTACAGAATGAGATGCAAGAGGTAGGAAGAGTACCAAAAGGTATATAACATTTTTTTTCCAAATAATTCTTCATGATGATGAATATGGAGTCTAAAAAATCCATCTTGTATACCTCCGCCTTGTTCATCTTAATAATGATGTAGAGTTCCCCTAATTGAAAATCAATGATGTTGGTATCTGTGTCCATCCTAAAGATGAAATACAACATGGACATGGTATCCTTTAGGTACTACATGGGAAAGATAACTAGGGTAATGGGTAGAGGAGACATCCCTATGATGTTACTCTTGAGGAGAAAGCTAAGGAAGTGCACTTTATTGTGGACTCAGGAGTCTCAAACATCTTTAAGGCTTTCCATGTTGTAGATATTGATCTTGGGGTCATTTGGGAGCTGGATCATCTCCCTTATAGCATCTACATGAATTTTCACCATTAAATGGGTATTGTCAATAATTATGATAGTGTTAGCATCATGCCTTTCCTTTCAAAGGGAAATGGCTTCCAAGTATGGATGGACATAGGGCACTCTAAACTCTACCAACATGCAGTCCCACATTCTATAGCTAAATGAGTAAAACTCCTCCCTACAGACCCTCTTGAGCATTTAAGCAAGAGAACCCTCTCTCAAACTTTTGGGATTATTGGCTAGTTTAGGACTGAATATATCTTTCATGAAATTAGTGACCAATATTTGATATCTATAGTCCCTTTTGGCTGCCTTGTTGATGTTCGACACTTTATCCTTTCACCGAGAGGGGGTGAAAGCATAAGATTTGCTCATCACATATTGAGGGGAAAAGTTCCCTTGGATACCCAACCCATAGGTCATTTGTCTTATGGAATGATTATCTCCTCCTGATGAATATGTAGAAGTCTCCATCTTGAATCCTACTTCAAAACCACTCTTAGTCTTTATTGAATGATTAACAATTTTTACTCACAAATTTCCATAGTTATTGGCTTGACTCTCTCTACTTTTTTTAATTGCTTAATGATCTCAAGAATCTCAATGCATCTAAGTGTTTGAATTGATGGGGAGAGGGGTATTTATATATTGATGCACTTTAGCATGGAAAATTTGAAATCGACTGCCTCCCATAAATGTTAAGGGTGATACACACGCTTGAAGAACCAATCACAAGAGATTTATAGTGATTGTTATGGGGGATCATGAAAAATGGAGTGTTTGACATTAATGGTAGGTGAGGTAAGTAGATAACCATCTTTTAGAGAATATTTTTTAAAGATTTAGGATGATTAGGGTGAGGACACATGGAAACTAGACAAGCCACTTTTGCCAACGACACTTATTCAAAGGAAACAACAATGGAAAGGGAAAAAAAGCAAAAGGAAACAACAATAAAGGAAATGAAACACATAAATAAAAAGGGAAACTAACTAATTATGTATAAGGAAAAGGTAGGAAAGCTATTTAAAATGATTCAAATCAATCTTGTTAACTGGGATTTCCAATGCATTACCCTCTTCATCTTCTAACTCAAAAGCATTTACCTACCTATTGCTAATAATAAGAAATGATCCCCACCATAGAGAGTAAAAATTTGCATGATGGCATGGATTTTCATCCCTTTAATCATACTTAAGGACTAAATCCCCATGTTTGAATCTTGGGTCTGATGAATTCTTATCAAACTATCTCTTGACCGCTTACTAACAGGTGATTTTTGCATTACTTTCCTATTCTCTCAATTCTTGGTGGCTAAGTACCTATATGAGTCTAAATTACATCACTCCATTTTCCACAATTTTAATATCTTTTAGAAGATATAAGGTGGGGATTTATTATGACACTGGTATGACTACCTCTTTCTCATATACAAGTTCATACAAGGAGGTTTTTAGCATCTCACATACATGTGCCACTCCCTTTGCTGCTTAGAACCCATCCTTTTGATTAGTCTTATAAGGTTTTTATTTTTTGACTCTGCTAACTCATTCCCTTATAGGTAGTAATTGGATGAAATTTTTAAGAAGATACCATTTTGGAGCGTGAACTCAAAAATATTAGACCTGAGGAAGGATTTCATATTATCGAAGATGATTATCTTGGGCATGCTAAATATTGACATGAACTCTTTTAGGAAGTCAAGAATCATATTCTTGGTCACCTCTCTTGGCAAGACTACTTTGGTCCACTTTGTGAATTAGTTAGTGGCCATCAATATCCACTTGTGACTAGTACTTGAGATGGGATTGATCATCTTGATTAAATATAGACCCTAATATGTGAAGTGTTCATCGGTCATGATTGGGTTTAGAGGAATGGATGAATTATTTATTTTTCCTATAAATAACTATAACTTTTGGAAAATTTTTAACTATCTTATGGCAATTTGTGAACATGGTCAACCAATAATACGCCACACATATGATCTTCATCATAATGGTTTTTGCTAAAAAGTGGCCACCTAGGGGAGTGAAGTGAATATCTTAGAGAATTTTCCTAGCTTGGTGTCTTTTAATGCATTAGAGTTAGATCCCCATAAAATCTTATTTTGAACATGAATCCTTAGACTATCATGTTTTTAACCCCTTGCAGTCAATAGAAATGCCTTTAATGTGTGGGAAGACCATCGGGGTACTGACCAATTTGCATGAAGTGGATAATGTTGGCCACCTAAGATCCATTGGTTTCATATTGGTTTAGTAGGATTGCTTTAGGATTGTATTGTTCTTTTAGTAGGACATTTGCACATTGGGCTAAGTACTCATAGATTCCTCTTCCTCTGATCACCTTTGTTGACTTGAATTCAATATCATACTCTAGAACCTTGGTGATCTAATTGGCCTAATTTTTGATGATTTTTACTTCTATTATGTATTCACAGACACTAGAGTATGCCACATAGACTATTATTTTGATTCCCACCATAAGGTGACTACAATTTATAAGGCCCTTGATAATGGTGAAAGCATGTCTCTCCATGAAATTGTACTTGACATCATAGTTGTGTTATTTTCTTGAGTAAAACATGATCAAGTGTTCATTCCCTCTTTCATATTCCTTTTGAGTTAACACAACTACTAGGATATGCTTAGTCCCATAGATGTACATGATGAAGTCCTTAGAGAAGTCTAGGTTGGCTAGTATTAGTACAATGGATATTGCATCCTTGATCTCATCAAATGTTGTTCTTCCCTTGGGAGTCCAATTAAAGGATTGGTCCTTATTCAACATCATCATGATAGGTATCACCAATATTGTGAAGTTAGATATGAACCTACTGATGAAATTAATCTTTCCAAAGAAAGATTGGACTCCTTTCTTATTTACCAACAAGGCTAAGTCTCTTATGGATTTTATTCTCTTGGGTTGATAGTGATCCCCTCCTTGGATACTAAATACCCAAGAAGCTTGTCTTTTAAGACTCTAAAGACACATTTCTTGGGGTTAAGGGACACACCAAATTCTTGGCACTTTTGAAATACCTTCACTAGATGGTCAAAGTGGTCCTCTTTCTTCTTGGAAAACATGGTGAGGTCATCTAGGTAGATGAGGTTGATATTATTGATTAGGCCCTTAATGGCAATGCTCATAGATCTCTAAAAGGTAGAAATATCATTAAAGATGCCATAAGACATCTTTGAATATGTGAAGGTTCACCACTTCATGGTGAAGGTGGTCTTATGCTAGTATTATTCATCTTGCTGTACTTGATTGTACTAGGAGAATCCATCTAGTAAGAAAACATCTCTACACCCAATAATGTCTAGAGGATCTATGTTATATAGGGGAGGGGATAATGGTACTTTAAATAATCCTTATTTAGATGCTAGAATTCCACACATAGCTAGATCTCTCTACTCTTATTTTGTACAGGAACTAGATTAGACACCCAAGTTAAATACTTGATTGGGTATATAATATTTGAGTCAATTAGTTTATTGAGTTATTGAACCATTAGGGAATCAATTTTTGGATTCATCATTCTTTTCTTCTATTAAATTTTTTTGGATCCTTCTACCAAGTCCATGGTGTGTTGAGTGACCTTGCATTCATTTCCCTTCAAGTCATCATAAGTTAATGCAATGACTCCTTTATATTTGTCATAAAAAGAAACCAACCACTCCTTATCCTTTTAAGGAACTTGTTTTCCAAAATTCTTCTTCATTCCACCTCCAACATCAAGCTTAGAATAATAACCCTTATCTATGATAAACTTCTACTTGTCATTCCTTGCATCATCAGAGTCAAAAATATTTTCCAAGGTGATGAGGCCCTTCAACAGGTTTTTGGTCTTTAACTACATGATTTGGTACTCGTAAGCCTCTTTAATCTTTAGCTATAATTATTTCATGGATTCACATGATTGATAAAAGAACATGGTGATTTTATCATCAATTTTAAACACTTACAATTTTTTGTCATTAGCAAGGATGGTAGGTCTGATGATAACCTACATGAACTACTCATTGATAAACAAGTCTGTCACTAGATCAAATTGGGATCTAATCATTTCCATTTTTTTTGCTTCTATATTCATGGCCCTAGGGATGATTTGGATGTTGAAAGATTTAAAGTTTTCAATAAAATCCCGTATATGATGGTGGTAAGACATTATGCATAAATTTTTTGTGGCTATGACTCCACTTACTTTCCATACCACTAGTTTAGAATTAACAAATACATTTAACTATCTTACACCTATTCGCTCAACTAGGCTGAGGCCATGGACTAATGCTTCATATTCAACCTCATTATTGGTGTAAGTGAATTGAAATGTGAAGGATAAAAGAGTCTTCTTTTAGAGGGAGATATTATTTAGATGCTAGCTCTAGAGTCAGTCTTATACTTTGTGCCATCAAAATATGGAGTCCAAAATTTAGAATGGTCTTCTTCCTTCTTTATGACCTTGGGAATGACCTAGTCTTCATCATGGATCACATATGTCTTGAGGCTAGTGGAATCAAAGTATAAAAATGGGTAAATTTAATGAACTCATTGATAAGGGCCTCTTCCTCTAGACTTCTAGTGTCTGCTACCTTTTCTCTTTCAAGCATTTCCACACAGTATGTCTCTATTGTTAAGAAAGAGGTGTGAATTATTTCAAAGTTCATCATAATTTTATCCACTATGTGTTTTGGGTGTAGTGGTTTGGATAACATATTTATCTTTAAACCATACTTGGTCCTCATGATTAGATGTGATTAGTCTAATGATAGGTACCCACCTATCTTGGTAGTGAAATATCTTGACAAAAATAGCCCAAAAATAGGTAGGATGTGTATCACTATTATGTCTTATGGTTTAATAATACTAGGACTAGAATATAAAGTGAGTGGTAGAGCCTTGATGATCCCTAAAATTTGAAACTTTTTCCCATATAACTACATCATTCCTTTATTCAATGGATCATAATTCTATTATAGTGCATCCACTATCTATTTAGGCATCACCATTATGCTTGCACCTGAATTGATCATGGAGTTATGAAATAATTTCTTCCCCAAATTCAGTGTCAAATAGAATGGGGTAGGTTTTTTTTTCTTACCATTTATTTGGTATTGATGAATGTAGAGGGTATCTAGGGTTGCATACTTATGATAACTTCCTTCCCCTTTATCTTTGTAGGCTCTATAGTTGGATTTCCTAGTGCAGGATTTTCTTACTTTTTCAAAGCTTCCTTCAGTAGATATTTTTTCTTGGGGATCGCTAGGATGTCTTAGATGGAGACATTAGCTTGAACCATTTTTATCTTCTCCACCACATTATATGACCCCAAAGGTGAGACCTCAGAATCTTTTGCCTTATTTTGCACCATTTCACTCTAATTTTGATATGTCGAAGGTGAAGGTTAGGCTAATGGACCCTCTATAAAAGTCATTTGGGGCCTTGTTACAACTTTAGGGATCTTGGCTAACCCTTTTTTGGAGCATATGTAATAATCAAATTGAATTTGTGGGGCTCTATACATAAGAACTTCATTTGCATAGACTACATCTTTACCTTTAACCTAGGACAAGAGTGCATGCTTTGGGGATATCTATTCCTCTTGTTATAGGGACATTCCTTAGATATGCACCATCAAGATGACATTTTTACCCCATGAGGATTGATATACATAGGTTGAATTAGGTGCATTCCCTTATCTCCATTATTCAGTAACCTTCTACTACAGATTGCCCCTTAGATTATTTTATGGTCTGTGAGTGTCATTACAAGGGAAACACCATGAATTAGAATTATCCACCAAGTTATTTTAGCCAATAACTATCTCCCTATTTTAATTTGGCAATACTATATGCAAGGTGTTGGGTATTATAACCATTTGGTTTATGGGCCATGTCTGGTGATTTAGCACTTGATGATTCAAAGCTTGATGGTTTGGCCTTTCCTCTCTTGGTGCTAGTTCTACTGATAAGGTGACCTCCTTTTTTGGTAATTATTAAAAAGGGGATTTAGGGGCATAGCTTACTACTTTTTGAGATTAATTATCTCATTGTAAAAGTTCCATAAGATACTATTCATGTCATTCATATCCTCAATTAGCAAGGACTAAGCGGATGTGCTCACCTATGTGGGTGGATACTCATACATAAAAGGTGGTACTCCTAAGGTACTTAGGACTTCATATTGATATGGAATTGATATATCTAAGAACATTGACATTGATGGCTAAGGAAGAATCTTTCTCACATTTATCAAATTATTTTTGGCTCTTATTACCAAATTATAAGCATCTAACAATGTTTATCCTCTGAGTGATTATCTCATAACCACAATATTTGAGTTGAAAGACTTGTGGTAGAAAACAATCGCTATGGATATGAGTGCCTAAGCCACTATTGGTATCCTTTTCTAGGTATTTTCAAACCTAGTATTGAAATCAATAATGACCTCTTATGGGCCCCTCTTGATAGTTATTAGTTGTTGTAGGAAGGATGACCGGTCCACCTTCTCATTGAATTAGTCAAAGAATTTGTCAGCTAGGCCATCTAGGTGCCAATGGATTTGGTTGGAAAAGATTGGTACCAATCAAGATCCCTTCTATTAAAGGAAGTGATTAGTAGCCTTAAAGATACATTCTTCACATTGACATAATGCACAATGCACATATTTGTAACATCTTAGAGATATTCTATTACAATCTTGAAATCCTCTCCTAGAAACTTTAGGAGTACATTTAAGGCATTCATAAGAATGGGGCCCCATGTAATTGGGGGTGTTAGAGGGATAAGTGGGTTTCCACTATCCCATGATACAAAGTTCCTTAGTGGGCCTTGAATAGACATTTATTGTTACTAAATAACACTAGACCCTGCAGTCTTTTGGTGAGTTGGTGCTCCTAGAGGTGGTGTTAATAGGCTCAGATTCTTCACTATTTCTGACCTTATTATAGGCTTTTGGCTCATAAACTTGGGCTCTTAGTCAGGTAGACTAGTAGATTTGGTCCCATTGGGCATGCCAAAAAAGAATAAACTATTGATTCCTAAAACCTTCACTTTAGGTTGAACAACCTTGTATGGGAAGATTTATAGGTGTGGGACTAAATTATGGTCTGTAAATCAACCTTTGGGGTTTTATAAGTGGACTTTTCATTCTAAATGGGGAGATAAAAATGGAGAAGAAGGAAATGCAAATAAAACTAAAAGAACACTAACTAAGGTGATGTGTTGAGAGATTCAAAGAATTAACCTATAATTACATAAAATAGATTGAGCCCTTAAACATTATAGACCATAAAGGATCATAAAATAAGAATTAAGATCTATAATGCAAGTAAAGATCAATACGATATAATCAGAAGAAAATAAATAATAGACATAATTAACTCTTCACTCAAAATGACATAGAACACCATATCCTTTTCATTGTAGGTGGAGAATAGAATACAAAAGGCCTCAAAGGTACATACAAGATGTCTAGTCATACCTATGAGGGGTACCTATTAAGGTTATAAAATGAAAAATTCTAACTACTACTATTCTTATTCTATTACAAATGCCTGTCTACAAAAATAACAAACCCAATAAAATGATAACTAGCCCCTTCCAAAAAGGATGAGCTTAAAATATTTAGGCGAGATGGCTTCTCATGGGAAAAATACCTAGAAATATTGGTACTCATGCCCATGATAATGCTATTGTATCTTAATGAGTGTCTTGAGCTCATGAGTGTAGTTAACCTATAGATCCCAGATATAGTGTAGTTACATTGTCTTGTTATATCCATAACACTTAGGAGGAGTAAGTGACATCACATGTCAAGTTCCTGAACTACTTTTGTTATGGCATTAGAGCTACGAATCCATTTTCCTTAGCTAATGGAATAAATCCTAGTTCTAATAAGAAAACCCTACTATCAATAATCAATGTGGTTCCACATAAAAAGGCTCACCTCTTATTTGTTATAACTACATGGTGGGTCCCCTTTTTTATTCTCTAACTAATGGCGCTACTCGAAGGCCTTACAAAAATGAAATCAATTTGATAAGAATTAGGATTCTACATGTAAAATAAGATATTTTCCTAGGGAATTTGGGTACTTCCTTTCAAAATTGAGCATGAAGGTACCACATGGATAAATCATGTTTCCCTTGATCACTACTTGGTGGGCCTTGCCCATCACCCTATTAGCCAATAACACTGCTCAAAGTCTTGACCAAAAGGAAATGACTTCAAATTAGTGATAGGATACCACATGTAAAGATGAACTCCATCAAATGGAATTGAGGTTCTCTTCAAGTCAAATGATTACTTGCATACCATGTGGAGGAAATGAAAGGATGTCGACACTTAGGCAAAATTAGAAAAAGGACCTTGAGAAAGAAGAAGTTAAAATAAGAATTGTTGGATGTGTCAAGTGAGTTTGGAACCAAACATGAACTAATTCAAAATAAAACAAGGTGGATTTTAATCCACAATTACTATGATATATTAGTTTACTAAGTGGGTTGAAGCTACTACAAGACCTAGTTATGATGCAAGGGATGCTACAAAGTTTCTATATGAAAACATAATTACAAGGTTAAAATTATCTATAAATTTAGTTAAAAATAGAGGGACACACTTTATATTCAATACCATCAAGGTTTTGACTAAATAATTTATGATCTCTCATCATAAAAGTACTATATATCATCCCTAGCCAATGGCCAAGATGAAGCTTCAAATAAAGTACTGGAAAACATGCTTATAAAGATATATGACATCAAGTAGGATGACTGAGAAGATCACATTCCTATGATTTTATGGGCATATCTCACACATTATAAAAGGGATATAGGATTTTCACCAATACAATTAGTGTATGGTATTAAAATAGTCATGCCAATGGAGTACTTAATACTTGACCTACACATTAACTTGGTCATGTGACTTGAAGATCACGAGTCTCTTACTAACCAACTCTTAGAACTAAATTAGATGGATGAGTTTAAACGCAAATAAATGTGGATGCAATAAGTATACAAGTAGAGGCAAAAAGTGTGGCATGATAGAAATTTCAACCAAAAATAATTTCATAAGGATTAACCAATTTTATTATATGATAGTCAATTCAGAGTATTCTTAGGCAAGATACAGATATAATGAAAAGGTCCCTACATTATATATGACCTAACATATGAAGGAACCATGTTACCAAGGTGGCTAAATGGATTTAGGCTTAAGCCCTACCACCAATAATTGATTGATCTCATTCTATAATCTGAGTAGTGCTGAGTAGCACCATGTAGATTAAGATTTCCCTATTTTTTATATTTTATGTGTGTGTTTCTTTTCTATTTATTTTTTTGTAGATGATATTAGCAATATAATTTGAAAATTATAAGGACCAAGTATTGTGTGTACCAAACATGCATAGGAGGATCCACATGTGTCATCAAAAAATTCAAAGAGGAGTGAGTGAAAAATATTAAGTCTAAGATAGACATGGAAACATCACATTAGCAAGATATCCATTAGATAACAACCATCCACTAAAATTAAATGCTAGATCCAAGGGTCGATGGACATGAATTTTAATAAATTGATAGCTCATAAACATCAGCTACTCATATCCCTCATATGAACACCAAAGAGCATAATGGTGTAACTCCACATATATGCCAATGACTAACTATAAAATCCAAATCATTTATAGATTTGAGGCATCTATCAGTGTATTTAATATGAGTGGACATCTCACCATGGCCTAGATGTGGAAGCCAAGAGGCACCAAATCTATAAATACTAAGTTGAACACCAAGTCAACATTTCATCCTTGATCATATTTTTCATGTGTTCTATCTATCAAGAGTCAAGTTATTTTATTTGCATAGAGCATTCTAATTACCTAATTTCACATAGATATGGATACATCACAACTAATTAAGGCTCTCATGGAAATTAAAAAAATCTATGGGTATCGACATGGTGCTTTGAGAAAAAAAGTATAGTGATCAAGAGTTGTTAGACTATCTTTGACAATGTGAGTAGAAGTTATTCTACCTTGATCTAGTTGATGTTGCACCATTTGTCCTCATAGATCCTCACTAATTATAGAATATCAAGCTTGAGTACTTGTTGCATATGCCTACATTTAGTGAATTAGGGGAGACCATCTAAGTTTTACTCAATCAATAAAATAAGGGAAATATTTATCTTAGCCTAGATGATTGTTATTATTAATACATAGGTTATGGCCTGAGCTTTGGGCATGCTATCATGAGGATATTCGTTGCTACCATACAAGACAAAAATGCCTCCTATTTTTCAAGAGGTTCAAGATTTATATGTGTGGGGTAACATAGGGATTCCCATCAATGAAATCTTAGATAAACCAATGTGCATGCTTATAGAGTACATAACTAGATGATTTTTTTAGATGATAAGTCCACCAAGCAAATTACTAAGGGCATCATAGACATCACTCATAAGATGATCCATCAAAATGAATAGTTTAATTAGATAGATTAATTCATCCAAGAGATGCTCATAAATATTAAGAAATTCCACACTTATCCTAAGCTAAAATTCTAGTATTAGTTCCTAATCTTCCTCCTTTATTTCATGTAGTGGAAGTCATAAGAGGGCCAAGTGCACCTAGATACATACTACTAGCTAATGCAATAATTATACAATCTCATCTGGATGCAAGATCATGGAGCTCTCACACATGAGGGCAATTTAAAATCTTAGTGGGAAGAGTGCCTTGATCTCATCACCACACATCCCTGAGTGCCACCTAATGTCATGTAGTACTTGGGTTAGCATGCAACCATTACTTTACTGTCAAAGGGTGTCTTTATCATAATCTATGAGTTGTCATGCTCATCATTAAAAATACTCCCCTTATTTGTCATAATGGATATATCATAGGCTGAAGTGGCTTGAAAAAAAGAGTTCACATCCCCTTTACAATCTATACCACCTGAATTAGATATTCTTACCACTCAATAACTAAAGCTAGCTCCCAACTCACAATAATAGAAAGGGAAATGAAAAATAGATCCTCAGTCGATGTCCCCTCCCCTAAATTGATTCACATAAATAACTGAAACATGGAAGGATGATACAAAGGTGCATATATAGCCAATTATTACAATCTCATCTAGATGGGCACAAATGAATAGTAAGTCTACCAGGTCATGGTAGCATATATAGATAAAGATTAATATAAGGAGGAAGAAAAAGAATTCTTCTTTTGGAAGGTAGTGTGCATAATATAAGTTTGCAAGCAAGTTCCCTTAGAGCTCTAGGTGGACCTCCCATCCTACCCACCTTCCATTATTGTGGACACAGTCCAAGAAGTGGAGTAGCTCTAGTGCAGAATGGACTTCTTCCAATTACAACCTACACCAACATTCATAGCTAAAGACATTTTTCACCTCTTCTAGAGATAATACCTAAAAAAATTATGCATGACACCTAAACATTCTAGGAGGTAAGGGTCTCACCTACCTTGGAAAAGTGCATGCTTGGTCAACTAGTTGCCACATAAGAAGCATGACCTACTGCTGAAAATTCTACACCACCACCCCAATGTAGATTGGCCATGATCGAGAGGAGGAAAACACACATCCAAAGTTCATAGGTATGACTAACTAATTTACCACTAACACCATATGTTTAAGAGGTTAAGGAGATTGCATCAGAGCAACCAATAATATAGGAACAATAAGATGTTAGGGAAGAAGCTTCTTATGGAACTAAATGCTGGCTGAGGAAGGAAGAAAAGAAGAAAAATAAAGAAGAAGTGCAATAACAACATGAAAAACAATGAGCCCAAGAATTTGAAGCCACACAATAAGATAAGGATGTAGAGGTGGACATACAAAAGGTCACAAAGATAGCCAAATAGGCTCAAGAAGTAGCTGACACAACAAAACAAGTGCATGAAAGAGAGATAAAGGAAAAACAAAAAGAAAACATGAAATAAGATGCAATATTCTAGGCACAATAGTAGGTAGTAGAAGCTATTAAGAAGAAGAAAGAAGAGGATGATGAATCCCTATGGAAAATACAAGTGAAAAAATAAGCATAAGAACATGTGTAGGCCCAAGTTGCATAGGAATAAGCCAAGGATATGACCCTAGCAATAAAACACAAAAAAGAGAAGAAAAAGAGAAGAGGAAGAAGGAAGAATAAGAGAAAAAGAAGAAAGAGGAAGAAGATGAGATAAGGAAGAAAGATAAAAAGGAAGTAGAAGAGAAGAAGAAATAAAGGAAGAGAAAAGGAAGAAAGAGGAAGAGGAAGAGAAAAAAAGAGGAAGGAAGAGGATTAAAAAAAGAATAGGATGAAGAAGAGGAGGCCAAATAAAAGATGGCTGAAGACACTACATAGTAAGGTAAGATAGAAGTAGAGTCCTAACATAACAATAATCACTACCCATAATGCTATCAAGATTGTAGTTGTCATAGCTTCCACTAGGAGGTGTCTAGCTTTGGGACATCCCCTCAGTCATTACTTGGTGCACTTTATTTTCATTCCTATTATCCACCAAGCCACACTTGGATCTTATAGCATCTACTAGCACATTGGCCATACTCTTAGTCAAGTAGGAGGATTCACTCGATGTCTCTTGGTTACCTTTGAAGAAATAATTAGAGGGTACCATAACTTTTCATGAGTCCATCACACAAAAGGCCACCTCCTTAGAGCAAGAATGGGATCAGTCAAAGGTAGAGAATGTGGAACTTAGTGGTCACCTTCATGAACTCATGAAGATGATTAAAAACACTTAGCCAAACTTGGCCTCTCAAGTAACTAGGGATCAAGTGATGTTTGACTATAGCAGGCTCAAGACCTTGGTCTTAGATCTCTCAAAGGAATGGTGCACAACACAAAAAATTCACATAGTCAACACATTAGGCCAAGGTATGAATGTTGAGTCAACTATTTTTATTACTATATTGGAGGAGTATTAAAGAATGATTGACATTATAACCCTCCAAGCTCATCAAGTCACACACAATCTACTAGACTAGAAGTAGTAGCTTGATAATTTTCTTGCTAGTTTTAGCACATACTTCACCATAGCTATGATGGCCAAGAAAACCATGCACAATTAGACTAAATCAGTAGATGAAACTAATATTTCTCTTTAGGAATCTCTTAATGCTAAAGAAAATGTATGTGATTGACTCATTAGCTGGTAGTAAAACCCATGCCATAGTGCATTTGTAAGTCTCTAGGTAAGACACCATGTAGAAAAGTTAGAGCAGCTGAGCACCAAAATATAGATAAAGGTTAGTAGTACAAAGGTAAACATGAGTACCACTAAGGACTCAAAACTAAAATAGATCATTTGATGTTATGCACCAATGCACATCCTCATCCACATGGTCTAGGAAGTGATGCTCAACTAACATACATTCAAAACTAAATTGGATCCATTATATAGTGAAGTGGCCTAGATTCTCAATGTTCTTATTTACAAGCCATAATCTTAGTTCCAACAATAAATTGCATAGAACTTGAATACTCGATTTAGGGACAAATATCCTACTAGCTAGTCTTCTTCCTCAGTAATGTTAACCCCTTCTAGTTGAGTACTAAGTAATGCATAAAATTTTGTAAAATTTTGAACACATTTTTCAGTAGCTGATTAGTAAGACAAGCGGGTCTATGATGATTAAAAACCCATAAAGGGTGGCCAAATAGTTACAGAAACCTATTGAAAACCCAAAAGGGTGGTAAGTTGGTATGCTACCTAGTTGAAAACCCAAAAGGGTGGCTAAGTAGTGTGTAAGAGGTGAAAACTAGAAATGGTGCCTTGAATGATTACTATGACTCTTACTAGTCTACCCAATTTTTTATCTTTTAGCCTCAATACATTGTCAGATAACTTGTGATGTTATCTCAAGATGAGACAAAATTTTAAGTCCACGAAAGTGTTGGGAGAAGAAAATGAACAAGTAAATCTACACAATATATTCCTTAGATATTCATGTGTTATGTATGAAATTATCAACTATATGTATTTTATCCTATCCTCCATGACTTGTAAAAGGATAGAAGATGAATAGTACCCTATTTATGGTGCTAATGTATGAGAAGAATGTGAATAGTTAGGAACTATAAATGACTATAAATATGTATGATTGTATGAAGAATATGAACCTTTTTTAAGATGGAAACTATAGGGCCTAATTTCCAATAAAAATTGGGAGTTGATCATCCTAAAGTAAATGCCATGGACCATAGAGTTTCTTGAGTAGGATACTACTAGCACACACTATTCAAAGATGTTCATGCCCATGTTCACCTTTGTCACTATTACTAGAATTTTGTTAAAAGGTAAAACCATATAATAATGCCACTACAACCCATCATAGATTCAACACCATTTTCCCAATAAAGACTAGATTTTGTGGTGGTCATCAACCCCAATTCATTATTTGGCCATAATTTTATCCTCATAGGCACAAATTATTATATAAAGTGGTTTGAGGTAGTTGCAACTAAAATAGTCACCACTACTAAAGTCATCAAGTTCCTAGAAAACACCATAACCACCCATTTTGAGGTCCACATATCTTTGGTGTGTGATAAAAATCCTACCTTTAAATATATAGAATTCACATAGTGGGCCTATGATAATGGAATCATGTTAAGGTTCTCATCCAATCACTACCCATAAGGGAACAAATTGGTGGAGTTTACTAATAAGAACTTAATAAATTCTATCAAGAAATTAGTTGGAGAGAAATCTTAGGAACGACACTCATTTCTAAAGTTTTCTCTATGGGTAGATCACACCAAGAATAAACAAGCTCTCAAAATATATCCTTTCCTTATAGTTTATAGACTGGATCTAATCTATCAATCATGCTCAGGATATCAACTTATAAATTCATGCAACAATTCATGAAAAATGATGATAAGGTGAATTCCAAACTCTTAAACCTAATTTAGCTAGAGGAAGCCTGAGATGAAGCTCTGTTAAGCTTTAGAAAATAGTATGATATAGTCAAAAGGTGATTCTATAAAATAGATAAGATCAAGACCTTCAAAATCTTTGACCTAGTCCTAATGTAGGACAAGGCTCATCAAAAGAAATGCTAACATTTGAAATTTGATCCCCTCTAGATTAACCCATACCAATTAATTGATATCTTCAATCAGAACACCTTCTATCTCAAGTATATCAAGGGCAATGATTTTCCAATTCTAGTAAATAAATATTTATCGAAGCACTATTTCTTAGCCATCCCATTTAGCATTATTTTTGAGTAATCCAGGTAGGGGTTGGTAATGTATATATTAGATAGGTTTGTTTTTATTATGTGTTTTATTTTATTTTATTTTCTATCCCTTTGGTTTATTTATTTTTATGGTGTTCCTCTAATGTCCAAACCTATTAGTAGCCACTCCCACTCCAAGTGATGGCCGAAGCCTAGGAAGGATTGTCAAGAATCAAGAAGACCCAAGTTGTCCCTTAATTTAAAAAAGTCAAGGATGATAATTGAACCCTTTTTTACATTTCAAGTTTGGGAGGCCAATGATTATAAGATAATTAAGGGTTTTTAGAATAACTCACACCCTAATAGATCCACCCAACTGCACTTAATGTAACATCTAAGGGAAATACAGGACTATTCGAGCAAATCAAAGACTATTTGGGTATTCAAGGCTTCCTCATTATCCTTTCACCATTATCTTGGTCCCTAAACCTTAATAGAAAATATTAATGAAATAATATATTTTCATAGAGAAGCTTAGAAAAACATAAGAAAATCATGCAAAATCTAAATTTTGAGTCTTCCTTGAAAGGGCCATATAGGCAACCTCCATCATAGGATTTACGGCTTGGATGGTAATAGAGTAATGCCTTAAATGGGGCTAAAGGTATATATATCAAGGATATGGACACCCATATGACAATAGATACAATATTTTAACATTCCCCTATAAACCATTGAGCCATTAACACCCTTGAAAGATCCTGATACCCAATCCAACCTTTGTTGCTCAAATAGAATACAAAATTAAATGAAGATTGAGAAACACTTTTTACACACATTGGTGGTAGTATATAGGATGAAATCTTAGTATGAATTTTTTTATTATAAGACTTTAGTACTTTCTCTTTTCTAATATGTATGAAAATATCTATTATACTCTGTGTTCTAGGTAGGGGAAGAAAATTAACTAGTTGGATTCTAAGTGTTTGTCATCACTTTCCCTATTGAAGTCAATGTTGACCACTTTTTGTCCTTAGGTATAGAAATGTATCAACTTGAGTATTAGGATCTCTGGTCTATTATGAAAAATCATTGTTAGTATGTATCTTGAAGAATCATGGAGACTCAAAAGTCTATTCATTGGTTGTAAAGTGAAGGGGGGTATGAGTCTCATGTCTTGTCATGGTCAAGTCTCATTTTCATCTTGTGTTAGGTCTCATCATGGTGTGTGAGTATGTTTTGATGTATTTGATGATGAATTTAAGTGGTCTTATGATATAGACTCAATGAGATAAGATGGATGAAGATGGTAGTTGATGACTCACTGTGAGGTTCTTTGATGTATTCAGTATTTTCAAGGTATGTGGACTATAAACCTTGAAATGGTGATGAAATACATAGAGGCTTAATTTAAACATTTAAAAATCTATATGGTATCACCTATAACCAAGGAAAATATAAAAATAATATGATTCATGAAAGTGGTTTTTTAAGGAGACTATAATATATGGATATCTCATTGAAGGAATTTATTTGAATTGTCTCCTTAAGTTGGAATGAATGATGAGTTACAGTCAACACCCCACTTTTACCTATAGGCTTTTAGAGAGATCTTCAAGGTTTGTTGGAAATAGAGGAGATAGAGTTTATATGAATAAAATTTTTAGAGCTAATTAAAGGTTTAAAAAATATCAAGGATATACTATTAAGGCCTTAAACCTTAATAATATGAACAAGGTGAATCTACAACCAACTTAATGGAGCTATGTAACTAGATGGGCAAACTCAATCTTGGTATAAGAGTGGAGATTGCATTTGCCAGGTTGAAACATTAAGAGATGTTTGAGTCTTTTAAAGTCAATTGAGCTAGAGATAGTTAAAGGGTTATGAATCAATATACAATAGTCACCATTTCCTACGACAACCTATAAGTACTAGTACTATACTATGTATATGAGCAATTAAGTATATTGAGGTATTGGCAAGGATATTTGAGTGATAGTTGAACCTTCATAAGATTTTAATCATATTAAAATTAATGTATAAATATTAATAAGCATGTGAATACTCCTAAAATATGAAAACACAGTCAAAAGAAGCTACTATATACACTTATCCTGGAGAGCTCTCATTTACAATGAAGGAAGAAGATGACTGTTGACATGTTAAGGGGAATTAATTTTAATGAATATGATGTATTAAATGTTTTAAAACCTATATACCATTCATAAACCTTGGTTTTAATATTGATTGATTATAAAATGGCCTAAATCTATTGAAACTTAAGAGAACTTGTGGGTAATCAATGTATAAAGCTAGTTTGAGGAGTTTATGGATTTGAAACATTTATAGTTAGAGTTAAGATCTAAAATTTAGTACACATGGTCTTCATGACTAGTTTTAAATTTACATTCTATCCTTAAGGTCTCAAGATTAGTGGAAACATCCACTATTTTATCTCAGATAGACCTTAGTCTGTTGACAGTTAGTAATGGAGCCAGGACGACTATTTGAAGGTCTTTGGATAAAAGAAAGAGTTTAAAACTCATGTGAAGGTTTGTGAGGTAGATAAAGGTGAGATTAGTTTTCATAAACCTTGTGATATTTATTACACTTAGTTTTTCATGTTAATATTCCCTTAAGGGCTAGTAGATGTAGACTAACCTATTAAACCTCAGAAACCCTAACACCATATTAAAATTGATCTAGGTGTTATTTCACATTGATGTTCATAATAGTGGTGTGGAGATATATTTCAAGTCCTGAGGGAAGTGTTGGAATGAGGTAGATGCAAAAAATTTACCAATTTGGCTTTTTAACCTTATTGTTGTTTGCATAGGCTAGACAGTTAGTCAAAACACATTTTAACTATGTACATATCTTGATGCATATTTTACATGGGAAATAAATATGTTAAGGGTATTTTTAGGGTTAAATATACTTGAAATCCATGATAAGAGGTTTTACATTAGGGGTCCGTAAATTATGAATCATTACTAAGAGTTTTAGACTCATAAAACCCTTACTAAACCCTAAAACACACCCAATGAAGGAAATATGCATTGAATTTAATTATAAGAAAGTGTTTGAGACATTAAATGGTGTTTATTTCCTTCTTAAATTTAATGAAAATCATAAAATTTTGTTGGTTGGCACTTTCAAAATTCATGTTGTATGGACTAGGCCTGAGAAGGCTAATATGGGCATATGAGCAAGATAATGAGAGGGATCTACATATAAGATGAGATACATAAGGAAGAATTGGTCCTAAAATATTTTAATAACCATGAAAGAACCATCTATTGGGGTTTTTATGATATTTTTTATAGGCAAATAGGTCTAAATGTTTAAATAAGGGGTTGTGTGCATGTAGATAAAGGGTGAATGGCTCATTCAAGATAATATCATTATTTCAAAGGACCTCATAGAGGTTATTCATGTTGTATATAGTGGATAAAATTCTTATAACTCACAATAAGTTCAAGATTATAAGAACCCTACATATACATGTGTTTATCTATTAGCATCATTGAACAATGCCATCAAGAAAGGGCAAGATAAGATAAAATGAGGCTATGAGGATACTGTTGATGCTGGAAAGTGCACCCAGTTGGCAGGAAAATAGATTCTTGCCCTCTCCCCGCAACATGGAAACCCCTCTCTCACCTGTGGGATGGTGAAGCAAGAGAGGAGAGTCTCTAGGTATGGGCTAGTTCCCTCTGATGTATCTTGCTTGTTTCAGGCAGTGCAAAAATATAGATATATAGATATACTAGAGGGGATGAAAAGGGAGAAGAAAATGCATGAAAACAAACAGCCTACTCTAAAGAGGTGATACACCAAAAATTAAAGTGACCTTCCCACATCCATACTCAGGACCAAACAAAACATACATACACTCAGATTTGGCAGAAAAGACCATGTCTCTGGGATGACAGGGAGGTTCTTATGGAAAGCACAAGAAATAGGGACTCACCAAGGTGTTGAGAAATACACACTGTAGGTGACCTCACCTATTCTATACCTCCAAAATAGAACTCTACTCCTGGTAGCAACAGACAGTGGCACTTTGTAGATCACAGGTTTGCTGGTGTTGAACCTGTGAGAGCATCAAGAGATAATGACTGGACACAGACCAACATTCAAGGCATACTCTACACAATCCATCCAAATAGAGGTAAAAAATATCTTTTATTGATTTAGGTGGAAAATTTGGAGAGCTGTGCTCTTTACAAAAGTGTGAGAAGATGATTAAAAAATGATCGAGTCTGCGTATTTATATGGAAAGAGCTAAGAGGAGTCAAGGGGCAGCTTGAGTCTCCATTGGGAAGAGGGAGAATATTGTAGATGATGTCATAAGTCTACTGGGACCATGCTTGCTTCTTCATTTTACGTGCTAGTCTACTCCTTTGGCGGCTGGGTAGGTCTTTTCCTATGTTCTATAGGGCTTTTTTGCCACCTAATGTTGTGGGCGGCAAATTTGCCACCCATTATTGTGGACTGCATGCGGCAATTTTGCTAACGTCAACCAATTTGGCTACCAAGCATGATAATTTTGCCGACGTCAGCCAAGTAGGCTGCCGAGCACAACAATTTTGCCGACATCGGTCGAGTTCATGGCCTTTCTTTTCTCTGCTTGTGTTGTGAGCGGCAATTTTGCCACTGACTGTATTTGTTTGTGGTCTCATTTTACCTACCGGTGTTGTGGGTGGTGATTTTGCCACCCACTGCATTATTCTTATAAACGTCTGCCCTCTTTTTGCCCTAGTGTTAAATGCCCTAGTTTTTTCCTCTCCTCATGTGTGAATGTTTGAAGACTCTGCCTTATGCTATCGTGAATGCCAACGAATGAGGCTGATGAGCCAATGCTTTGAAATAGAGCTGTTAAACCTTGAAGGTGGACCTTGCAACCCGAAATGACTAGTCATGCAAAGCAGGTGTAGGAGGTGACCGAGATTTTTCTAGAGGGGCGAAATTGGGTCAACAAATTGGTGACTCACAGGGTAAGCGTGCCTGCTATGCTTAGATCCCAGTTGCCTTACATTCCATTGGGTGCAGAGTCAAATGGTGACTTTGAAGAGAGTTCACAATAGCTTTGATGAAAGTTAGCAATAGTTCCCAAAATGTTTGAGAATCAAATATGAAGCCTTTACCCCACAAATGAAGGGAAACACACAAGGCTAAAAAACACTACTTGTGCAACTGCACTTAGGGAAAATAGGAAAAACAACTAAAAGCAAACTATTATATACAGCTAACCAGGTATTTGATTCCCTCCTGGATTGAAAGGAAAATTTCTTAAGTCCCCTTCCTGGTGAGAAGACTTATCATGGCAGGCAAGTAGCTGGAAGAGAATGAAATTTGGTGACTTACTCTTTCTGCCTGTCACTTGAGTTGGCTAGAAATTGAGGGGATCAAAATCGAACATGCCTCCAATATATACGTATTCTAATTATCCTTGGAGGCCTGTTAAATGCTGGTCTTTGATATTGGTGCTCCTCACCAAGAAATCAATTGCTGTCGGCTCATCACCGTAAGCCTTCTGATCTACACATTCCTTCTGCAATGTATCATGGTCTGACCCGTTCCCTTCTGCCTTGCTAAAAACTCTGTCAGACTCATCCTCTGCTTCCTCTTGGCCTTATTCAAGAAGGGTGAATGTGGTGATGTCTAAAAGGGGCTCACAAAATGATTGTTCATCCCATAGAACATCACTTCTCTATTTAAAACTTAGTTCTTCAAGGCATTCCTCCATGAAAATAGACTTCTCCTTTTCCTCTTTGCTGATCAGGCTCTCTAGATTTTCAAAAATATTCTCCTGATCCTCCTCTAACTCAGGCTCTTCAATGTAGTCATCCTCATCAATACAGCAAGGAAGTTCATCAAACTGAGGGGAAGAGAGCTTACCATGTATTTGTTCCTCCTCGAATTGTTGGAACATCTGCATATACGTAAGGCTTGCATCTTCTCCACTAATGATAAGGTCTTCATAAGGAGCATTAATGATGATTTCTTCTTTGTTATCACTCATAACAACCTCCTAAAGATTTGCAAATTAGATCTTTTGCCCCTCACCTGCCTCTTGCAAAATAGGTTCTTCTTCGAGAAGGGATGAAGTGGAGAAAACATGTGGAAGAGGGGGCAGCCCTTGAGCTAGAATCGAATGATTCTCCTCCCTCCACTTGGTCAACACTTCATCAATATTAGGCGCGGCCTGATAACTCTCTTGGAAATGTGTAAGTGGGGTGTGTTCAGGCATGGAATGTGCTATTTGGTCTGAACCATCCACCACACATTGGCTGAGGAATTTCTCTCTGAATTCCAAACTACTTTCTCTTGCCCAGATCTTCTTATAAAAGCTTTTCCTGGAGGCTGCCAGTATCATCATAAGCAGGCACAACTTCAACTTCTTCAAGGTTTTGAGAAAAACCTTGCTTTTCTTCTTCCTCTTTGCTGCCCCATGATTTCGCTATCTTCCCCTAATTCAAGATCTCTGAATTTGAATTCTGCTCCTGTGAATAGGCAACAACTTCATTTTCCACAAGGACCTGAGGCTCTTTTGCAAGGTCTAAAAAAATTAACTCCCTTTCAAGGAGTAGCTTCATCCTAGCCTCTAAGTCTTCAATTTGTCTGGCTAGGTTTTCTTGGAAGAGTCTTTCTGGGAGGTGGCTAGCATGATCCTCTTCAAAGCTCTGAGCTGGTCCTTTGCATTCTTTCCTCCAACTTGGAATTTGCACATCATGCTGGAAAAATTGGGGAGGCTAAAGAATGCAAGGAAAACACTATTGGTGCATTAGAGGAGCCTCTAGAAGAGGGACGTGTTGGCTGGTGGTATTATTCTTGATGGAAGATTCCTGATCTAAGGAGTTGAAAAGATTGATCTCCCTGGGAGGTTGCTCTGATGTCTCTTGGTGCTGGAAAGCCAGGTGCATGGGATTGGGAGTAGCTATATTTGATGAGTTGGAGTGAGCAATAGCAATTTGGTAAAATGGATTTGGTGTAAAAGAGGGGGCTTTCTTCAAGGTAAGAGGGGGCACGCAAGGCTGGCTACCTTGGATAGATGGATTTCTCCATTTTGTTACCTCCTCCTTCATGGACTGCAAAGCATGTGCTTGCCTAAACAAGCACTCCTCTTTATACATCAGTTCTTGTTGATATTTGTACTACTCTTCCAGCCTGTTGATTTCCATTATTTGCCTCTCAAATTCCAATGCCACCTCCCTTATAGTTGCAGGGCAACTGGGAGAGCTACTTGAGGGGATTCCATAAATATTTGAAGTCTGATCACACTCACATGAAGGAAAACAAGACCCATGATTTTGTGCAAAAGAAGTATACATACAAGGAAATTTTTGGATTTTTGAAGGCACCAGGCTGCTTAACCAGTGGATTTACTCAAAGTCACTAGATGCTGAAGAAACTTGGTTTGTTGTAATAGGACCAGCATTAATCTTGAAACCTTACTACATTAAAAACTGATAAAAATATGGTCCCACCAGGCGTGCCAAAACTGTTGATGCAAACGATGCTATATTGGTGGGTCCTTTGATGAAATAGGATTAGTGAGTAACCCTACAACTTTTTTGATTAAAAACTTGTGGTCCCATCAAGCGTGCCAAAACTATTGATGCACACGGTGCTGTATTGGTGGTTCCTTTGCTGTAACAGGATCAACGAGTAACCCTACAACTTTTTTGATTAAAACTTGTGGTCCCACTGGGCGTGCCAAAATTATTGACACTGGAAAGTGCACCCAATTGGTAGGAAAATAGTTCCTACCCTCTCCCTGCAACATGGAAACCCCTCTCTCACTTGTGGGATGGCGAAGCAGGAGAGGAGAGTCTCTAGGTATGGGATAGTTCCCTCTGATGTATCTTGCTTGTTTCAGGCAGTGCAAAAATATAGATATATAGATATACTGGGGGGATGAAAAGGGAGAAGAAAATGCATGAAAATAAACAACCTACTCTAAAGAGGTGATTCACCAAAAATGAAAGTGACCTTTCCACATCCACACTCAGGACCAAACAAAACATACATACACTCAGATTTGGTAGAAAAGACCAGGTCTCTAGGATGACAGGGAGGTTATTATGGAAAGCACAAGAAATAGGGACTCACCAAGGTGCTGAGAAATACACACTATAGGTGACCTCACCTATTCTATACCCTCCAAAATAGAACTCTACTCCTGGCAGCAGTAGACAGTGGCACTTTGTAGATCACAGGTTTGCTGGTGTTGAACCTGTGAGAGCATCAAGAGACAATGACTGGACACAGACCAACATTCAAGGCATACTCTACACAATCCATCCAAATAGAGGTAAAACCTATCTTTTATTGATTTAGGTGGAAAATTTGGAGAGCTGTGCTCTTTACAAAAGTGTGAGAAGATGATTAAAAAATGACCGAGTCTGCATATTTATATGGAAAGAGCTAAGAGGAGTCAAGGGACAGCTTGAGTCTCCATTGGGAAGAGGGAGAATACTATAGATGATGTCATAAGTTTACTAGAACCATGCTTGCTTCCTCATTTTGCATGCTGGTCTACTCCTCTGGCAGCTGGGTGGGTCTTTTCCTATGTTCTGCAGGGCTTTTTTGCCGCCTGATGTTGTGGGCGGCAAATTTTCCACCCATTACTGTGGACTGCGTGCGATAATTTTGCCGATGTCAGCCGATTTGGCTACCGAGCACGATAATTTTGCCAACATCAGCAGAGTTTTCGGCCTTTCTTTTCTCCACTTGTGTTGTGAGTGGTAATTTTTCCACTGACTGCATTTGTTTGCGGTCTCATTTTACCCGCCGGTGTTGTGGGCAGTGAGTTTGCTGCCCACTGCATTGTTCTTGTAAACGTCTACCCTCTTTTTGCCTTAGTGTTAAATGCCCTATTTTTTTCCTCTCCTCTTGTGTGAACATTTGAAGACTCTGCCTTATGCTACCATGAACACCAACGAATGAGGCCGATGAGCCAATGCTTTGAAACGGAGCTGTTGAAACCTGAAGGTGGACCTTGCAACCCGAAATGACTGGTCATGCAAAGCAGGTGTAGGAGGTGATTGAGATTTTGCTAGAGGGGAAAAATTGGGTCAACAAATACTTTTAATCTACATTAATGTCATCATTAATTTTTTTTGAAGGATCCATGCCTGATATGAGTTGTGGGAAAAACATTATGGCTAGTCATTTAGGCCTTAAAACACCAAGAAATGCTCAAAAGACTTATTTCTTCCTTGAGATATGAATTCACATGCTCACCATGGTACGAAGCTTTTTCATGGGTGGCTAGGAAATTTTAGAGAGGTAGAGGGCTTAAAATAATAGTATTTTGTGACATTGGTTCAAACATTTATCGCATAAACTTTATGAATAATTGTTAAGAGTGCTAAGTACTCTTAAACATCTCTAAAACCCTAGTTAAGACATGATTAGGAAGAACTAAAGGAAAAGGCATCCAAATAGATCAAAATCACCTAACTATCTCCTAGATCATCTAGTAAACTTAGAGAAGATCATGTACATGACACTTTTCTATATGGGCCTATCATAAAATAGGGGTTTTTGAGGAAAAAGTGCAGAAAGAGAGGTAAAAGGAAGTTTAAGAAGATGCAAATAATTGGAAGAGGAATTTAGGGAATTTTTTCACTTAAGTCATTATAAGATCAAAAACATGCATGAAAGTATATCTACAACTCTATTCAAGTTGTCTAGTCTCTGAGACCTAGTAAAATTAGCCTAATTGATCAAATAAGGCTAAGTTATGAATGAAGGAGATCTTGATTATATAAAGGATATTTATGGAGTTAATGAACTATTTATAGACATAAATTATTACCCTTGAAGAAATAAAAATCCATATTTATGAGCATTCATGAAGGTTTCTTGACAGTTATATGGTTATGGTCAACCCACAAAGAGAGGTAGCTAGTTAATGCTTTATTAAATATAGTTGTTATGACTAGTCAATGTTTGTAACATATAAATGGGAATGAATTAAATGAATATGGTGTGTATATACCTTTTATGGGTCAAAGGTTACTAAAAATTGGCTTTGAACATCTTAAACACCCTTTGAAAGAACTTTAATGCATAGAGAGTTGTAACTATCATGTATGGTAGTTATGGTCTCTTGACTTCTTCAAAGACTACTATGACACTTTCCTTCTTTATCTCTTGATGTACTCATTTTTATTGAGTTGGAAAGGCCTAATTTTGGAATCCCTTAAGATGGTATATTAAAACTCTATTGAAATTATAACTTGTACCTTGAGTTAATGAGAAAAGATTGTTGCAAACTTCTTTATTATTGTTAGTATGTATCTTGATTATTAACATGAAAATAGTATGATATTCATGTTAATTTATAGGTCCTCTCCTTCATCTAATTCTATGTTTTCATCCTCTATAGGTCACATGGATTGTTAAGAAATAGAAGTTGTGTTAAAGAGTGAGTTAGTTTATAGTGTCTTTCATAGACCTCCATTCCTTCAACTTCAAGTTGTAGACCTTTTATCTAGCCTTAATCTAAAATACTCATGTTTAGGATTGTATTAATAAAGTATAGTTAATAATCTATTCCCTTTTTATTCATAATTGTGCTTAAGGATAAGGTTAAGAGAGGATCATTAAAAAATTGGTACATCACCATCACTAGTATAGTTTTCTCTTTCAGTTATCTTTTTAACTCTTTTCACCCTAAAAGAAAAATAGGTATTAGGAATAGGATTTAAAGTTAATACATTAAAGGAGATAGTATCATAATCTATAGATTTGGTTTAGTTATAGGTAACCCACAACCTATAGACCAATCCAATGTTAGTTCAAGTTTGAAGGAGAACTGAACAATCTACTTCATTGGGTGCAACTTGGATTGATAACAAATTTGGAACACCTGATACAACTACTAATTGAAGGAATTTAGAGCATACATCTACAAATTTGAGTATATTAGCAATATTTAAGGGTCTTAGAGGCATATTTCTAGAAATTTCATGCCAAGATTGGTTACAATATCTTCCTCAAAAGGTAAGGAGACTAAATTCATTGAGTTGTCTTTGGATACATTTAAGAAAAATAAATATTCTAAGTCCAATCCAAATATTTCACCTCCTAATTCTCCTACACTTTCCAAAAGACTACATTTATCCAAGTAAAGACTATCCAAATAAATACTATTGTAAATCCCTTAATTCAAATGGCTATTCTTAAAAGACAAACTTTTGTGCCTTTTAATGGTGTCAACCCATTAAACCTCAATAATTTTTATGATATACCTAAAAACACATTATAGAGCCTTCCTTATTTCATAGGAGATAACTCAACTACTCCTGTTGAGCATATTATAGACATACCCAATCTAGGCTCAGTGCATAATGCAACCCAAAAGAATGTGTCTATGAGATTGTTGGAAAATTACTTTAGAGATAAGGTACTCCAATGGCATAGGGTTTTAGCACCTACATCCATTTAACACCTAGGATAAGTTTGGATAACTCTTGTGTAAACATTTTGAATACAGGAGTGACCATCTATCTTTAGTGGAGCAAATTACTAAGATTCAAAAAAACCCCTAGAGTTCATGGTAGATTTCAACTATAGGTTTTAGAAAACTTGGGGTAGGATACCTATAGTTTTGAAACCCAACCCTAACTATGTAATTTTGTATTAATTGAAATCTCTAAATTTAGATGTGGCAGTTATGATACAATCAATGGGAGGAAGCACCTTGCTAGAGGCCTATGAAGTATCCATAAGTGTTGACAATTACCTAATATAAATAGGTAAAATCTCACCTAGAACACCCATGCCTTTGTTTCTAAATATTTACCATTCTATGCCTACCATTAATCCATTACCAACCTAAACTAATCTTGATCAAATAGATGGTAACCAAGTGGACAGATTGGGTAACATAGAGAGTGCTCTTAAGGCCCATAATAAAAAGTTAGTGGATTTTAAAAGGCAATAAGTTATACCTCACATACCTTACCAAACACCTAACCAATCCTATAAATATAACAAGACTCCTTATCAACCCAATCATTAAGGTCAAGGATAGAATACACAATTAAAACCATATTTTGCTTATAATCCCAATGTTTCTAGTAGTTATAGAGCTTTGGTTACAACTCATAACAACTATGCTCAAGAATGTCAATGTTATGATTAATTAGAGTAAAAAAACACTATGTTAATGGATCTAACTAGTTAGGTGAGTCAATAATCTTATATGTAACAAGGTACAACTCTTCCACCACATGATAATCAACTACCTTTATAACACAAGGAAGCTTTTCTATCACATGGAGACATTCCTTCATTAACTCAAGTTGAGGCACCAAGTCAATAAGGAGTAGGTGGAAGAAAAATACCTTAATAAAATAGCTTTTCTAATTTCCAAGAAGGTTAAAATCCTTTTGATTAGGTGGTAGCTAATCAGGGTCAAAATATGGCTAATATGGATAAATAAATTGCAATTCACACAAACTCCAAAAGAAAGGAAGTTGGTGATGGTTTGGTTGTTGAAAATACATCCATTATACCTTATAGAGCACCTAAAAATAATATAACTCAAGATGTACCTCAAAATTAATTAGTAACTTAGCAAGTATAAGATGGTAAGGGGCAGAATTAGAAAGGTCTTTGCATACCATAGTTTGCACAAGCTTCAAGCAACACTTCTACTCTTAAATTGAAACTCAAGATAAAAAATCATCCTCTTAGAAAAATTTATTAGATGAGGAAGGCCCATGTATCTATGTCTATGTAGGACACATTTCTAATTGTGGGATAAAAGGAGTTCTTACAAGAAGAGCTCTCCAAGATTCATATTTTAGACAAACAAGTAAAAAAGGTAAGTGTTGGTCTTAAATTTTTTTGTCAACCTCTTGGGCCTCAAGAACTAAAGGTAGTTAAGCCACCCCCTTATATATTTTAGTTTTCATAGGTGATTTCCTTGTACATAATCATATGACTGATAGTGGGGATAAGACCTCTGTCATGCCTAAATACATAGGTGATAAGTTAGGACTTCAATATAAGACTCAACATAAGGGAGTTTTGTAGTTGGATGGGTATCCCACTAAGACCATAGGTGTTCTTAGGGACCTTAAGTTTTTTTTATCTATTTATCCTAATTTTATTATCTCTTAAGATGTGGTATTAGTTGATCTTCCCCTAGTTTAATTTATGCTTGTCTTGGGATTTTATTGCCAATATAGGGGAGCATCTTTCTTATAATTGATCTTATATGGTTTTTAGAACCAAGTATGGTAAAAAGGTCACCATAAGTTATGAAAATAAATATATATTTCATTTAGAACCTTATATGCCTAACTTATCAAATGCTAATTACACTATCTCAAAGGAAGATGAACACTTCAATGATCTAGAACATTTAGAACCATTTGAAGGTATACCAAATTTTCTCATTGATGTGTGGGTAGATGACAATCATGGTTATGATCCTTATTAAGGAATTTAATAATTATGTTTTGGTGTTTATTTCATGCATGAATAATGTGCCATAATGCCAAGTCTCACTAGCACAACAAAAAATCATGGATTTTAGAATTTGTTCTTTGATGGGTCAAGTTCAAAGTATGGGAGTTAGGTAGGTGTTATGATTGTCTCTATTCTAAATCAAAGGTACTATTATACTCTAATATTTTAATTCATATATGCCTCTAATACTATATAATATGAGCCCCTAATTCATGGTCTACAATGGGCAAGGAAGAGAGGGATTAAACTTATGCAAGTAAAGAGAGATAGTTAACTAGTAGTACAATAGTTAAGAGGTTTGAGTGCATCCAATAATCCACTATTTAAGGTCTAAAAATAAAGGATTTGGGGCCTTATTGAGGACTTTGAATCTTTTGACATTTTCTCCATTCTTAGAGGAACCAATTAGCATGCAGACCGATTAGCTTCTATTGGAGCATAGTATGATATAGTTTAGTGGATCAAGGACACTAAGGAAGAGTCCCAAATTAAACTGGATGTATGCCCTTAGTACTTAATAATGAGTTAAGTTGAAAAGTATTTGATAGTGATAAACACATTACCTATTTCCTTTAACATGAGGTAGAATTTTGCTCAAAGAACTAGGATAAGTTGGAATGCCAATATGAGGACCAAATTGTCTAATTGAAGTCAAATAAGTTACCTAAAGGATTGGTAACTTTGGAAATCATATTTAATAAGGATTATTAGTTGATAAAAGATAAGGTAAGTATATCTAATAAAAGGGAACATTATGAACAAATTTACATAACTGAAGATAAACTACTCAAGTTAGGAAAAGTGAATACTAAGGATGAGAGAGAAACCTTCATATCAATGATAAAAGAGTTTATGGATGTTTTTTCATGGGGATATCATGGATTAAATGGGCTTGATCCTAGGTGGGCACAACATACCATAGATCTATAATAAAATGCCAAACCTGTGAGACAAAAACAAAGATCAATCAACCCCAAGTTGAGATACTTAGAAGGAAATAAATAATAAAGATTATTGAATCCAACATAATATTTCCCATAAAAAATTATATATGGGTGGAAAATATTTTACCTATGAGTAAAAATAATGGGGAGATAAATCTGTGTGTAGATTTTAGAGATCTCAGCAAGGTGTCATTGAGAGATCAATACCCTCTTCCATCTATGGATCAGATTTTACAAAGAGTTTTAGGTTCACAAAGGTTTTCCCTAATTGATGGATACTCAAGGTATAACCAGATATTGTTGAAGGATCAAGATTAATACAAAATTGCCTTCAAAACTAAATGGGGTACCTATGAATATAAACAAATGCCTTTTGGACTCTCCAATGCTGGGGCTACTTTCCAAAGGGTAATGGATGTGGATTTTCAAAGGATTATAAGTGAAATGGTACTCATTTATCTTGATGATATTAATATATTTTATAAAGAGCCTAAGGATAATTTAACACATTTGAGATTGGTATTTGATAGGTGTAGATAGTTTGGGGTCTCTTTGCACCCCAAAAAGTATATCTTTGTAGTACATGAGGGAAGGCTTATAGGACATGTTGTATACAAGGGTGGAATTTATATTGATCCTAAATGAATTAAGGAAATAATTGCTTTGTATTTTCCAAAAACAAATAAGGGATTTAAAATTTTCTTGGGTAAAATCAATTTTATTAGGAGGTTCATACACAGATTTACAGAATTAGTGAGGCCACCAACTCACATGCTTAAGAAACATCAAGATTTCTCATGGAGAAAAGAATGTAAGAGAAGTTTTAAGTCCATTAAATAGGCCATTAGTCAAGATCATACCTTACTCAACTTTGTTATTAGTAAATATTTTTTCATGTATACCTTCTCCACATGTGACAAAATTTCTATCATGCTCATGAAACAAAACAATGAAGGATTAGAGAAACCTATTACCTTTTTTAGTTAAGAATTGGGAGGGTATGAGGAGAAATATAAATTTGTTAAAAATAATGTCCTTTCTATCATAAGGGGCATGGAGAAGTTTAGACATACAATTTCTAACAATATATTTTTGTGATGGTGGTTCAGCCTAGTGTAAAGGATTTTATTTTCAATAGAGACCTAAGTGAAAAGAGGGCTGGTTGGGTGACCAAATTCATGGAGTATGATATATAAGTGAAGGTTACAAATTTGGTCAGATCAGGGGACTTTGATAACTTTTAAGTAGATGTTAAAGAAGAAAAATAAGTGGTTGTGATAGTCCAAGATAGTCAACATGTAGCTGTAACTATCTCTCCTTCCATTTAGACATAAAACATAGAAAGATTCCTCCAATTGGGAGAGTGTCATGTAGGCTTAGATGGGGAAAAGAGGAGAAACTTTATTCTAAAATATATTCCTTACATTTTTATTTATGTATTACTCTTAAATAAATACATTAGAGGTATGTTTTTAAAATGTGTAGAAACTAGTCAAGTAGATAAATTGTTAAAGTAATTCCAAGATGGGTTTGTAGGAGGCCACTTTGAATTCAAGACTACAAAATCAAATATCATAGGAGATAATTATTTTTTTCCTACCTTTTTCACATACTCACATGCTTGGGTTATAAAATGTTTCAAGTGTGTAATGTTTACCGGTAAACAAAGACTCATTGCCATGCCTTTGAAACCTAATCAATTTGAGTAGCCATTCATGCAATGGAAATTCATTGGCATGATTCATACCCCATAAAATGATAGACATAAGTGGGTATTTACAGCCACTAATTACTTTACCATGTGGGTGGAGGTAATTTCACTCAAGGAAGCAAATGAGAACTCAATTTTAGAGTTCTATGATAGCCTAGTGACTTGTTTTGGGGTCCCTTTAATGATTATATTAGAAAATGCTTTGGCTTTAAATAGTGAAAATGTGTGTGAGTGGGCCCTTGATCATGTTATTTATCTCAAATCTTCATCAAATTACTATCTTTAGGGCAATGAACTAGAAGATTCCACTGATAAGAATTTGATTAGGATTATTAAGAGGATAATGGAGGATAGTCAAATAAGATGGCATACTAAGTTAAATACTACCTTGTGGGGAGATAGAATTAATAAAAAAAAGGTTTTTGGTCACTCTCCTTACCTCTTGGTTTATGTTAGAGAGGAAACGATATCCATTTCATTGGAATTTTTAGCCTTGGAGCTTGCACATCAACTGGAGCTTATGGATAATAATGCAATGGAGGTAAGAATGAATGAGTTGAGAGAGTTGGAAGAAAAAAAGGACAATGATATGAGTAATATGTGGTACAACCAAGAATTATTCAAAAAATATTTTAAAAAATATCTTCATCCAAGATCTTTCAATAAGGTGATATTATGCTCAAGTGGGATGAAGACCATGCCAAACTAGGTAAACATTCCAAGTTTGATAGTCTTTAGAGTGGTCCATACATTATTACTAGTTGTAAGGATAGTAATGCTTTCCAATTGTCCAATATGAGTGGTGAATAACTTTCTATTCCTATCAATGGGATGTTCCTCAAGTATTGTTATTAATAGAATCAATCCTCTTATACACGTAGTAGTTTCATTCTTCTAAGTGCTACTGCACATGTTTGCTAGCTATTGTTTTGTTTTAGTTGTTTGTTATTATTTTATGATTTATGTCTTATTTATTTTGTGTTCAAGGTTTGATAATTTTAGATGTAGTGATTTTTTTATAACTATGAGCGATAAGAAAGAAGATTCTAGATTCTTTTGACCAGCAGGCTTGTCAAACTAGTTGAGTCACCAAAAATGTTGACCACTTTCTATCCTTAGGTATATAAAGGTGTCAAATTGAGTATTAGGATATTTGGTATATTATGAAAAATCATAGTTGTCATGTATCTTGAGGAATCAGGGAGACTAAAAGGACTATTCATTGGTTATCAAGTGAAGGGGGTATGAGTCTCATGTCATGTCATAGTCATGTCTCATTTTCATATTATTTTAGGTCTGATCATGGTGTTTGAGTATCTTTTGATGTTTTTGTTAATGAATTGAAGTGGTATTATGATCTAGGCCCAATGAGCTAAGATGGTTGAATATGGCAGCTAATACTCATGATGAGATTATTTGATGTATTCAATATATGCAAGGTATGTGGACTATAAACCTTGAAAGGGTGATGAAATACATAGAGGCTTAGTTCAAATCTTTAAGAAATCTATATGGTATTATTTTTTTATATTCAGTAGTTTTCCTTCTTATGAGGCTATGTGTATATGGTTTAAAAGAAGGTTTTAAAACTCAAAGGACAAATTGTTGACCTCATAAGGTTTTAAAACATCACTAACATCTTATAATCACCACCCATGGTCCTTATAAGACTTACTCAAATGGTTAATTCCTTCAAAATGTCTTTCTTATGAGCTTATAAGGTTCTTTGTCCACCAAAAGAGTTCCCATGTGTGAAATCAACTACATTTTGCTCTCTTTGGCATATTCCTTATTTTGAGATGCCTTTTTGACCCATATTTCTCTCCACGTTGCCATAAAATGGTGGTTTGAATCTAAAACAAGAGGAAACAAAGGATATTTTGTAGGTTTCAATAGTGTTTTGGAGTAGTATGGATCTGTACTATATGAATTTACTCAAAAGGACTCTTAAAGATGTAAGAAAGACTTGTCACAAACACATGGTAAAGAGTTTGGAAGGTTTGAAGGCTTAATAAGACCAAAATTGATGTGTTTTCCATGGATTGTTCATTGGAGGATAGAAAGTGCTCCTTTAGTTTATGCTCAATCCATGTTGGATGGTGGAGCCTAATCTTATTATAATGTCCATTTCCTGACAGGGTGTGTATGTGGGGGAAATGCCCACCACCCAACTAATGGGAAAAAAATGCATTATAAAATATTATAATTTTGTGGTAAATCTAGACCATTCACTATTAGGTCATAGATCTAATGGTATAAATTATGTTGGCATATTTTTTTCCCTAATATGTAACCCTCCTCTGATATAAGGGCATTGTAATCATGATGACACACTATGTGTGAGTGAAGAGGAGATTGTAGTACATGTATTGCATTTATGCCTTCATTTTTTAGATTGAATAAGAGAAGAACTAGTTATTTCTATGTGGACGTAGCCCATTTTGGGTGAGCTACATTAAATCTATGTTTCTCATGTTGTGTTTTTTACATTTTAATTCTGTCTTTATTTCATTAATATTTCTTTGCATTCTATATTCCTAATATTCCTTATAATAGAGAGAGAAAGTATATCTAAGATCTTAAAAAAAAATCTAGACCTTATAACCTTCCTTTCATGGGTGTTGGTTGTTGGTTTATTCTTCTCAACTTTATGAACAAAGGATAAGAAATTAAGGGTTCTATTTGCTATTCAAATCTACACAAGTCAAGGAAAGTGGGATGGTTTTATGAAGTTCCTAACTATTTTGACCAAACTAGTGATTGATCCTAGTTTTTGAGTTCTTAAAGAGGCATTTCATGGATCCCCAAATAGTTTGATACACTTGAGTGAGTGCATAGAGTTCACGAATACATCTACTACCAAATTTGTAGTCTGTAGTTATTTTGAAGGAAAATGTATGGTTTAATGGGTGATTCAAGTTATCAAGCACATAATTTTTTATTTGATATAGTATAATTTATGGGAAGTATATTTAAATAAAATGTCTCAAGGTTATTCAAGGTCTCATGGATTAGAAATCATCAATAGGTCATCAATACCTTCACAATTTTAGTTTAGCAGATGTGAAGGAAACTTAGCATTTGTTAAAGTAGTTTGGAGATTCCTAGGTTTCTCCTTTGATAGTGTATGCTAGCTCAAGAGCCTCCAAAATGGTATATCCTATTGATCTATATGATATGATTCCCTAAGATCCTTCATGACTATATAAATTTTGGATTCATGTTTCATCTAATTTCTAACCTAATTACTGTCATTCACCACTATTGTAAGCTTATCATTCTATCTTCATACTCCCATATAGCCTATTATCATCATATCACTATTATCTATCCACATTCACCTCATGGATACACTATTTTAGAGGAATAAAGTCTATTAATAAATATTATGATCATGAAAGGAAGTTTTCAACCTTAAACATTGCTAAAGGGATGAATGATCACCTTCAGCCAAGGCAAATATAGTCAAGAATATGCTTCATGAAAATGTTGTTTTGAGGAGCCTATAAGATATGGATATCTCATTGAAGGAATTTGTTTGAACTATCTCCATAAGTTGAAATGAATAGGTGAGAGGTTCATAAGCTATATCCTTAACCTTTTTAAGGTCTAATTTTTTCTCAGTCTATATAAGACATAATGGATCATCACCTACAGTCACACTAAAACATAGTTAGGCCACCAATTTCCAAGAAGGTTCTATGTATGAGGTTTTGGAAGGATGAAAATCATGGTTTTTATGCTGTGATAAAAATTCAAAGGGTCCATATGGTGATCCAAGGAGACATTGTATATAGTTAGTCATGAATAATGAGTTATAATCAACACCCCAATTTCACCAACAAAATTTTGGAGAGATATTCAAGGTTTGTTCCAAAGAGAGGAGATAGAGTTTGTATGACTAAAGGGTCTGAGACAATTCAAGGTTTAAAAAAGATAAAGGATATACTATTAAGGCCTTATACCCTAATTAGATGACTAATATGAAGATACAACCAACTTAATGGAGCTATGCATCTAGGTGGGTAGAATCAGTCTTGATATAGGAGTGAAGATTGCATTTTTTAGGTGTGAAACATCAAGATATGTTCTAGTATTTTCAAATCCATTGAGGTAGAGATAGTTAAGGGGTTATAAACCAATATACAATAGTCACTATTTCCTATGACAACCTATAAGTACTAGTACTATACTATGTATATGAGTAAGTGAGCATGTTGAGGTGTTGGCAAGGACATTTGAGTGATAGTTGAACCTTCATATGATCTCAAACATATTCAAAGGATTGTAGAGAGTAAAATAAGCATGTGAATAGTACTAAAATATGAAAACATAGTCAAATAATCTACTGTATACACTTATCCTTGAGATCTCTCATTTGTAATGAAGGAAGAAGAGGATTGTTGACATGTTAAGGGGAATGAAGTTTAGTGAATATGATGTATTCAATGTTTTAACACCTATAGATTATTAATACATCTTGGTTTGAATATGACCTAATGAAAATCATATTTAGTAAAAATGGTGTTAATGACTAGTTTGAACTTTCCATATTATCCTTAAGTTCTCAAAATTAGTGGAAACATCCATTATTTTTGTCTTAGATAGACCTTACTTTGTTGACAATCAGTAATGGAGCCATGAGGACTATTTGAAGGTCTTTGGATAAGATAGAGGATTTAGACTTTATGTGAATGTTTTAAAGGTAAATAAAGTGATGCTTATTCTTCATACATCCTATGAAATTTGATTACACTAAGGGTTTCATGTTAATAAGCCCTTAAGAGCTATCAGATGTAGATAGAGCTATTAACCCTAAGAAACCTTGCCACCATATTAAAAATGATCTAGGTGTTATTTAATATTGATTTTAATAATAATGGCATGGAGAGATATTTCACATCCTAAGGGAAGTGTTGAAGTGAGGTGGATGTATTAAATTTACTAATTTGGCTCTTTAACCTTCTTGTTATTAACACAAGCTAGATAATCAGTCGAAACACCTTTTCACAATGTACATATCTTGATGCATATTATGCATGAAAACTTGAGCTAGTCAAGGTATTTTAAGGGTTTAGTATAATTGAAATCCATGATAAGAGGTTTTGAATTAGGGGTCTGAATGCTATGAATAATTTATAAGAGTTTTACACCCCTAAAACCCTTACAAAACCTTGAAACACACCCAATGAAGGAAATATGCATAAAATTGCATTATAACAAAGTGTTGAGCCATGAAATGGTGTTTATGGCCTTCTAAACTCTCCTAAGCATCAAAACATTCTATTGGTTGGCATGTGCAAAAGTCATGGTATACGAACTAGGCTTGAGAAGGCTAATTTTAGCCTATGAATAAGGAAATGAGAGGGATTTGCATATAAGATGAGATACATAAGGAATAATGGGTCCTAAAATCTATAAATAAAATTTAAATAACCATCTACTAGGGTCTTTATGATAGTTTGTATGTGTAGATAGGTCTAGATATTCAAATAAGGGGCTATGTGCATGTAGATAGAGGGTGAATGGCTCATTCAAGCCAATACCATTTCTCCAAAAGATGTCATAGAGGTTATTCATGTTGTATATAGTGGATAAAATCCTTAAAACTTATAATGAGTTTAATATTCTAAGGACCCTACACATACATATTCTTGTCTATTAGCATCATTAAACAGTGCCATCAAGAAGGGGCAACAAAAGGCAAAATGAGGTTATGAGGATAATTTCAATATTCATGAATGTCATAATTAGGTTTTTTGAAGGATGAATGTTTGATATGAGTTGTAGGAGAAATATTATGACTGATAATTTAGGCCTTAAAATACTAAACAATGCTTAGAAAGCTTATTTCTTCCCTAAGAGATGACTTTGTATGCTCACCATGGTAAAAAGCTTTTGAATGGGAGGTTGGGCAATTTTGGAGAGGTAGAGGGACTAGTATACTATTTTTTCATGTCAATGTTTATAAATTAAACTCCCAAACTTTATGAATCATTATTAAGAGTCCTGAGCATTCTTAAACCTCTCTAAAACCCTAGTTAAGACCTGATTGGGAAGAATTGAAGGAAAATGCTTAAAAAAATTGAAATCACTTGATTAGTACCTAGATGATTTAGAAAACTTATAGAGACTCATGTACATGACACATTGTTGTATGGATGGTGTATGGACCTATAAAAAATATAGGGTTTTTTGAGGAAAAAGTGTATAAGAAGAGGTACAAGGTAGTTTAAGAAGATATAAATGATTGGAAAGGGAATTTTGGGACTTATTTCACTTCCTCAAGTCATTATAAGATTAAAAAACATGCATAGAAGTATCTTTGCAAATATATTAAAGTTATCCTATCTATGAGACCTAGTCAAATTAGCCTAATTGATCAAATAAGGCTAAGTTGTAGATGAAGGAGATATTGGGCATATGAAGGCTATTTTTAGAGTTAATGAACTATCTAGAGACATCCATTATTACCTATGAAGCAATAAACTTCCATAGTTATGAACATTCATAAAGGTTTTTTGATAGTTATATGGTTATGGTCAACCAAAAAATAGAGGCAATTAGTTGATGATTTATTGAAGATAGTTGTTATGACTATTTAATGTTTATAACAAAAAGGTGAAGGAATCCAATGAATATGTTTGTATATACCTTTCATGAGTCAAAGGTTACTAAAAATAGGCTTTGACCATCTTGAACACCCTTTGGAATCAATTCAATGCATATAGAGCTATTATGACTATCATGTATGGTAGTTATGGTCTCTTGACTTCTTCAAGGACTGATATACCACTTTTCTTATTTATCTCTTAATGCACTCCTATTTATTGAGTTGGAAAGGCCTAATTTAGGCATCCCTCAGGCTAGTATACAAAAAATCCATTGAAATTGTAACTTTTAACTTTGAGTTAATGAGAAAATATTGTTCTAGACTTATTCATTATTGTTAGTATCTTGATTATTGACTTATAGATAACTATGATATTCATCTTCATTTGCAGGCCCTCTCCTTCACCTAATGATATGTTTTCATCCTCTACATGTCACATGAAGTGTTAAGAGATAGAATTTGTGTTGAAGAGTGAGTTAGTTTGTAGTGTCTTTCATAGACCTCTATTATTTTACCTTTAAGTTAGAAACCTTTTATTTAACCTTCATCTAAAATATTCATGTTTAGGATTATATTAAGAAAGTCTAGTTGATAAGCTATTGCATTTTGACTCAAAAGTGTGCTTAAGGACAAGGTTAATAGAGGATCATTATAAAATTGGTGCATCACCATAATTATTATACATTTTCCCTTTCAGTTATCTTTCTAACTCTTTTCACCCCCAAAGAAAAATAAGTTTTAGGAAAAGGATTCAAATTTAATACTTCAGAGGAGCTAGCCTCATAATCTAGAGGTTTGGTCTAGTTATAGGTAATCCATAACTTATAGACCAATCCAATGTTAGTCAAAGTTTAAAGGAGAACTAAAAAAATATACTTCATAAGGTACAACTTGGGTTACTAACAGTCACCATTTGTTGTGGATAACACACCCCCTTTTCCTTGAAATGGGGGATCCCTTTATTAAAATTATCAAACTAGAGCTCCTAGGTCCATTATTTTATTCCAGTTAGATTTGCCTAAATTAGGTCCTTAAAATATTATGTTCCCTCATTTCCTCCAATAAATGTTGAGCTTTATTCATTTTATGACTAAGGTAGGATTCTTATTTTATTGATTTGAGGCATTGACATTATAGGTTGGATTTTAAAAGAAGTTCTTAGAGTCTTATTCCTTTTTCAAAGAAATAAACCCAACACCCTTCACGATAAATCAAGATATTAATGGTATTCAGGTAAGGTATTAATGGATTCCACATATTTTCATTTTTACTTAGTTTTTTCATTGGATTTACATAAGAAAATAGATAAATAGTACCATGTCATAAGTTATTAGAGCAACCAACCCCCTAAACCTGTCAAAGATGTAAGAGCCTAAGAGAGACCAACCCACTTAGAGGGTTCCACATCCTAAGTTCTCATAGTGGCCAATACCATAAATCTATTAGATATGTTAGAGCTTAGGATATCACTACCCACTTAGAGGGTGCCACATTATAAGTTGTTAAAGTGGCCAATCCCCTAAAACTATTATAAGTGTCAAAGCCCAAGAGATCCTAGCCTACTGAAAGGATGTCAAATCATAATTTATTAGAGAAATGATTCCCCTAGACTTTTCAAAGATGTTAAATCCTAGGATAGCCCAACCCACTTAGAGGAACCATGTCACAAGTTATCAGAGAGACCAGTCCCCTATACCTATTAGAGATGTTAGATCTCAGGATATCCCATCCCACTTAGGGGATACCATGTAGCATAGCCAATCATATGAATAGGTGGACACCTAGGCCCCAAAATGGTTATAATGGAGTATATATTGACCCTAAAGACTAATTAGAGGATTCCATGTGTCCCTAAGTGACACCTCACCCTTCATAAAGGTGTAACCATGAAGTATAAAACTATGTTTAGGCATTAACTGATAATAGGAGGACCAATAAGTTGATAACCCATGACATTAAGTAGGATTTAATTGGGATGCTTTGAGGAGATGTGACTACATGCCTACCATATGCTGAGCATTAAAAAAAACTAGGCCCAATTAAATAGCTTTAAAATGTTGCATCATTATTACTAAATCTAGTTGATGATATAGGATCTCGAGCTTTGAATTTAACTCTAGATTGCGAAATAAAAAGATCTAGCCACCAACTCAAATTTGAATTCATAGAAAGTGAACCACCAAATTCCATTAATATAAGAGGATAAATGTGTGTATTTGTAAAATCCTATGTTAATTTCACTAAAATTTATCTCTATATACCTTGGAGAGTAATTCAACTCGTTACTTTCCAATTCCTATCGCATAACCTTACATTTTCCCCTTGCACTCAATACATTCCTATTGGCCCTCCATCTTGATACAATAGCCACATCCTCCTCAAACCCTAAGGATGAGCCTAAGTACAAAGATTTCCAATTTCTAGAAGGCTTGATAGAGATCAAAGAACTATAATGACCTATTTAAAGCAATCAAATAGGTACAAAGAGATTCGAGCTCTAACAATGATGAATAGGTAAAATTTGAGGATGCCATTTAGGCATAAAATAAATGAAATATTCATAGGAAAAAAATGAAACTATATGTGTTTCCCTATGCCAAATTGTTTGACAACCTACTTCTCACTACTATTTAGGTGTAGAATGGAGTCTACAACTAGGTTTGTTCTCCCAACTCTCGACACTAGATCACTGACATCTTTGGGAATAATTATAAGGTGTATTACTCCCTTTTAGATTTTAAATTCTCATATGATGTTACCAAGGTGAATAATTAGACTGAAACCTTCCAGATATATAATGTCCTACAGGACTGGGCTGAGAACCTAGTTACTATGTGGGTTAAAAAGGAGAACATTAACATATACATAGTCTATAACTTTAGGGAGGAGGTCTAGGTAGGCATGATTATATTGAAATTATTGTTTAGATCCCAAGACTACTTATATATTAAATAATTGTGGGTACCCCTCCTCTAGATGATCTTCACTAGCTCTCAAGTTTTAGACATGGGAGGGCTAATCAACTTCAAGTTGGTTAATGCCATAATAGATGCATGAGTAAAAGGAAATTTATACATGATGAGATACCTTGTGGATGTTATTTTTGAGATTCTCACTTTCAAACCATCTACTTCTCCTATGTGGGTTATTGGGGGCTTGATAGTTCATGGTTACTTTTATAAACTATATGGACACCAGTACCAGAACCACATATGCGACTTCTATGAGAACTTCTACCCAGTGATCTATAACATCATCAATGAGGCCCCAATGTCCTATATATCACATGGAATATGGGACTCCATTATAACCATTAATGAATATTGGTACTATAGGGAAGACATTGTGATTTAAATTAAGGGTTTTCTCAAGTATCCCCTTTGCTTTTTATAATTCATCCCATATCTCTTGGTGGAGTAAGGGATCACTTATCAACAATATAGGGTATTTTTGAATTTTACATTGGTTACAATTAGAAGGTATGACTAAAAATTCCTATCTCCATTAGGCAACATGTTTAGAAGTCCTTTCCCCTCTAGAAGATGGTAGTGGACAAGAATATTTCACCCTAGGGAGAGCTAAGATCCAACATTGGGGCCCTAAAGGCATGAGCATAGCTCACTTGGTAAGGTATTAGACCCACTTTTTTATAAACTATGGCTACCAAGTGGAGGATAATGATGAGTTTTACTTAGATGCTATGTGACTAAGAGGAGCTATCCTAGATCATGACTCAAAAGAAGAAGAAAGGAAAGGTCTAGGTAGGACCATTTACTCCCCTTCCATCTCCTACTTACTTAATGGAGGATATAAATTTGACTCCTCACATTATCTCTAAGTGGATTTTATGATCTATCTTTAGCACCACTTCCTCAAGTATTTCCTACACCCCATGCCTTAGTTACTACACATCCTCATGTAAATCCTAATCCTTATGCCCCCATTCCTTCACCTCCTCAAGTATATTTTGTACCTCACTACCCCAACTCCACCACCTCCTCCTACAATAGTTATAGTAGACTAGCCCCATCCAAGTTAGACCTATGCTACTTGATGGTAGGTAGATCAAGCATAAGCAACTCATCCACTATCCCTTCAAACCTAGGATACATAAACCTAAGATTGAATGTCACTAGTAGTCTAAATGCAAACCTAAAATGAGGCTCTCATCTAACACTAATGTAGGTTCTAAACCTTACACCTCCTATTTCATACATCTCCATTCTACCCATCACTATTATCACTTTCTAGTTCCAAGTCATAAAACCCCCAAGTTATACTCCCCTGTCATAAGCTCCCCAAGTGGTGCCTCCTCTTTTCCCCATTACACCCCCTCTAATATTCACCTAGTTACCTTTGGACTTAGTTATATTGAGCATATTCACCTCTTAATTTACCTCCACCTAATCCTTGATACAACCTAGAACCTCCTCTATGCCTTCATTGGGAATTCCCTCATTCTAGGTACCTATGGGCACATATTTGTTGGTGAGTATTGCTAAAATCATCAAGACTAAATGTCTAGTGGTAGGAACTATATTAACACCCTATTTTGACATCTTGACACTTCCATTGGTATCTAAAAAACCTCTATAGTTATCCCCTATAGATCTTACCATTCATTTTAGTCTTTTTACTATAGCATTTAGAGCCAATGTGGCTAAGAAACCCAAGAAAAAGCATAAGCTAGCTCACCATCAAGCCTTAATTTAGAGACCTTCTTCTCTAGTCTAACCTCCTTCATCAGCCTCAATGGGTCCTCCAACCCTAATAATAGTGCCTCCATGTATTAATCCCCAACCCCTTCTTTTTATTACCTCGATCACCCATATATTTGACTTCAACCAACCAATCTCTTCCCTTTTATTGAACACCCCTCTCTCAGGAGTTAATGCCCCTTAATTGGGCATGAATAGTAGTAATGGTGGGCATATATGTTCACATGTACCTCCCATTTCATCCTTCTTCCCTTTGATCCCATGCCCCTCTTCCTCCATTTATTTCCTCATTTATCCCTTCCATTTCCTCCATCTCCCCTTCACCCTTTACCACCATCTTAGACACCCCTCCAAATTCTCTCACAAACCAAAGAATGGTAACAAGGTTGAAATCACTAGATATGATAGTTCAAGGGGACTTAGATGTGTAGTGGAGCTTTGATGGAGCCTTGAGAAACATGAAGAGGACTCTAACATAGAGGTTCATCCAAGAGGGGAACCCAGTGGTATGGCAAAACCATCAAGATTTTTTTCTCTCTCACTAAGGTGAGGAATTCCACTAGGGAAGAAAAGATGGTTGAGGATCCACTCTCTAGTATTTGGGATACTCATGATATGTCATAGAAACTCCTTAAGGACATGAAAATCTAGGTTCAAACATTAAAATCTCAAGTGAAGATATCTTTACCCATTGGGCTGATTGTGTAGGTCAAGGATGCCCTCTTACTATTCTCGATTTTAGGGAAGGTGGTGTAGACTATGGTAGAGACCAATGTGATTATAAAGTAGACCCATGTTTACATGGATAGGATTGTAGAGATACATGGGAATTATAATAAGCTTTTAGTGGTAATCAATAAAGGTATGCTCATATAATTGAAATGAATTCCCACCTTAGACTTGGGGTTGTATCAAACATGCTCTGGGAATATGAAAATGACTATGAAGGAATGGATGGCTATGGCTTAGACTGTAATGAGATTGTTGGAAGAGCATAGGAAAAATATATTGACCTACTTCAAAGAGATCAATATCTCTATATTATTCCATCCTAATGGTAATCTAATGGATAGGGGAGAATTTAGAGTCCACTTGGGTCACTTTGACCGGGTCATAAGGGAAAAGTTCACCAAAGGAAAGAAGAAAGGGTTCTAGGCAGTCCTTAAGCTATCCATGCAGTCCACTACAAGCATCAACCATGTGTTTGAGATCTAGTGTCAATAGAATCTCCCTTTTAGGTGTACCAAAGACTAGTGACTCAAGTTTAGGTGATATTTAATGAACCCTTGATAAACCTAGCTAATATGGACAAGGAATTAGACCTCATGGTAGCCATGTTATAAGTTATAGATGCAAGTTCAAAGTAGTTAGGAGCTAGATCTTCATAGATGCCTCCACATATTAACTAGGTGGTCCCCTATAGATATTTTTGTGGGCTTCAATGGATTTTGTTTATTTTGAATTTTGAATTATGGTTGTAACTATCATGAGTGGCCATCATGGTTTAGGATAGGAATCTCACACTATTTGAATGTGAATCCCATCCTCATCTATATAAGGCAAAGCCATATTTTAATATAGAGGGCAACTAAAACTTGCTCAAAAGTGATGTCAGATTATAGCTAGGATTTCACCTACTTTCTCCTTTATCTTTTAGACTTTAGACTTTATCATGATTGATTTTTAGAATAGCACTTACGTTTTAATGAATATAATTCTAGTTTTTTTTAAAGGGCTTGTTCTATGTCTCAATTATCTTTCATTTCCATTCTAAATGCTTATCAATGCTAGATTAATTGGACTAATATCTTTCTACTAAATTTATGCTATGGTTATGATATTCTCATCTATTATAACCAATTTGTGAATTATCTTATTTATATTTTTAATAAATTTTGATTTGTGTGTTAACCTACAAGTTTCCATCAGGGGTTTATGTGTATTTTATATAAACTCCTAGTACTTATATTTAGTGAGACTTCATATTTGAAGCATGATCCCCTATTTCTTCATAATCTTTCCACTATGTTTTCTTGTAGTTAGAACTTTTAGTGAAACATAATATACAGTGGTATAAATATGGCAAAGACACTTAGTTTTATGGTGGATGCATTTATTTCATTTTGAATCCTGAGGCACAATTTTTGGACTTACTCTCCACTCTCTTTTTGTGTTTATTTTCAAATATTACACTACCCTTTCTCCTTATGTTTTAGAAATAGAGGAATGTAATACATAAAATTTAAGTATAACCTTTGATAATTAGATACGTATGCAAGAATATCATATTAAAATCTTGGTGGTAGAAACACATCTCTTGGAGATTATTCACACAGACTTCATTGTGAAGTTAAATACCTGTAGTCATGTCCTGGACTGATCCTAAATTATTCCTAACATGGAGGATGAAATTCAATTATTGTTCCCATCTTCCTCTTTAGGGAATACCCAATCTCATGGGTATTTCATGAACTAATTATTTAGACTAAACAATAGGTTGATTAACTATTGATGGGCCTATACTATGGCCACTAGCTATATTTAGTCCACTAAGCATTCAAAAGTGAGCCATAGGGTTGACTTGTATGGAAAAAAAATTAACGAAAAAATATTATCTTAATTTTATACTTCAAAAGTTTCTTCTATAGGTTCAAAATCTAACTCCACATTATTTTTATCCTAATTTATTACAATAAATTCATCCAACTCAAATGCATGAGCATATGATATGGGTGGGGAATTGGGCCTATCTAGATTGGGTTCTATAGTTACCAATACATGACATGTTTCTTCTTCATAGACCTATGTAGATGTAAGGTGCAGTCTTGTGGTTGTGGAGTCCTCATTATTCCTTTATACCTCCCTACAGATCATCATAGCACTTCTAAAGTCCTTTTATTCCTTCCCTAGATCGTTTCCAATCATATACCTTCACCTATCCTCATCATAATTACACTTATACAATTCTCATTGATTGGACACCATGCTGAAATAATAATATCATGTCAATATATACCCCTTCATTCCCACAATGACTGTACTTATCATGCAAGGGAGAGTATAGTCATCCATGTTGAAGTTTATAAGTCCCAAATCAATTATAAGATTCTTAATTTCTAGTAAAAACTCCTTGAGATACCTTCCACATAAATATCAGAGTAATTTAAATGGGGCTTCCTATAGACAAGACTCTATAGAGACCACATAGTCTAAAATATAACTATAATGTGTTCCTCACCACCAAATTTACATCGCATGCATCTAGGTCATTTCTAATCTTACCAAGGCTAACTGATGTTATACTAACTAGGAGACCTTCTATCCATAATTTCTTGAATGCTCTTATGCATATGATGAAAAAAAATTATGAAAGTGAATGGAAACTTCTACAAATTAAAGCTTCATATAGTGAGTCATAAAGGTGTTTTTCTACCCATGCACGTGCATAAACTCTTAGTTCAAGATAATAAAGCACAAAATTATCTTTTACCATAGTAACCTAATGCTTGACATTTTTTAGAGATATTTGTTTGAGTATTTTATCACCATCATGTGAAAAAATATAAAGGGTCTTGATAATGGAACAAAATTTTTGAGATATTTCTTTTAGTCTAGCATGGCTTTTCCTAGTTGTGTGCCTAAGAGAATAAGAGTTCCAACAAGATAATGCACTAGCATATCACATGAGAAAGGTTCTCACGTGTTTACCCAAAACACAAAACCCAAGACTAGTCCCTATTGGTTTCATCATGTGGTGTTATATTCATTTATCTCATTATGTTAAGGTGATTAAATAGGCACTTAGTTATAAATATATACTTGGTAGCATAACTAACTCTTAACTATCCATTCATTCCCTACTTAACTATTCATATAAAAAATGGGTGTAAACTAAGAATAAAAAGTATTGATTCCATTGTATTCATAACTAGATCACATAAGGTAGTTCATAAACATAAGTGTTTTATCTCATTCCATATATAAGTTACATCCACAATTATGATGGCTTAAGATTAAAATCACTAACCAACCCACTAAGTAAAACTAGGGGGTATTTATACATGGTTTTACCCTAGCCATTGAGTTATAAAAATAATTACATAATGATGAATTTCTAGTGACCATTAATATAAATTAGTCATGGGAATACATTATATTTAATTCCTAATGACCTATGCTAAATTGCACCTACATACTCTCTCTATGCTAGATATTCATTGTCATGTCCTTATCTTCTCATGGACTAATGTTATATTCATGCTTGAATATTCTTCTCTAATGTTTGAGTGAACTATTCCCTAATCATCTCCACTTTCTACACCCTTGTCTAAGTCTTTCAATATTATTCGAGTCCTACATTCTTAGTTCCTTCATGTTTCATGTATCCTTGCTCTTTGTGACTTACCTCTTCCTTGATATGGTCTTCCACATCGTATTTCTACCATGTTGCCTCTCTTTTGCAACTATGCTTCCTTCCACATAGTTATCTAAAAAAATTACTTTAGGATAAATAGATAAAAAATTTAGGGCCCAATAAGCATGTACCCAAATGGTATAAAAATGTGGTATTCAATTTTCCTAAATCCTCCTATATCAAGCTTGATAATCTTGATCCTTTTTTGAAGGTACACATCATTAAGAACCATCTCATTTCATAATAAAAAATAAAATTTGTGGAGAGCATGTGATTAAGGATGATTTTCACATTTCTAAACTTCCCAAATCACCCAAATCCCATGGCATTCCCAAAATGAAGTGGCATAGAAAGGTTGATTCATATCAAGTGGGGCTTCTTTGCTAAAAATAACCTCTTGGATCATGAACAGTTCAATAGCTATGGGGATTACTAGTTATATAGTGATGGTTTTAATTTGTTTTATTAGAGTAATAAATATCCCATACCCAATATAATCTTGGAACATATTGCTTACAAAGGTATGGGATTGGGGGAAAATCAATAAGGTATTCTTGAGCTCATATCCCCTAGAAAATAAAAAGGAACTTGATGTGTTGGATACAAACCACCTAAATATGACCCCTCATGTCTCAAAAGTGATGACAGTATGACATATAATCAAAAATACCTTGATAATGACATAAATTCCTGCTATAACATATATGGTGAACTTGTTGACACTAAACTATTTAACATTAGTATTGTCTTTACATTGCATTTTGACCTTCATTCTCCCAAACTCATCGACTAGGACCTATGAGATTGCATACCATTAAAGGAAGTCCAAAATGTTGAGTTTATTTGAAAATTATTGGGACTTATAAATGATTTCCCACTTGGGGACCATAAACCATAATTCAAGAATAATTTGGACCTTGCTACCTAGTTTGGAGAGGAAATGGATTTCCTTAGAAAAATAAATAAATTAAAAAAATGTCCTTTAGTGAAAACCTCTCTGAGGTACTATTGGACATTGAGAAAAGTAAAAATAAAGATATGTTCACTGGTAAATACATTTTTATGGTGCCAATAAATGAGGAATTCCACTCTCTTCATAAATAAATGCAAAATCCTAACATTCAACATATCATCTTTAGCATAGATGTTAGTCCTAAGGAATAATGTAAATTTGAACAATTATCCCAAGAATTTACACAAAAATTCTAATATTAGCCATTATGTGATGTCCCTTACTTAGGGGCTCCTTTTTTCTGCACAAAGCTCTGATACCACTGTAATATCCCCTTTCAAATAGGGAATATATAAACACATAAAGCTCTAAACAATATACAATTTTGTAGAATAGATTCACATATGCATAAACAAATCACAATATAATATCTCAATAACAAATCAAAGATCTCATCACTTGTTCTTCTGGACGATTACATAATTGAGTCTCTGTTATACAAATAAAAGAATATTAAAATCTGGTCTTAAAACCTTGGCTTTTGCTAATCTAGAAGTGAAATCTAGATTCTGGAAGGTCTCTACTTTTCTGTGTCGACACACAGACGCCATCGTCGGTCGATATCTCACCGACGTCGGTGACTGTCGGTCGGCTTTCTACCGATGTCGGTCTTCAGTCGACCGATGTCGGTCACTGGAAGCTCTTTGTCTACTAAGGTCGGTGCCTGAGCGGATCTGTACGGACCTATACGGACTTAGTACGGCTGCCAACCTATCTATTCTTAACCCCTGATAGCTGAATAACCTGATCTCAAGAATATATGATTCTAACACAACATATCTATATCTGTATAACTTATTGGATCAAAAACTAAATAAGAAATACCTGGAATATCTGTAATAACTTCTGTGTGAAGTTATCTCTCAAACTTGAAATTCTGTGATAACTTCTGGATGAAGCTATCTCTCAAATCTGTACCTCTGTGATAACTTCTGGATGAAGCTATCTCTCAATTTGGCAATAAATCAGCTGATATTTCACAGCCTCTAAATCGCACACAATGAAGAGTTGACGTTCTCCACTGCAATGGAATCCTGGAACCCTTGGCTCAGTCTTCACAGAAGAATTTATTCAATTTTCAATAATCAATAATCTATGCATATCATCAACTCTCTCCCATGAGAAACTCTTATACCCTTCCAAAGGTGTGCTTGCTAAAATTAGATTTCCTCAAATTAGAACTTGGGGTTCTCAAATTAGAATTCCTCAAATTAGAACTTGGGCTTCTTAAATTAGAATTTGGGTCTTAAAATTAGACCAATTAATTAATAATTAATAATTAATAATTAATTAATATCTAATTTAAAATTAGACTAAATAATTAATTAATTAATATCTAATTTAAAATTAGACCAAATAATTAATATTTGATTAAATCAATCAAATATTAATATCTCCCTCAATACATGTTGGATCCTCGAACCGTCTGAAGCTGGTGAACTAGGGAGTGATTCTGCACATGACCATATCAAAACAAGGGTGCTTCGCTGTATGTCAAATATCCCTAAATAATAGGAGCTCAGGCCCAATGTGTCTGAAATAACCTGAATGAGAGCCAACTATAGGAATTCTATAAATCAAAGCCAAGCCAATCTCCATCATGACCCTCTATCCATCCAATCAGCCTACGAAGGTCGCATAATAGGCTAATCATCAAGCCTGTCAATGTCCACAAAAAAGGGGACATGACAATCCGCCCCTCTAAAAATTGCTTGTCCCCAAGCAATCTTAGAACAATGAACCACTCGATCCACCTGGATCCCAAATGTAATTATGCTCTGCACTGCTGTAAATCAATGCAAGTACCTGGAATATCATTAGTAGTAGAACAAAGGGGAATCCAAAATCAAACTGACAGATGCAACTCAACCAATCTCTAAGATCACAAATACCATAGTCAAGAACGCATGAGAAGCAAACTCTCAAAGTGTGATAACCCAAGTAGAATGGACAACTCCAACTGCCAATTCCATCTACAAAAGATGGTGCCAATCCATCCCATAACTGATCCCTCTATAAAGGTGGCACAACGAACAGTACCACACTATCATATGTGTGAGGAGAATCAATCTGGAGACTCGACTCCACTGGTATCTCCAACTCATCAGAATCAGGTACTCCCAAAACCTGAACATGGGTGTCAGCATTAATAACATGCTCCTCAGCGACCCCTGCAGGAATGTACTCACCACCAACCATCTCAATATATAAATGGACTGGGCCTGGTACCAATGAAGACCGTAAATGCTCCAACTCTGCAGTCACCTTAGCCAAATGAAATTGTGACTCCTTGAAAGCCAACTGCGTACTCTCAAGAATCTCAGAAGTCACCTCGATCTGCTGAGTAAGCTCACTCACCTTATCTTCCTTGGCCAATAATGCATCATACGCTGTGTCGCCCCACTCTATAAGATAATCTCTGTCAGTGACCAACTGCATATAGTCCTGTCTCAAAATTTGGATAGCCTCCCATAAAGAGTGGATCTCTGTCAAGGACAAATAACTACCTCCCTGCTCGATGCTAGTAGGAGAACCCCATCCATAAACTACTAACAACTGACAAGCATCATCAAAATGTTTGCAAGCGGTAGCAATGTCTCGCTCACTAACTCGCAGCTGACTAGACACATGATGGCACTGGCTAGATTGTCTCCTACAATCCTCCACTGATGCATGGCCCAAAAGGGTAGACTCAGAATCACTGACCTCTGTAATACTACCATCCATACTCTGTGAATCAATTCCATAGCTCATATCAACATACAGAGTATCAACAACTGTAGCATCACTGTCTAACTCTTCCATATCGAAAGAAACTGCCGGTGAAACTAAGTCCTCAAAACTGTCCACTGCATTCTCTTGGGTGTCATCTGCAATAATCGGATCCTGGGACTCTTCTACAATCTCTGCCATAGCTGAGAGATCATCAACCCTCAGTGCACTAACATCTGAACACACCTCTACACTCTGAGTGCAAGCATCTAACTCATCCTCATCTTCACTATCTCCTATCTCATAATAATCATAATAATCATAGGACATGTTGCTCTCTCATCAAAGTGATCTGTAGTGCTCTCTCCTTAGCTTAACAAAGTGATCAAAAGGCAACAACTTCTGAACTCGAGGTGGTACTAACTCCCACTCCTCATTCGCTGTCATATATTGTGCAGGTTTGTTTCTGGATGTAGGATATGAAAGAGATTCATTCAACCTCTTCAAACTTAGTTCCAGCTTCTTCATATCATTGTCCCACTGTCTCTGAGTATATGAAGTCATTACAATACTTTGCTGATTCAATCTACCCAAACTACCCAACAGGATGGCAAGACATTAGCTCTGATGTGCCCAACAGGATGGCAGGAATTTGGCTCTGATACCACTGTGATGTCCCTTACTTAGGGGCTCCTTTTTTCTGCACAAAGCTCTGATACCACTATAATGTCCCCTTTCAAACAGGGAATATATAAACACATAAAGCTCTAAACAATATACAATTTTGTAGAATAGATTCACATATGCATAAACAAATCACAATATAATATCTCAATAACAAATCAAAGATCTCATCACTTGTTCTTCTGGACGATTACACAATTGAGTCTCTGTTATACAAATAAAAGAATATTAAAATCTGGTCTTAAAACCCTGGCTTTTGCTAATCTGGAAGTGAAATCTAGATTCTGGAAGGTCTCTACTTTTCTGTGTCGACACACAGACGCTGTCGTCGGTCGATATCTCACCGACGTCAGTGACTGTCGGTCGGCTTTCTACCGATGTCGATCTTTAGTCGACCGATGTCGGTCACTGGAAGCTCTTTGTCTACCGAGGTCGGTGCCTGAGTGGATCTGTACGGACCTGTACGAACTTAGTATGGCTGCCAACCTGTCTATTCTTAACCCCTGATAGCTGAACAACCTGATCTCAAGAATATACAATTCTAACACAACAGATCTATATCTATATAACTTATTGGATCAAAAACTAAATAAGAAATACCTGGAATATCTATAATAACTTCTGTGTGAAGTTATCTCTCAAACTTGAAATTTTGTGATAACTTCTGGATGAAGCTATCTCTCAAATCTGTACCTCTGTGATAACTTCTGGATGAAGCTATCTCTCAATTTGGCAATAAATCAGCTGATATTTCACAGCCTCTAAATCACACACAATGAAGAGTTGACGTTCTCCACTGCAATGGAATCCTGGAACCCTTGGCTCAGTCTTCACAGAAGAATTTCTTCAATTTTCAATAATCAATAATCTATGCATATCATCAACTCTCTCCCATGAGAAACTCTTATACCCTTCCAAAGGTGTGCTTGCTAAAATTAGATTTCCTCAAATTAGAACTTGGGGTTCTAAAATTAGAATTCCTCAAATTAGAACTTGGGCTTCTTAAATTAGAATTTGGTCTTAAAATTAGACCAATTAATTAATAATTAATAATTAATAATTAATTAATATCTAATTTAAAATTAGACCAAATAATTAATTAATTAATATCTAATTTAAAATTAGACCAAATAATTAATATTTGATTAAATCAATCAAATATTAATATCTCCCTCAATACATGTCGGATCCTCGAACCGTCTGAAGCTGGTGAACCAGGGAGTGATTCTGCACATGACCATATCAAAACAAGGGTGCTTCGCTGTATGTCAAATATCCCTAAATAATAGGAGCTCAGGCCCAATGTGTCTGAAATAACCTGAATGAGAGCCAACTATAGGAATTCTGTAAATCAAAGCCAAGCCAATCTCCATCATGACCCTCTATCCATCCAATCAGCCTACGAAGGTCGCATAATAGGCTAATCATCAAGCCTGTCAATGTCCACAAAAAAGGGGACATGACACATTACCCAAGATTAATGATTTATATTCTTATTATATAGGTGAACTTGATAAACCAATTAAGAAACAATCATATGAAGATTGTTAGTTCCCTTCATTACCTACATTTTTAGAGGATAATTCTACATTGTTATGAGACACCATTGATGTCAACATTATTACTGAGGATAATCCATGAATAATCAATCTCAATTCATACCACATAGAATGAGAGTGTGAGCTCATCATTATTATCATCAAATAGTTCATTGATATCATTAGATGGTCATATGCTAAAATGCCTAGATTAGATCCTAATTTAATCATTCATCATCTTGTAGTGCATCCTGATGCAAATCCCATCAAACAAAAAATGCATTTGTGTATTTATTTTTTACTAAAAAGTACCTCAAAAAAATCTTAAAAGTTAGGTTCATTAGGCCTATTGAATATTTAGAGTGGATTTCCAACATAGTCCCTATCAACAGGAAACATGTGGGCATTCGTCTATGTACTAATTTTTGTGATATTAATAAAGCTTATCCTAAAGACAAATTCCCATGACAAATATTGATATGATCATGGATTATATAGTAGGGTATGAAATGATGTCACTTATAGATGTATTTTCTAGATATAACCAAATTATGATAACACCTGAGGATCAATATAAGACAATGTTCACCACTCCATGAGGGACATTTTGTTACCAAGTCACATATTTTCACCTAGATAATGTTGGTGCTACTTATCAAAGAGTAATGAATTTCATCTTCCATGACATGATGCATGTAATTATGGAGGATTATGTGGGTGACATTTTTGGAAAATCAAAAACTTGTGTAGGATACCTGATAGCTTTACAAAGAATATTTGGGCATCTTAGAGAGTACAAGGTGTATTTAATCCCCAAAACTTTATATTCAACATTATATATAGTAAATTATTGGGAATAATTATTTTAAGATAAAGTATTGAATTATATAATACCAAGGTTAAGGACATAATGTAAATTCCTCCCCCATTAAATCTAAAACACCTATGTAATTTATAGGGAAAAATTCAATCTATTCATAGGTTTATTTCATAGTTAGCTGATCATTGT